>CM077033.1:53941190-54408306 GCA_039090855.1 Macrothele yani
TCTCCCATAATTATGTTCAAGTGCTGCTTACCTTTATTATTTAGATGACGAATTTCCTGGTAAAATTCTTCAATTTCTTCTTCAGGATGACTTGTGGTGGGTGCATAAGTTTGAATAAATCTGAGCCTGGTATCTTCTCAGTATATTAGATTTTTTTTATTATAAATATCACCTTATGTTTTTATCAGTATAATATCAGTAAAAAGGATTTATTAAATTTATTTCAGGTAGATTTCCATTTAAGCCATTCAAAAGTATTTTCTCCCTGAAAGGAAAGTGAGTGAATTACTCACCAACTATCTATTAGTCGAAATGCTAAAGAAATGCAGGCATTTTCAACCATGCAGAAAGAAATATTTATTGGCACTCACCAGGGAAAATGTCTCAGAAATACCTGACATATGTTTAAGCAAATAACCTGAAAAAAGAGACGTGGCTGTATCTAGAAATAGTCACTTAAAGGTCTTGCTGCAGGTGCAGTGAATTTTCAACTCTCTCACTTTATGAGTGTTGAAACTATTATTTCATTGTGAAGAACAAACTGAGCGATAAACCCATAAGCTCAATGTGTTTTAACCGAAAAAAAAATCCTTCTCTTATTTATTAAAATTTTTGCATATTATTTAGCATATGATTTGAATTTTTGCCTTTGACACAAAGTTAAAGAAAATATTTCTATAAACCATTATCTTCATGCATGAAAGGTTTGAAGTATTTTACATCTCTATTCCAACTACACCATCCCATGCTGTACTGCCAGTTATTCACTACAATTTGGAAAAACTGCAACACTGAAAGACTGCTAGTATCATCTAGAACTTTGCCGGATATGTCATCATCATTGTTAACCATTATCAATCCACTGCTGGACGAAGGTCTCCCCAAAGTTTCCTCCACAACGGTCTATCTTGTGCCAGTCTCCTCCATGTCACTCCTGCATATTTACGAATTTCATCCACCCATCTCCCATGTGGTCTTTTTCTGGGTCTTTTCCCGTCCCTTGGAATCCAACGGTCTAAAATTTCGGCTGTCCATCTATGGTCTGTCCTTCTGGCAGTATGTCCAGCCCATTGCCATTTCAGTGATTTAACTCTGATCATGATGTCTTCCACTCTCGTCATTTTTCGGATCCACGAGTTCCTCTTCTTATCTCTCCTGGTTATACCAAGCATGCACCTCTCCATGCTACTTTGAGTTGTCTGCTGCCTTTGTATGCTCTCTTTTAGTTAAGGTCCACGTCTCTGCACCATACGTAAGCACTGGAAGGATGCATTGATCAGACACTTTTCTTTTAAGACATAATGGCATATTGCTCTCTTGAAAATTATGCTGTTTCTTCCAAAAGCCTCTCTAGGCAAGTTTTTGTACGCCGATTAATTTCTTCATCAATGCGACCCTCACTTCGATATCTGTTGTCCAAGATAAACATACGTATCTGCTGTTATCTCCAGTTTTTCTCCACTGACCAATCGATAAATCTTCATTTCTTGTAAAAGCATTGAACATCACTTTTGTCTTCTGAAAGTTCATTTTTAAATCCCACTTCTTTACTCTTGTCAGCAAGTTCCTGGATCATACTCTCTGCAGCTCTGATGGGGTAGTTGCAACAATGACTACGTCATCAGCAAAAACTTGAAGGTGGGTTAGATAATCTCCATTAATCTTTATTACTTTGTTTTCTCTCAGTTCAGTGATTGAAAGACATTTTTCCAATGTGGCATTAAAGAGCTTCGAGATATGGTGTCACCTTGTCTCACTCCCTTTCCAATTTTTATGTGTGTTGTAGTTTCAAAACAGCCGAATCTTTTGCACTTGCATTTTCATAGATGTTATTAATAATATTAATGTATGCATCTTCAATACCGCAGGATTTCTTAGAGCCGTGGTAACTGCTTGATGGTTTCAATAATGAGAGGTATATAAGGAGCAGTTGTCAGATATCAAAAATGTAGCGAGTAATATCGTGTATCTAAATCATGTTGCGTTGTGTGATTATGGTTTTTAAGTCCGGAAGTATGTAGTGTCAAGTGGAGAAGAATGAACAATTCCGGCATCTGCTCCTCTACGAGATTAGCAAGCGATCCACAGCCGCCGAGGCCACTCGGCGGCTGTTATTATTATCATTTTTGTCCTGGGTGTTTAAGCATTCGTGAAGTAAAACGGCATGAATTATACATCAACCCAATACATGATGCCCGTCGTGCATTGAAACAAGGTTGGGCATTCATGTGGCCAAGCGCTGTCCTGTTAGATTATAGCGGCTAGACAAATCTTAAATAAAGTACATAATCTCTGCCTCTAAAACATCCCTGATGTATCGTTGATTATTGACTGATCCGTCAATTATTATTAAGTGTGATGGCGAATTAAGTGCAATGGCTCCCCAAACCATGACGATTGGCATTTGGTCAGTATGTTGCCGCAAGTTCACTACGATGTTTTCGAACTCGTATATGACCAGCATGGTACATGTAGTTGAAATCGTGAGATGCTATTGCTCCACGTCCAGACCGAACGTGTTTCTTGAGCGGTTCCAAGGTGTCATACTTCGACATCAACAACTCTCCTTCGCTCAGGGTCATTCATCCCTCACTTCTTTGGTGAGGATAGTTTGTACCATCTCATACACTCTGGATCAGCGTCATATCTCACGCGAATTGGCCACTGAGATGGACTGTAATGAAGCAGGCTACCGCGGTGCGACACCTGTAACGTATGTAAAAGGTCCAAAACTTGGGGTGTTAGGTGCTACAACTTGTCCTGGTCCGAGGAAAAAGAAGAATTAGAGAGTTGCCATATGTGGTTATTTACTAGCATGTTATCGGGAATGTTTTCAGCAACGCAAACCCTTTCCGTCACTCATTGTTAATGGATATGAAAAGTAGTACCTATTCGTAAATTTAAGGTATCAGTGGAAATGGTTTAGCCAGAACAAGACGCGCACTCCACGTCCAAAATACGACCTTCATCCTGCGAAGACCATATTGAGCGGCTGGTGGGACATTAAGGTATTATTCACTGATAATTACTGCCGAGGAATCGGACCATTAACGCTGCACTTTCTTGTGGAAAATTCCGCCGTGTTGAGGAAGCAATTCAAGGTAAACGGCCACATCGGCACCATGGTGCCCTGCAACATGATACTACGCACGTCCTTGCAGTGCAAAAAAAAACATGTTCAAAATGGCCATTTACGACATGAAATGGGAGATCCTTTCACATTCGGACTGTTCCTCCAAATGTCGCATCTTCAGACTGTCATTTGTTCCATGTCTTTCGAATGCACTCAGTGGCAGAACGTTCAATAATTACTGTGATCTGCAGAATTTCCTTGATGATTCCTTCTCAGCATAAAAACCTACAAGTTTTTTCAAGAATGTCATTGCAGACATATCCAGACATTTGGACATCATCGTAAACAATGGGGAGAAATACATAGTGGATAGATTCTGTTTTACCTTCTGATGTAAATCATTCCTATAGTGCGGTGAAAAAACCGGATTAACCTACCCAACACAATGAGAAGTGTCAACATACTGTAACCGAGAGAAAATGAAGTGTCAGAAAATAAATTGCGTTCAATATGACAGGAATGGTCATTGAGGAACCAACCTCCTGTACCAGAAGTTTATGTTTATCTGTTTTATATGAAATAACTTACATCGTCCTTACATGTATTTTATTTTCCAAATACTCTACTGCTTCCTTTATAAAAATGTTTAACAATCGCATATAGACTTCTGCTTCTTGAAAATATGAAACCAAGAAAATCCTGCCTGGGACAGAATTTTGCAGGACGGTATCGAACTATGAGAAGGTACTAAACCGTTACATCCGCAGTGCACATGCGATTGATTTGTGCTAGATATGCTCTCGTGTAGCTGTCCCGTAGGGGGTATAATAGCCCAGGACGCACAGGGCAAGGTGCATAGTCGATTTGTGATAGTTATTGCAGTAAAGTAGTGGTAGTAACTGAGTGTCCGCGTCGCAACAGACGGGACCCGTGAGAACAGCGGACGCACTTTTGAGCTTGTCTAATATGTCGTACAAGGAACAAATGTACGTTCCTTCCGCGACATTGCCAATCGCCAGTGGTATTAAAGAACACACGAGTACAGTGGTGCGAGTGTAGCGCAAGTGGGAGTGGAAGGTTTGACTGATGTGTTAGGATCTTGAATACAAGCGATATTAGGAGCCAACAAAAGACCACCATCTCCATTGTATGGCGTTGGAAAATGTAAAAGCCACGTCCTGGGACTGTTAGCACAATAATGGAGGGGTTTATTTCATCAATGGTTGGTGCAATGGCGTCGGACGTTGGTGTGCCTGACGCAGTTTGCTTCCAGACAGGCATCGTCGCTGTTGTCGTCCGATTCTTCACACCTCTATTTGCCCTTAAACCACATACATCAGCAGCAGTTACAGTTGGGCAAAGAACACAGACATTCATGTGATTACAATCCACGAGTAGTGTTTTCCGTGACCAGTCGCATTTACAACTTATTGTCCCAGGATGGAAGTCTGTATTGTATGGTGACAGCATCTGCTTGAGTAATGCACCGACATACGGGCTCTAACACACAAGGCGTTCTGCTGGGATGTACTCTTGATCTCCAATGACGTTCTTTCCAACCTACGCATTTCACGAACCTGAACCAGCTATCCACCAGGAAAGACGTGAGGTGTATCGCGGATGCTGTGGAATCATAAGTGCTGCCATACCTACGGACGATCCCTGATGCCGTCATTCAACCAAACAATATGCGACCACATGCAGTGCGGAATGTCTTCTGGCTCTGCATGCTCGCCAAGCGCAACATGTTTCTTGTGGATCGTAATCGACCGATTTGTCGCACAATGCACAAATGTGGGATATGGTCACTGGACTCTTCTGGCTCAGGTGGGTCCACCACAAGTTACTCAAGATGAATACTTCACCCAAGAATCGAGACAAGATCGAATGACCTACAAAAGTGTAAGCCATTCCGAATTCTCTTACAGTCGATGGCACGCCGTGTACGTGCGGTAATGTCCACAGGTGATGTGTAAAAAAATAGTGAGTACTCTATGGTCGACATCATTTTCTACAGTTCTGTACTTTATGATCACTTACATCTTTATATCATAAGTAATGTACCCTGTATATTTAACCTCAATACCTCATGTGTTTCTTGGGGCTGTGCATTCTAGCAACAGGGTATAAATATCAGCAAATCTATCAGTGGTTACATTTGAGTATCTGAGGATATCCCAATCCAATGCAGTGTAAAAATCGCATTCATTGCCACACAGAGTGGCTTCAGTTCTGAAGGCGCAGTTATGGCTTTTAGTTCTGAAGGCAGTATGCTGTTCATATGCTTTTGTTTTGTCGGTGATCAAATTCTTTTAAACGTTTTTAACTGGCATCCTAGTTCTAAATTAAAACGATAATGTATTTTACCTGGATTAGATTGAAAAAATTCGATTCGAAACTTCTTCGAATTACTCAAAGCATAACAAGAATGTAGTAAAAAAAAGACAGTTTCCGAGATGATTATCGAGACCAAGTCACTATTTTTTTGTTCAAACTTCTGATTTGGACTTTAAAAATAAACATTCTGAAATCGGAAGCCCAATCATTTGTATAATTGATGTCAATGATTGGGAGACTCATCTTGCAGAAAGTTTTAAGCATTATATCATCATCATCATCATTGTCAACCATTATCAATCCACTGCTGGACGAAGGTCTCCCCAAGTTTCCTCCACAACGGTCTGTCTTGTGCCAGTCTCCTCCATGTCACCCCTGCATACTTTCGAATTTCATCCACCCATCTCCCATGTGGTCTTCTTCTGGGTCTTCTTCCCTGTCCCTTGGAATCCAATCTAAAATTTCGGCTGTCCATCGATGATCAGTTCTTCTGGCAGTATGTCCAGCCCATTGCCATTTCAGGGGATTTAACTCTGATCATGATGTCTTCCACTCTTGTCATTTCCTTCGGATCCACGAGTTCCTCTTCTTATCTCTCCTGGTTACACGAAGCATGCACCTCTCCATGCTACTTTGGAGTTGTCTGCAGTCTTTGTATATCTCTTTTAGTTAAGGTCCACGTCTCTGCACCATACGTAAGCACTGGAAGGATGCATTGATCAAACACTTTTCTTTTAAGACATAATGGCATATTGCTCTTGAAAATTATGCTGTTTCTTCCAAAAGCTCTCTAGGCAAGTGTTGTACGCCGATTAATTTCTTCATCAATGTGACCCTCACTTGATATCTTCTGTCCAAGATAAACGTACGTGTCTGTTATCTCCAGCTTTTCTCCATCAATCAATAAATCTTCATTTCTTGTAAAAGCATTGAACATCACTTTTGTCTTCTGAAAGTTCATTTTTAATCCCACTTCTTTACTCTTGTCAGCAAGTTCCTGGATCATACTCTGCAGCTCTGATGGGGTAGTTGCAAAAATGACTACGTCATCAGCAAAACGAAGGTGGGTTAGATAATCTCCATTAATCTTTATCCCTTTGTTTTCCCAGCTCAGCGACTGAAAAACACCCTCCAATGTGGCATTAAAGAGCTTCGGAGATATGGTGTCACCTTGTCTCACTCCCTTTCCAATTTTTCTGTGTGTTGTATTTTCAAACAGCCGAATCTTTTGCACTTGCATTTTCATAGATGTTATTAATAATATTAATGTATGCATCTTCAATACCGCAGGTTTTCAGAGCCATTGTAACTGCTGATGGTTTCACCGAATCAAAGGCTCTTTCTATAATAAATTGCGGTGACTCGATTTGTTAATAAGAAAGTAAGCATTATATATTTTTCAATATTTGCGCCTGTGGTCTGATTGTAGTGCTGATTTTTTGTCATTCGTTCGAGACCCGCAAGGCATATGTGGCGAGTCCATCCCAAGATGCTATCACTCGTACTTACTATGCAACCGGTTGAACTACACATTTGGAAATGGGAACTTTTTATATAGCTAGAAGTGGATGTTTGTGAGAACAAATGGTGATAGAAGAACTACCTAGAAAACACTTTTAGCTGTTTCATGCTTTTATCCCAGCTTACTCGCTGATATATCAAAAATCTGCAATTTTCTGTCTACAAAGCGAATAAACGCAAAGAAGTGACATGTGGCTCTTGGCAACTACAATAACATAAAGTACTTTAGTGTGGTTTATACATTTTTCTTTTCAAAAGATATGTTGAAAACTTAGTACTAAGCAATTTATTTAAATCAAATGCAGAATTCTTTCAGATAATTTGGAACTATTACGGTCATATTTGGCATCCAGTTGATGTTACTGCTACCTCTAGAAATAGGAAAATTTGCGGTGACTCGATTTGTTAATAAGAAAGTCATACTTAGTTCAGAAGTCATGACAACATTTTTGAGAAATGAGAAATGCTTTAAAAGATGATGAGTTCAACAAAGAGCTCAGAATTGCTGATAAAGAAATTCATACAAACCAAAATCATTTTTAAATGACACAGACATATCACAGTGATATCCAAAAAAGATCGCTTCAGAATGAATTAAAGTTAATTGTATTTGCCATTCCGCAGGAGCTGCAAAGATGTCATAACTTCCAGTGTCCTCGTGACAGCAGCGCAACGTTAATTATGTAAAATAGTGAAAGAGGAAGTTCCAGTTCCGCTGTATCGGAACTCTGTGTCGTGTTACCACCTGTGTCCAGATTCTGATCTGAAATCTTCCACAGTACTTTTACTGATATGTTGTGCCTCTTTTTAGTTAACTATCGTATCATATGACAGGGTATTGATTAATGACCTTTGTGGCCTCCTCTTCAAATACTCGTGTAGCGTGATATCTTCACAGTCCAGTAACAAGCAATAATATGTAGTTGATTTAAAGTTTGGACGATATAGAAGCCTTAAGAAAGTAAAACTAACTGGACAATAAAGAAAATCATGGTGAACACATTTTTTGGGGAAAAAGTATTTTAAAGTAAAAAACTTAAATGCGACATTTGGTTGTCAAAATATAATAATATTCCAGAATATTTTTCGATCGCCTGAGGGTTCTTCTCGTAAGATAGTCTTTCACTGTGGAAGTAAAGAAACACCCTTCGACTCATAGATATTTGCTGCAGTTCGCAAACTTCTATTACTCATTTGTTTTCCATAACTATCGCAATATAATTAATTACATTCGACGAGTGCCTTTACTGTCGTGCACATTAGTCCACATCTCTCAGCTTCCTACTTCGAAGGGTTGTTTAAGGCAGTTGGTAAGATATTGCCTTAATAAACCTCAGTGATGTCCTCCGCTCTGTGGACACCATCTCGGCAGAAGGGACACAGCGGAGGATATAGCTCATCTCACAATTAATAATCCGTGGTTTAAATCGCAAAAGCCACGAATTCAAACCCAAAGGAATGCATCACAAAGGCCGCGTAGGGATAAAGTGCTTTAAGTATAATACTTGGGAGGCCGAATACGGTAGTATAAACTTTTTCATTTTGTGAATGTAGTAAAGGTGTTTATAGAGATACAACTGAGGATGTAATACTAGCTGATGACTTTACATGCAGCGTCAAAGTGTTGACTTCGCAGGGAAATGTTGAACTCTCTCGAAGGTTTTGGGAATCATAGGATCCCTGACGGCGCTGCGATAGCCAGCCCGTCAGTCACCGGAAACCACAGTCTTTCACTCGGACAGATTCGGACTAGAGACCTGTGGGGTTCTGCTTACCCCACGGGACCGGTACCTTACACCCTTCTGCCACAACCCGTGTGTGCGACGTGCTATGGGCAGTTGGGGCGAGCAACGTTTTTTCAAAAATATCTCATCTCGTGGCTGGGAGATCGCCCGCCAACGCGGGTTTTTTGGGACAAATGTCCTTTATTTTGGAAACTCAGCAAAAGTACATGCACATACACTGTGAAGGTCTCATGCACCCCTCTCACAATATTCAGACACTAAAAAATCACACAAATTGAAAATACTTACATTGTCCACAGCGCTAGGGCCAGTGCTGTGGTGATGACCCCGGGCCAGGGTCATCTCATACACCTTGGTCAGTAGACCGAAAAATTCAATGTCGAGAGCTGCGTACCTCCAAGGGTACTGCCATCCGTCAACGATAGTTGACTCGACTCTTCCTTTGCTCAAGTTTCCTAATAAGACTAGGTCATGTCTTACTGAAGCTGGAGTGTGAGACGTTCAGTTTCAGGCAGAACTTGGCATTCGCAGCAGTGCAGTTGCTGCATTTCGGTGCGGCTGCACACTGGTGGTGCTGGTGCCCAACTTCACCACAATTGCCGCACCTTGCTTCTGTCTCGCGGCAGTTGCCTCGGAAATGACCGAAGCCATTACACCGAAAGCACCTGACCTCCCTCAAAAAAAATTCCTTTAGGCGGAGCACTGACCAGCTCAAGTTCAGTGTCTTCCGCCTCACCAAGTGCTTGAAGGCCTTGGGCTCCACGTCTGCCACCCAGTGGACCCTACCTCCCTTGCCCTTGATAGGAAAACAGGCTTTGAACCCGTTCTCGAGCTCTGGGTTCTTCCCGCCAACCGCCTGCTCGAACTCTTTCCCTGAGAGATCCCCGTCGAACCCATAAACTACCAACCGGGGGTTTCTCTTTCGTGGGGCCGTGGGGAGTGTGCAATCCTTGGTCAGCGAATTGCTTCTCAACTCCTGGGCAAGGCGGTCGACCTCCCCGGGATGGGAACACTCCACCGCGAACCCTCCCTCCTTATACTCCGAAAACTCTTTACCCCTATCTGCAGTTTAGTTGGGTTGACTACTGTTTTCAGGGTCTTCTTCGTGTCCTCTGAGGACGCACTCTCAACTTTCGGATAGACCAGAAGCACGTGTTTCCTGTCTCCCGATTTTTCCTTATTCTTCTTTTTAATCTCAATCGGGGCGGGCGAAGACCCTTTCGCCGTGCTAGCCTCTTTTCTAGCCTTTTCGGCGTAGGAAACCACTTTCACGTTTGCTTCGCAGCCCGACTCATACCGAACGGACAGCCTGCCTTCGACATAGGATACCCGTTCAGCTTGCTCGTAACAAGCCTTTCTAATACTGCTCAGGGCCACTTTCACCTTTTTTCTCCCTGAGGAAGTGACCCGCGAGTCCAAGAGAACGGACTCAACTTCCCAAGTGAGGTTGAAAATGTATCTCATAAACCCCTCAGGTGTAAGCACCGGGGGTGTCCTGGGATGCGTACTTCCCACCAAAGATACCTCTCGGCAACTCCGCGGACGACCCCTCAGGAGCCCGAGAGGGTTCGCGCTGGGGTGGTATTTTACCCTTCCTTGCCATGGGCAGAACTGGCAAGGGGATGCTTACACCGCTAGCTGACTGAGACTGCTCAGTCGAGGCACCCTTCGTATGTGAAGCGGCTTTAGAGCCTTTCGCGGGGGAAGCGTCTTTGACGGTTTGCCCCTGGCACTGGGCTCTACCTTCCGGCTGTTCTCGGAAGAGGGGGCTAACCCCTCTAGCACTGCCGACAGCGCTTGTTGGCTCACCCCTTAGTTTTCACTTTACCCTTCTGGGTAGATGACATCTCTGTGGGAGAAATGAAAAGACACAATTGTTTTTCTAAGTACTGAGTGGGCACCCTGGGGTACTCCCACTCGAGTCAAACCTTAGAAGCCGGGCGCTCGGGCTTTGGGCGGACGAGGGATCAAAGGTCCCCTTCGTCCGCAGGAACGGAACGGCGACGTCGTACCCGAAACTGATACCAGAGTTCTATGCGGTCTGAACGGAACTTCGCCCTCACAAGGGCGTTTTCTCTAAGTCCCGTCACTGCTCTAATTGATAGGGTGGCTAAGTCACTCCTATTCTTGAAAGAAAAAAATCGCGAGATCGGGATGGAACCCGTCTCGCGGTTGAAATCGTCAGTTCTGCTTGACAGTGCAGTATTGCTCAACCAAGTCACACAATGAGAACTCTCACCCGGTCGGTATCAGAGTGACCGGTCAACTGAGGATGTAAATCATCTAAAAATTACTAAACCGTGGTTTAAATCCTTAAAACCACGACTTCAAAAATAAGCAAATGGGGGGGGGTTAAGCCTCGCGTGCAATACACATCGCACTTCAAAAGGGCTTGCACCAGTTGGGCGGCTGCATACCGTAGCCTAACCTGTTTCTGGACATGTGTGGGGTAAAAGTGGTTGGAGAAAGGCCATGTCAGAGCACCCAGATCGCACAATAAAATATACGTATCTTGCTTGTGTTTATGCTATATTTGTGTAAAATTTCCATTTGCTCCTTTTGAAAATCAAACCACTACTCCTGTGTTAAAGAATTATGAAATTAATTATTATTTAAGGAAAGAAATAATTTTTCTACTAAAGTAGACATATTAAAACCGAAACCATTTGGCAAATTTAATGTGCTTAAAATGTATCGAAATTGAAGTTGCATGAAACATACTGTAAAACTCTGTGCACATTTTCATCACTTGCGGCAAAATGAATATACCACACCAGTGTCCGACCGAGAAGCAAATCCTGAATGTGTCTACGGTGCTGGGCTGGAATTAGGGCACTAGCTCTATATTTTTCGAAAACCAGTGGTTCAAAGAAGACATGGACAACTGATTTCTACGCGTAATATTCCTGAAAATGTTCGTTAAACACCGAAGAAAATAAGGAATCAAATGTACTTCAGATGATCGCCCATGCTACAAAAAATGCCTGCGGAACATTTTACATAACATGCACTGAAAAATGAACTTTTTAATGTTTGTATGCAGTAGGTTTCCTAATGCGTATTGTACACTAATTTCAAATATATAACGAGTTGTTTTTGTATCACCTGCGAATTTGCAAAAGCTCTTTTACAACCTTCCATTTAACTCTTTCTACGTTTGTAAATGTTAGTTTCACAGTGCATGCTGTTGATCTGCCTGCCCCTTTCATAAAATTCTAGGCAGAGTAGTGCAGTCACCTGCTTTTCAAACATAAACCAATGACTTTAAAATATTTACACAGATATCTCTTTTTTATTCCTTATACTTCATTAAGCTTGATAACAATTTAAGACTCCGATATCAAACAAATTAGAACGGAATCAGTACAATTTCATACTCTGTCCTTGAAATTCCTAATGTATCCAGAAACTCAAATATATCATGGCTATATGATTTGGAAAGCAGCGAAATTTCAGGATGCAAGATTTTCCAATTTTAAACATGATTCCTCCAGTTTAAGATATTCATCACATAGTTCGTAATTGTCAAACTAGCTGCAGCTTAGTTATGGAGTAAAAAACTCAAAATTTGTTAATGACATATCTGTAAAGAGAAACGAATCACAATTGTTTTTAATTATTAACGAATGAATTATATGTCCGAGGTTTGATGGGGTTTTTTTTGTGATTGGAGGTTTAACGACCACCGTGAGCAACTCAATGGGCTGTAAGCAGTCGCCCGTCCCTAATTTAGGGTCACTGGTTCCTGGGAAGGGAGAGAGCCAGTGCCGTAAGACAAACACAACATCCATGCCTCACCGGGATTCGAACCCGTACCCCGTTCGGACGAATGATCAGAGGCTATCGCTTAGCCCGCTGCGCCACCGGGGCGGCTTGATGTTTGTTAACCGCTCCACATATTTCTCCTTTTTCTTTCTTATTGTTATCCAACAAAATTCAAAACTTCCGTATGAATCAGTCAGTCATGTGCATGCATTTTCCTTTAAATTATTTAGTGCTTCATACACCTTAACATACTGTAAAACTCGGTGCACATGTTCATCACTTGCAGCAAAATGAAAATACCACAGCAGGGTCTGACGGGAAAGCAAGTCCAGGATGTGTCTACGGTGTTGGGATGGACAAAAGTCAAACCGGACAAATGTCCTCTCCTTGATAAATGTCAACCCCGATTTCTCGTGGAGCTTCCTGTTCCCACTAAAGGGGCTTTGACGACCGCCAATAACGGTATAACTATATCATCGGAATTAGAGGAAATGATATAACATCCCAGGATTGGAGTTCAATGCTATCCCCCCACACTTGGCCAGCTTTGTGAGTTAACGCCAAACCCTTCCAAAATGACTCCACAACTTAAATCTTGGCCCTCCGTCTCCGGCAGCTGGAATGAACCTGGCCAAGGCAGCGGCCAGTACGACGTGAAAGCAGAGGGTTCTAAGAATCACCGGAGGACTGGACTAGGCTGCCATCTGATGCTGACCTTGGCTACTTACAATGGACGCTCTCTATCTTCTGATTCAAAGCTAATTGAATTGGAAGAGGGGGAACAAAGGATCAAGTAGGACACCGTCGGGCTAAGTGAGGTAAGGATAACAAGAGAAGATCTCATTGAACCGAAAAGTGGACATATCTTCTACTGTCATAGGACAGATACTGGCAGATCTAGTGGTGTTGGATTTATAATAAACAATAAACTGAAGGATAAAGTTGTAGAAGTTGAAAGTTTCTCTGACAGAGCTGCACTACTTGTTATCCAACTCTCGAGAAAATACCAGGGTCAGATTATTCAAGCTTATGCACCCACCACAAGTCATCTTGAAGAATAGAGTGAATAATTTTATGAGGAAATTCGTCATCTAAATAACAAAGGCAAGCCGCACTTGAAAATCATTATGGGAGAATTCAATGCGAAAATAGGGCAACAGCAACTGAGTGAAATTTCAGTAGGTAAATTAGGTCACGGTAAAAGAAACCAGCGTGGAAATACTCTCGTAGAGTTTGCAGAGGCAGAAGGGTTTTTCACCATGAAAGCCGCAAAGGAAATAGAAAGGAGGCATTCCAATGGATTGACAAGTGAAACTTATTTTGTTATGTGTAACAAGAAATTTGTCACGGAAGACTGCAGTGCGATGAACATGTTCAACACAGGTAATGACCACAGAATGGTAAGATGTAAGATGCACCTCAATGCTAAACTCGAGCGTGACAAGCTCATAAAACAAACAAAGTGTATTGACCTGACCAACCTTAAAAACATAATATTACCTTCAAATTGGAAATAAAGAACAAATTCTCTGCTCTAGAATATCTAGCGACGGAAGGAGTGGACATATTTGAAGTTAACAGAAAACTCACCAAGGCTCTTATGGAAACAACAACAACAATAGCTGGCACTAAGAACAAGCTGCATATGAACAGATTATCAGAAAAAACAAAATTCTGATGCAAAAAGAAAAAGAGATGAGGATGAGTAAAGAATATGTGACTTCCAAAGTGGAATATGTAGAGCTATGCAAGACAGTACGAAAAAGTGTCACTGATGACGCAAGGAAATTCAACTGTGAAATAGTGACGAAAGCAATTGAAAACAACCAAAGCCGGAAGAGATCAAAGGGACATCTTAGTAAAGGAGGAAAACAGGTTGTGTCTCTGAGAAAAGAAGATGGTTTTGTAACAAGAAATAGAGATGAAAATTTGACAAGAGTGAAATATTTCGACTCAAAACTACATCATGAAAGGGATGATATATGTACTCCAGACATTACAAAAGGTACCAGAGTTGTTCCAGTCCTCCCAGCAGAAGTTGCACATGCAATCAAGAACATGAAACGGGAAAAAGCTCCAGGAGAAGATGAAATTACCGTGCACATCGTACAAGAAGCAAGTGGAGAAATTGAAACAGCACTCGATCAAGTTTTCACTTGGTGCCTTAATGAAGGGAATATTCCTGGGGGTTTTAACAACGCTACAATGATCCTGCTACATATAAAAGGTGACATTGAGAATCTCAGGAACTACACACCTATCAGCCTCCTATCAGTGGTTTGTAAAATCTTCCCTAAAGTTCTTTCACACCGCTTGAAGGTGACACTGGACATGCGTCAACCGAAGAACAAGGTGGATTCAGGAGTGGCTATAGCACTATAGATAGAAAATTAAGATTAACATTTTAAATATGATATTAAAAAATATATTTGGTTTTGAGTACCAAAGGTCTCAATCTGCTGTTACGCGTTTCCCTCCTTATCCCTGCTGATACCTTCCAGACTTTAATTTTGGACATCATTGTAAATGACAACACAGAAAGTGTTTATGGAATTTGCTCTCACACACGCCACTGCTATTAAACCTTTTCCGGAGAAGATACCCAAAATTGCCGGTTTTAACAATTCGCACCTTTTCAAAAAAATTGAAGTAACCAGAAACATATTTTCGTTAGCCCGCGTTAAATATTTACACTGAACTCTAAAAGTGAGTGTTTTGTACCTCTGAGAACCGACCAACGCTAAATGAACGCATGACGAATAGTAAATATTAGTAAATAAACCTCAAAGGAATTAATCTTTCTTTTCAGCAACGTAATGGCACGTTATCCAGATTTGCTATCAATCCTGAGCATCTTAATTGTCCCTTCCACAAAAATTGCACATCTGTTTTAACTGATTTCATGATTCAGCAAATTATAAACTAAGTAACAGAAGATGAAATGCAGCTTCCAGATCCAAAACATCACACCACTTCCTAACAACAATTTCAAATGTGTTTTAAAAACAAGTGAAAACTAAAATTCGCATTTTTACAACTATTTTTTCTCTCTATCTTTGTAAACACTTAACATACATGTAGTAAAGGTTGGCAATATATTTGTGAAATTGCTTGTATTATCTATTGAGACTCTTTTTTGGCATTTTTAGATTCGATATTACACACAATCCCTTGAGGTTGAACATATTTATTTCATTACGTTTCAACGATATCTTTACTAAAATGGGAATTCTTTTAAACCATTTTAGTATTTTGAAAGTTTTCTTATATAAAGTTTTCATATGGAGCTGAATAATGTCAAAATTGTAGGAGTTCTCTGTTGTGATTTTCATTTCTGAAAACAATGAAGGCACAGAAGCTCTCGAAGTATGACTAATTAATAAAAACTTTAATACTCCCAGAGGACATTTATTTAAGAGTGTAATTTCATTAAAATACAGGGTGTCTGATAATTATTGGACACATTACAAAATCATATAGAACAGAACATTAAACAGATAGAAAGAAATCTGACTATACTAACTTACAATGTAACTAAACAAGTTAATAAATTTCGATGTGAGATTCGTTGGTTGTTTGTAGTACGTCCAAGCGATACTCGATTTCGTGCCATGTATTGGCAAGCATATTAAGAGATATGGAATTAATAGCAGCTGTGATACGCTGCTTCAGTCCTGCAAATCAGTACAAGGCGTCTGATAGACACCATCCTTCACATAACCCAACATGAAATAACCCAAAGGAGTTAGATCTGGAGATGGAGGAAGCCACGGAATGGGACCACCACGCCCAATCTATCTGTTAGGGAAATGCTCGTTTAGGAACTTAGATACACACGTTGCCCAATGCCGAGGCACGCCGTTTTGTTGGAAAACGACGTTGGCATATCTTTTGATCTGGGGTATAGCAAACGTTTCCAGCATATCCAAGTAAATGTCACCATTTAAGTTTTTTTTTTTTGCAGAAGAAGAAAGGGCCAATCATTTCTCTTTTTCATAGGGCGAACCACACACTAACCTTTGGAGAACAGCATCCCAAATTTGTTCGACGGCGTCTAAATTCGGCAAATGAAACGACGAAGTCACAATGCCAAACTGAGTTGGATGTTATTCCAGACATAACTGGGTGATTGTGAACGTGTGAAGTGGCGCATTGTCTTGTTGAAAGGGGTTTTACTAGTCGGAGAGGTAGCATGATTTGAACGGGTGCAAATGATCTCCAAGGATGGTTACTTAAACAACGGTCGGAGCGGTTTACAGACTATGAAGGGGTTCAAATAGGAACCTGATGAAAATAACCCGCTCTATAGCAGAGCAACCGCCGGCTTGCACTCTAAGGGTGCGGAATTCATCACCTCCTGGGATTGTCGCCATACCCGGAATCGGTCGTCTACCCGAAACAATTGGCACCTTGTTTCGTTGGACCGAACAACCCATTTTCACACATCTTGCGTTCAAATTGATTTGTTACCGAGCCCAAGTGGGGCTCACAGCCTTGTTCGTCGGCTCAGTAATGGTACCCAGGTAGGACGTCGGCTCCGGAACCCTACAGAACACAAGGAAGGTTGCACTCTCCAAACGTTGATATTACTAATGGCCGCAGCATGGAATTGAGCTATGATTGGCGATAATCATATTGCACTCCTGGCGGGTGCAATGATGCTGGGCAGACTCCGCTATCCACGATCGTTCAGAGTTTTTCTACGGCAACGGAGGTCTCTCAATTTGGATTTTACCCTTAGCTTCTGTAGTGGTGTTACACCCTTAAATTGTTACCCATTTAAATCAAAAATTATTACGAATTTCCGCATTCGATATAGCTTAAATCATGATAACTTGCCACCTGAACTATAAATGCTACTACTTGAACTTGCGGAGATATCTGGCTCTATGCATACGATATCATTTATCACATGTGTGTGGTGGCATGTCAAGGAAATAATAGTGCCCTTACCGTATTTTTTGGCATCTCGGTGTATATGTTCTTATTTTTTCTAACAAATCTCGTTTAGAGTGACACAGACCGCCTTCTACAGCCAAGAGGTTGTAGAAGACAGTCTGTGTCGATAAAAGTAGATGAGCTCCAAAATTGTTCTTATTATTTCTAGTCATGATATACCTCCAGAGGGAAAGGAAATGTCATGTTGATACAAATCCAATTTTCTGTGATGGTGGTGTGTCAGTATTCCAGTTGGGAATGATTTGGTGATAACAGTATAAAATGCAACTTTCGTGTGTTATTTGCTTAATTGAAATCTGGAAATTACTAACCATATGAAAGGTTTGTAATAGCTTAGTTTCCCATTACCTTCAGTTTTCAAAAGATAAATCGTGTTTCATAAATAACAATAACATCATACACCTTAACTAAAAGTGTGTGTACTCGTATGAAAACTCTTTACACGTTGCTCTTGAGTAGCTAAGGACACTTACGAACATTAAAGTATATTAAGTCTAGTGGAGGGCAACAATATATGTGTTACTGACATTTATTTTATAAACATTTTTTTACATACTTAAAATGTATGAGCCATTCACTCACTGTTGTCGTTGTAAACGTTATTTATACGAATGACGTGGAGACATATGTTCAAACACATCCATATTCATCACATTCAAATAAGAAATTCTATCGCAAAGTCCAAGTGCAAATATCACAAAATACATGAAAGGGTTTTCCGTGATGCGACAAAGTACCCAGTCTCGGTAAACTCCACCTGAACTGTAGTTTAGGTACATCTGCTGTAGGTTGACCTTCAGTACTTATTAAGCGGAATATCGGCGACCATTCGCTGTAAGCTGACTTTTTCTGAAATTTTTGGAATGTAATAAGTGTAATCACTGTATGAGTTCCGGTATATTCATCTCCATACTTTACGTCTTGGAACAGAGGTAGTAAAATGCCACACGTTTCAACATGCAGACTAATCTGACATGCAGTCAAATCTGACAAAACTGACATACAATTATCTATGTGAATGATTTAGATTCATATCTACAAATACCACTATGTTCCAACACAATTATAAATATACTGTATATTCACCATATTCAAATAAGAAATTCTCTTTCGAAATCCAAACTGCAACTGTTATAATTTAAATTATCAGTTCCTTATAATGTAGCAAAAAAATAGTCTCAAAAACCTTTGCCTAATCTGTAGTTTAAGAAATGTCTGATGTAGGTTGACTTTTAATACTTATTATTCAAAATATCTGCGGCCATCTGCTGTCGACTAACTTTTTTGTATTTTATAATGTAAACAAAGTATAAGTTTTAGTATATTAAATATTCATTTATTAAGGTGTATGTTGTTATTAATATATATTTCCACAACACGTTTCTATTAAATGATTCTGTGACTGCTGGCTTCGAAATTAGTGTTTTATAAATTTCAACCGTCGAAACAGTACGCCATGGATTTCCAAACTGAGTTTCATTCATTTCGATACTCATCACTCATCTGTGCTCACGATGAAAATAAAGATGGCGGTGTTGCAGATTTTTGTGACATTGACGCTGATGAAAAAGTCCATTTCCCTTAAAATCAAATTGTCTGTGGAAAATGTTTGGCAAGGAATAATACGTATTGTGACGATCCCCCGCCCCCTCGCATAATTAATTGCCGAGAGGCGTGGTTTTTTAACAGTAATTGAAACTTGATTGGGGGTTTCAATTAACAGAGAGTTATAATTTTGAACACTTGCGAGAGGCTGTATATTGAGAAAAGATCTTCTAGCACTTTGAATTCAAGTGGCGAG
Source organism: Macrothele yani (assembly GCA_039090855.1). Lineage (NCBI taxonomy): Eukaryota > Metazoa > Arthropoda > Arachnida > Araneae > Macrothelidae > Macrothele > Macrothele yani. The sequence continues at coordinate 53,960,392 of CM077033.1, forward strand.
TTGCAGGTGTTTGCCACGAGGACAAAAAGCCCATAAGCGGGAGTGAGACGGGTCAGAGTTTAAAAATTATTTCCCATGACTCAAAAGTGTTTGGACGGCAAAGGCGTTTGAAGCTTTTGTCTGTGCCGCGCCCTAAACAATGGGAAAGCTCTTAGACTTGAAGAGCGGTTTATAATAAAAATGTCGCGGTTTCAAGTGTTGGAATTCACCGCTTACCAATTTCTTGGAGAGGAGATTGTTGTTGAGGACAGATCCCGTTTGATATCCGAGAGAACAGGGCCTCGATTTTTCCTCGTGCTAGAAAAATGCTTGCCGTCCGTCTGCGTGCTCTTGCAGTTCTGAGCCTAAGAAGTGAAGCCAGCTGAAAAACATAAGCTGAGGACTAACCAACAACAGATCTGAATGGAAACTTTATACACCTCGCCGAAGCATTGATACCTGTCCTAAAGAGCCATTTCAGGTGAAATGCCGACAGAAGCATCATAACAACGGAATACCGCCTTACTAATGCAGAGAGAGAGAGAAGAGAAACGCCAACCTCGGGACCCGCAGAGGAGCTTCAGCCCCTGCAGAGCCTCTGCGCAAATAAAGCGGGGAGAGAACTTTTGTGCGTGTGTCTGAGTACGTGCGTTCAGCGACTAGGGATGATGTGTTTTGACGAAGAGACCGTACGCAACGCGACGCGGCGTCATCCAAAAAGGAAAAAGAGGTACCCGTAGTGCCGACATATTAGTGAATGTGAGTGAGTGTTGTGTTGTTTTCTGGGTGTCACCATACTGTGGATACTCAATGTCCTATGTAAGTACTTTTTACGAATACTTTTATTTGCGGCCCATTGTGAACGAACAGACTTTTCGTTAGGACATATTTTCTGAAACACCGAAGAGGGCCAAAGCTGGCCGGAAATTATAGCTTTGTAATTAGATGAAGAATCCGGTGTAATTTATGCATGTATCCATTAAATCCCTGTTGTAATTGTTATACTGTGCCTCCATTGGTTTATTGGTGTACTGTGTCGTCTAATTGGCTAACGAAGTATTGGTGTATCCAGTGATTCGAATCGCAGTCTGAAACTGATTGAGCATCCTGACAACTAAGGCCCAAAGGACGCAACAAAAGTGGTGATCAGCATTGGGATCCGTATTGTATACCTTTAGAAACACAGTACAACCGGAGCACAGTATGTATGCCAACTTGTGCAACTTGCATAATAAGTTGAGCTCAAAGTTTCAAAAATGGAAGGGATTACAAAAATATTAGATGAACTGAAAGATGAACTCAGAAATGGACTGAAAACTGCCAAAGAAAGTTTTGAGCAGCAGCTCAAACAACAACAAGAAAGTTTTGAGCAAAGCTTACGACAGCAGAAAGAAAGTCTTGAGCAGCAGACGGGCAGCATAAATCAGCTGATAACTAGCATTGGGGGGTATGAGGAAAAATTTGATAAAATAATAGAAGATACCAACTTGCGTATCGATTAGTTGGAAATTGGGCAGGTAAAATGCGTAGACCAAATAGAACAATGTACCCAAAATTTAGAGAGCGTTCGTAACTTGTGCGAGACTCAATGTAGAAATGTAAAGGAAAAACTTTCTGGGGAAATTAATGGTACTAAGTTAGAACAAACTAAATTATATAGGGATATTGAGAAAAGGGTAAAACATTGTGAGGCAAAAATCAGTTCGTCGGAATTTAAGTCACCGGGAGTGATGAGCGAAGCTTTGAGTAGGCCGACCCGAATTAAACCAGGCGTGTTTGACGAAAAGACTAGCTGGGGAGTATACAGGACCCAGTTCGAAATGGTTTCGAGTGTGAACGGCTGGAGCGAAAGGGACAAAGCATGCGCGCTTGCGGCATCATTGAGGATGCAGCTGCTGATATCTTACAAACTTTGTCGGAAGAGAGCCGTTTAAAATATTCCTGTCTCATCGCTGCCCTGGAACTCAGATTTGGTGAGGAACATTTAAAGCAACACCGTGTTCTTCAGTTGAAAAATCGCAGGCAGGAGGTGAACGAGTCACTTCAAGAGCTCGCGACCGACATCGATCGGCTGACAAGGCTTGCGTATGGGCAATGTACGTCGGATATACAGGACACGATGGCGCAGCAACATTTTGTGGAATCGATTTCTGATCCAGACATTCAGCATTCAATGCGCATGGCGAATTGTGACTCCCTTTAGTCAGCCGTCTTACATGCAATGAAATTTTATTCTTCGCGCCATTCTAGGAGTTCTAGAAAAAGAGTTCGTATGGCGACTATAGCAGAAAGTCCGATCAATGCATCAGTCGAAACTAAAGTCGAAGAGCTTTTGGATCTCCTTAGCAGAGAGGTTAAACATCGTTCTGTTACGTCTCCTGGCCGGGGAAGAAGTGATACGCCGTCTAGAAATATTGGAGTGCTGGTATTGTTGATTAAGAGGGCATCGCAGTATTGAATGTAGAAAACGGTTGAGAGAGGAAAAAAAGTCGAAGGTACAGGCTTCGGGAAACCCTCAAAAGTCAGTTTTGAGGGGCGAGAACTGACGCAGCAAAAGCAGCCCCGCACGGTGAAAGCGCACGTCACAAATCTTTTTGGGGATTACAGTAATTTAAGAGTTGAGGGGATGATAAATAAAACTAAATGCCAATTCGTGCTGGATACTGGGGCGGATATTACATTACTCCGTCCGGATTTTTTCGAGCAAATTATGGAACCTGCAGATTGTTTGAAGAGTGAGCAACGGGTTGAGATTCAAACTGTAAATGGAGATGGTTTAGTTGCTCTTGAAACCGCAGGCGTCGATATACGAATTGGAAATAAATGCTGCAGACACACTGCAGTGATTGCTGATATCGTTGAATAAGGCATCTTGGGTCTCGATTTTCTTAGTGAGAACGGATATGTTTTGGACCTTAAGAATTTAACCGTGAAGACGGAACATGAGGAAAATGGTTCTCATGAGGAGTCAACATTGGCACCCGAGGTCGCAAAGGGTCACAGTTCTCGCAAAAGAAAAGTGTGTTTTACCAGCAAAAAGTGAAACAATTCTGGCAGGATGTTTGCCTGAGCTTTCACTAGAATTTCCGATGGCAGTATGCGAAATGTCCGATATTTGCCCGTTACCGAAAAATGTACTTGTAGCGAGACGGCTGGTAAAAACAGCACATTGCATTCCCGTAAGAATAGTTAACCTGGGAGACGTCGATGTGAAGGTAAAAGAAGGGTTAGAACTTTGCTCCTTGAATCCTGTAATTTCGGCGCGTAGCTCTAGAGTGAGGATCCCACCCAACTCGAGCGTGGGAGCGAGCGGCGAAGTGCCGGAGCATTTGCGTGACCTCGCAAGGGAGGCCACGGCGAGCCAGAGTAAGTATCAATTTGGAGAGTGGACCGAGATGATATGCGAATTTGCCGATGTTTTTTCCGCAGGTGAGGATGATTATGGACGAACTAATGTCGTTTTCCATAAAATAGATACGGAAAATAGAGCTATAATTAAGCAACCGCCTAGATGTTTACCTTTAGCTAAACGAGCAGAATTGGAAGAGATGTTAAGAAATATGGAGAAGCAAGGAGTTATAGAACCTTCATTTATCCCGTGGCATCTCCTGTTGTTTTAGTCTCTAAGCCTGATGGTACGACTAAATTTTGTTTAGACTACAGGAGACTCAATGAAGTAAGTCGTAAGGATTCCTATCCGCTACCTAGGATAGATGACACATTGGATCATTTGGCTGGATCTGAGTGGTTCTCAACGCTCGACCTAAAAAGTGGCTATTGACAGGTGGGTATGCATCCAGATGATAAGGAGAAAACTGCCTTCACGACAGGTAATGGTTTGTGGCAATTACGGGTAATGCCCTTTGGATTATGTAATGCACCCGCCACATTTGAACGTTTAATGCAAACTGACTTCGAAGTTTACCGTTTGACAAATGCATGGTTTATCTAGATGACCTAATTGTGTGTGGTACTACTTTTGCTAAGCATTTGAATAATTTGAGAGTCGTTTTCACTGGGATCCGTGAAGCTGGATTAAAATTGAATCCGAAAAAATGCAGATTTTTGCAAAAGGAAGTGAAGTACCTGGGACATGTAATTTCTGCAGATGGCTAAGGGACAGATCCTGAAAAGATTGTGGCAGTCAAAGAATGGCCACCGCCAACGAATGTTCGGGAGGTGAGAAGTTTTCTTGGGTTATGTACCTATTACCGGATATTTATCAGAGGTTTTTCGCAGATAGCCCGACCATTGCATCGGTTAACTGAGGCGAAAGTTCCCTTTGAGTGGAATGAAGTGTGTCAACGAGCCTTCGCGACACTAAAGGAAGCTCTGATATCAGCGCCGGTATTGACTTATCCCAAAGCGGAATTATCATTCATCCTGGATGTCGATGCTAGTGAAACTGGAGTAGGTGGAGTTTTATCTCAGGTTGAGAATGAACAGGAAAAATTCATAGCATACTTTAGTAAATCTCTTTCTAAGCCGGAACGGAACTACTGTGGTACTAGTAAAGAATTATTGGCTATGGTAAAAGGTATAGAGCATTTCCATCATTATTTGTTCGGTAGGACATTCTTGGTGCCAACCGATCATGGCGCTTTGCGTTGGCTGTTTAATTTTAGAAATCCGGAGGGACAGGTAGCCAGGTGGATAGAACGTTTGCCAACTTATGATTTCCAGGTACAACATCGGAAGGGGAATGCAAATAAGAATGCGGATGCTTTGTCGAGAAGACCCTGTCCGCCGCAATGCAAATCCTGCCAACGCGCAGAGAGCAATGATTTGCAGCCGGGTACCCAAGCGGTGCGCCAGGAGATAATTCCCCCGACCCCGACTGTACGAGATCCGCTGAGCCCGGATGAGATGCAAAAAGCGCAGGAAGCGGACGAAGATGCTGGACGTCTGGTCCGATGGAAGCAAGGGTCTTCCGACCGTCCTGCGTGGGTGACTGTTACAGCGTACGGACAGATTTTGAAAAGTTATTGGGCGCAATGGGATTCTCTTGTGGTTAGAGATGGAATTTTGTACAGAGAATTGGAAAATTCTAGGAATGATTCGCGACAAATTTAATTGGTGGATCCAAGATCTTTGGTGAAAGATGTTTTGAAACAAATGCATGATAGCCCGACTGGTGGACATTTTGGTGTCAGAAAAACTCTCGCAAAAGTCCGGGAACGATTTTACTGGGTAAATGGTAGGAAGGACGTACAGGATTGGTGCAGACAGTGTCACTTATGCGCGTCCAAGAAGGGCCCAATGACACGATGTCGCGTCCGAATGCAAGTGTATAATGTGGAGGCACCGTTCGAAAGGGTAGCCATTGATGTAATGGGACCGTTACCCAAGTCAGAGGATGGCAACAGATATTGTTGGTAGTTATGAATTATTTCACCAAATGGCCGGAGGTCTTTCCTAGGGAAAATCAGGAAGCAGTTGCTGTTGCTGAAATTCTTGTCAGTAGGTTAGTGAGCTCTCATGGGGTTCCTCGTGAATTGCATTCCGACCAGGGGCGGAGCTTTGAGTCTAAAGTGTTCCAAGAAATGTGTAATTTAATCGGCATTAAAAAGACTCGAACTACGCCACTTCATCCTCAGAGTGACGGAATGTATGAAAGATTCATACGCACCTCGAGACAGCAGCCTTCCTTATTTGTTAGTGATAACCAGAAAGATTGGGACAGGCTTGTTCCGATATTTTTGTTGGCGTACCGAGCTGCGGTGCATGAAACCACAGGGAATACCCCGAGTATGATGTTGTATGGGCGAGAATTACGTCTCCCCTGTGATTTGGTGTTTTGAAGGCCGGAAACAAATGCCCAGGATCCTAGCACGTATGTCACAGAGTTTACCAGAAGATTGGAGGAAGTACATAGTTTTGCTAGGAAGAATATTCGGATAGCTACTGAACGAATGAAGACCAGATATGACGTGCAGGCTGCAGAGAAAGTGTTTAAGGAGGAAGACTTAGTCTGGCTCTATAACCCACTAAGGCGAAAGGGAAAGTCACCCAAATTGCAGCGCCCGTGAGAAGGTCCTTATATAGTAAAGAAAAAAATAAACGATGTTCTTTACAAGGTTCAGGTACAATAATAGACCAGTTAGAGTTATACACCTCGATAGGCTTAGACCGTATAGGGCAGGAAATACCGAATCATAAACATTTGAAGATTGAGTGTCTCAGGTGATCGGTTAGTTTCCCGTTGGTTGACTTGTTGATGTGAAAGGATGAGAAGCGGAGAGCCTGAGAACTTGGAATGAGTTTGTTGGTTGTAATAATTTTGCATAGTGTACTCGGTGTTGTGTTCTTTTGGTGGAAATATTTTAATATTGCAATATGTCGTGTGACGTGGTAGTGGAACTCTATAATGTAAATTAATTATGTAGTGTCGTATTTGTGAACTGCCCTGGGGCGTGGCAGTGTAAATAATTATACAGGTATGTATGGAATGTGGGCGTTCCCTGAGATTCCTTAAAAAAGGGTATGTGCTCGGGGGAAGGTCAAAGACCAATTCAAAGCGATTGTTTTTAGTAAGAGTACAGACGATGATAGACACCATGGAAGAGGGGTACTGATGAGTTCTTATCTAGGGTAGATAGTCCCGTGTGGTGAAATCGCTGCGAATCACAGGTAGCTTATATGCACTCGGGACGAGTTGCATTTTAAGAAGGGGTGATGTGACGACCCCGCCCCCCTCGCATAATTAATTGGCGAGAGGCGTGGTTTATTAACGGTAATTGAAACTTGATTGGGGGTTTTAATTAACAGAGAGTTTTAATTTAAACACTTGCGTAGGGCGGTATATTGATAAAAGTTCTTCTAGCACTTTGAATTCAAGTGGCGAGTTGCAGGTGTTTGCCACGAGAACAAAGAGCCCATAAACGGAAATGGGACGGGTCAGAGTTTTAAAGCTATTTCCCATGACTCAAAAGTGTTTGGACGGCAAAAGCGTTTGAAGCCTTTGTCTGTGCCGCGCGCGAAACAATGGAAGCTTTTAGACTTAAAGAGCGGTATATAATAAAAATGTCACGGTTTCAAGTGTTGGAATTCACCGCTTACCAATTTCTTGGAGAGGGGAGATTGTTGTTGACGACAGATCCCGTTTGATATCCGAGAGAGCTGGGCCTCGATTTTTCCTCGTGCTAGAATTTGCTTGCCGTCCGTCTGCGCGCTCTTACAATTTTGAGTATAAGAAGGGAATAGAGCTGAAAGCATAAGCTGATGAATAAAAAGCACCAGATCTGCCTGGAAACTTTCAGATCCTCGCCGGACTACGATACCTGTCCTAAAGAGCGATTTCAGGTGGAATGCCGACAGAAACAAAATAATTACGGAATATCGCCTCACTCATGCAGAGCGGAGAAGAGAAACGCCAACAAAGGGGAACCACAGAGGAGGATCCCCCCCCCCACTGAGCCTCTTCGCAAAGAAAGCAGGGAGAGAACTTTTGTGCGTGTGTCTGAGTACGTGCGTTCAGCGACTAGGGATGATGTCGTTTTGGCGTAAGCAACGAGGCGTCATCCAACAAGGAAAAAGAGCTAACCGTAGGTAGAGCCTACATATTAGTGAATGTGAGTGAGTGTTAGTGAGTTTTTCTGTGTGTCATACGGTGGATACTCAAGGACCTATGTAAGTACTTTTTACGAACACTTTTATTTGCGGCTCATTGTGATCGAACAGACTTTTCGTTAGGACATATTTTCTGAAACACCGAAGAGGGCCAAAGCTGGCCGGAAATTATAGTTTTTACTATTAGATGAAGAATCCGGTGAAATTTATGCATGTATCCATTAAATCCCTGTTTTAATTGTTATACTGTCCCCCATTGGTTTATTGGTGTAGTGTGTCGGCTAATTGGCTAACGAGGTATTGCCGGATTCAGTGATTCCAATCGCCGTCCGGAAGGAATTGGGCATCCTGACAACTAAGACCCAAAGGACGGAACAATATATATGCTGAAATGCTTAACATATATATATGCTCAGTATGTTACACAAGTTTTACCTAACCAGATGTACTCATGAAACTAAATAGGAAAATGATATGCTACATATGAAAATAACCTATGGAATGAAGTTATGTAATATCGTTCAACGATATGTAATAGTGAATTTTCTTTCACAATGCTGTTTCAAATGCAACTAAGCAACCAACATCTGATTTCACTATCACCCTACATACAGGCAGATAGGCATTGGTGACCCTTGTCATATAAAGCAATCGGAAGAATAATGAATGTTTTTGTGTTACCACGCGTAGTGACTGCTTATGAGCTGCACTTTACCATTAAGCTTACGATAAAAAACTTGAAAGCAGCCCGCAATCACGGATAAAAATTTAGCTAGTTCTATTACCCCTGTCATAAATTTAAGTTGAACAGACCACCAATATTTACTATGCTGGTGTTCAGGAATTCGAGCACTTCTCAAAATTCTTGTGATGTGTACTGAATTCAGATTTAATTAGTTGTCATATTGTAGAAAAAAATCAGGAAAATCAAGTTTTCTTACTTTTGAACTTTTCTTCCAGTGGAATACTATTTAAACTGTTTTTTGGCAGCTTTGAAGAAACAGTATTATCATTCATTTATTGTATTCTATACTAAAAGGGTATCTCATAATCATGGGCTTAAACAAAAAATCGAGGATTTAGTTTGGAAGTTGCTAGGACTAAAAGCACATGAATGAACACGTGTTAAACTTACTGCACTTCACTTGAAACTTTTGTATCGCAAAATATTAAATACAAACTAAATTTGCTTGTACCACTTTTTGTAATCCATGTAACACCGCAAAATACCTTGAAAATTCCAAAGCTCTGGAGCGGGAATCGAACCCTGCAGCTTCCGTTTACTGGTCGAGTATGCTAACCATTACACAACACAGGACAGTGAAATTTCAAGAAACTGAGACATAGGAATCTGAAAGTCTTGAGATTTTTGTTAATCGAAGCATCCCTTGTAGCGCTTTGACCCAATTCCCATCCGGATTGATGCAGGCCAAATTCTTCATAATACATGGGAAGTAAACAGAATATTTAGCATTATCGACCGGTAATCGTGAAACGCGGGGTTCGATTCATGTTCCAGGGCTTCGGAACTTTAAAGTTTTCTGAGAAGTGTTACATGGATAACCAGTAAGAGGTCCAAGCAAATTCAGTTTGCTTCGAATATTCTGTTGATTTCCCATGCATTATGAAGAATATTTCTTCCTTCATTGTTTTTTTTTATCTCATGTACATTGTATAAATCGTATTTCTATAAAACATGGTACGATATTTCATGTTGAAGCGCAGCGACATTCTTCCGTCTTCTAACTAATATCTGCCATTTCTGCTTTATCAGCACCTGTTCGATATTCGTTTAAAAGGGGAACACGCCAATTCGTTAACTAATTGGTCTTCGCCCCTTCAACGCAGCCCAATCATAAAACGAATTAGAGGTACCTCAGGACTGATTTGAAACTCTACTGCAGTCGGTCTACGGATGGGAAAAACCTCGATGTAGGGGAAGCCGATACATCCAAATAAATATGAATCTTTCATGACGACCTTTGAAAGTGGCCAAGAATAATTTGTACGAAAAGTAAATAAATTTATTTGTGTTGCATTCTTATGAAAAGGAAGTAGATATCTTACGATTGGCCGTTCTGGTTGCTAACTCATTGGCGAAAACCAAATTATTTACCTCGATGATACAGGAGCCGATATCTCGAAAACAATATAGATGTTTCCACCAATACATCGAAAAAACATATAGTGTATTTACGAAATACGAGTGTATTTACGAATATCATGAGTAACTCGAGCTTGAATTGGGGTGCTTTACATTGCACTGACATTTTACGCTCCGATGTGCCCACTCACTGCTGCAGATAAAAAGAGTTAGTTCTTTGGCTAAATAGCTTAAGATCCAGGTTCACACCGATAAATCGCAGATACATCCCAGTTTCAACCGATACATCAAAGAAACATGGAATTGTCCACGGTAGCACCGAAGAAACATCGAGGCTTAACCGATAGGTCGAGTATGTTTAAAAATATTTTGTTAGCGGATGCTGAATTCAGTATCCGCTAACAAAATATATTAGCAAAACGTCGAGGTCAATACGGATGCATGATCATTTTAAAAAATTTAAATTATTCGATGCTATTCGTTAGTATCTTTTGATATGTTATATATATTTATCCCAACTCTTGCTGAAGATTGCAACCTTAAATTATACGCCTTTTTCTTCAAAGATCAAAACACTTCATACGAAAAAGGAAGAAAAATGTAATTAAAATCTATTCTAGTGAGGATCGACGAAGTGCCCGGCTTATCGGCAAAATTATCCAGTGTTATACCCATACATCTAAAATTTCCACCGACACCATTGATGTTTCAAGAATGAGTAACCATCGAACTCCCTTCCCAGTCTAAACTTAAAGAAAAAAGCCTATGCAAAGGCATATTACATCAATGCATTTCATGCAGCTGATGTTAATTTTATTGTAAATTGCTTCTCGTAGCTTTTGTTACAAATACTAAAGTGCAAACGTTTTTTTCACTTCTTTAAAATTTGTAATTTGACTGGAGAACATATTACAAAAAATACCTATACGTAGTGATGTATCATCAATATATAGATGGTGAACATTACGTAAAGACATTTATCAATAAATTTAAAATTCGGTGCTGATATTCATTTTAGACGCATTTTCCTGTATCATGATATCTGGAAATTTGACAGCTCCTAAATAGTTTGGGAACTTTATAATGGAAATATTTTAAAACGCCAAAATCCGGGAAATAATTATACAAATCTGCTACGCAGATCCAATAGACGAATAGGTCCATTGCTTTGTAATCAGGAAATATCAAATGAAGTTGGCACTTATTTTCAAGTTAAAGGTCTGATGAACACGTTATCTTCAATATCATGTCCAAAGAGGACAATCCACTTATAACTGCAAAAGATTTCTGTTAACAGATAACTAGTAAATTTGAACAAATGGTTGCTTATTGTAATATCTAGTAGAAGTTTTATGTTATGACACCACGTTTTGAATTTAAGATCGTTTCCTTTTTTGGTGATGGACGCGTATAAAAGACTAGAGCGTATGAACAACAATCCACGATAAGTTTGGTGTCAATCGCAACAGAAAGGGTAATTTCAAAGTTTGATGGACAAGATTTGTTACCCTTGAAATAACATGACCGTTCAATGCAGACCAAAGAGTGGCAGATCAGAGAAAATAGACTTTGGCAGCAGTTTACGGGATTCCCTGGGAAATGGTTTCCTTGAGAGTAGTGAAAAATCCATAACGCATATGCGGAATGTGATTTTGGAACCCCTAGGACTTATTAGAGCTTGCGAGGATAGGCGGTTCGGCCGTTGGGTGGATCAATAAGCACTATACTGCAGCACAAGTGGTCGTGATCTGGAAGCTGGTAGAACAGAGAATTATTTCTGCAGTTACTGTGAAAATATTCCTCAGAACTATAGGCATACGGTGTAAACACACACCAAATCACGTGATAGGGGACAACGCCATGTGTTTTCCAGAAATCTTCGGAAGCGGACCATGCAACATCGGTTCAAAGTTATCTTCTCCGACGAATTGTGCTTTACTGCATCCAGTAGAAAGACAATAGCTGACAAGACGAAAACTATCAAAATATGTTTGAAATCGTGTCGTAAATTCACGGGAAATTTCATATAGCGTTATGGGGCATCATCTGAAGCCAAATTGAATTGTGGAACCCGTTATGGATATAGCTGCAATTTCTGGAACAGTGATTTATAGGTACCTAATTGTTTTTTCAATCACTGCGGATAAAAGAAAAAAATTCCTCAGTACCCATTTCTAATCACAGCGGATAAGAATGAAACACAAATAGGCAATTTAATTATTTATTCCACAATTTCAGAAAAATTATTTCTGTAAATGCAGAAGAAAAACAAATTGTGCACTATTTTTCGATCACTACTGTAAAATGATAGGCATTTTGTAATTACAGATTTGGGTTCGTTATGTCACGCGTATATTTTTGCAAATCGCGATGGAATATTTCTTCGTTGTTTCGTTTTTAAAGATTAAAATGGATTGGATATGATGAAAATTAAAGAAATTCGTACTATCCCCCATGTGTTTAAGAATATATGTCTTAATAAAAGCTGATATGAGATACTTTTCTTACTAGAAAATTCAATGTCATATATCCCCATTGTTTTGAGATTAACGCAATCTTTCTTCAAAATACATAAATCCTAAAATTCCTGGTTTCTCTTAAACAAAGTTTCTAATTTAAATGAAAATGATCTGTTAAGAGACCCAAATGTCTTGCTTCTGTAATGTTGGAATTCATTCTATCTGAAGTTGGACAGTGGTCACTGGTGATGACGCTGAAACATGCAGAAAGTTAATAAGATTCATAAATTTGAGAAACCTTTGTTCCAGGGTATTTTATTTCTTTTCTGCTCCCCAATTTTCGTAGTGTTTAACAAATTCTGACTCTCGGAATTGAAGTTGATGCAGCATTTAAAAGTCACAATATCACTTCAAATACCGTAGCAGCGTTCAGAAGTTTATCCGAACTTTTTTTATATATATTTAAATAATTAGACATGTTGAAATATAAGGCTTCTTTTTCTTTTCTCGAAAGGTGCTTGAAGTACCTTGAATTTTTCAAGCTTTTTAACAAACAAAATGCACATGCTTTACATTGGATGCTTCAGGCACGTTTCAAGAAGTTTGATGAAAATTGCCTAACATATAATAGGAATTAATTATTCATAACATTTCTGCTTTTTGAAATCTCCGTTCAAATATTTTTTTCAAAACTGTATTTGTATGTCGATACTGCATTCGAAAAGAGCTTACCTAAATTCGGAATACTTACCATAATGCTATATACTAAAGAAAAATTTCCAAGTAATAAGCAAATGTCAACTTTCGATGACAAAGCATTAACAAAAAAGCAAACCACGTTATGTGAATGTTTGTACGTGGATATTTTCCTTCCGATGTGACATATTTTGGTATGGTGCTGCTTAACAAAACATTGTACTGTGCCGAACAATTTAAGTAACGAAATGCTGATAAATAATGGGAGTTGATTGGAACAAATAAGACACACGGAAAATTTGGTCACCGTTGATTTACGAAAGATATTTCAAGTTAAGAAAATTGCGGACATTCGCTAGTATGATATACACTGCGGTTGTTGGTAGACCCCTCTATTGACCAAAAAATCGTTTTTCTCTCAAGAAATATGAGATATTCAAAAACATTGATAAAAACGAAAAAAATGTTACACCTTTAAAGATTATTTCCAAGAGATGGGATCACATTACGTTTCTCAAAAGAAGTAGTTACTCACGCTCACTCTGTACGCAGAAGTATCTTTATAACGATACTCTGTTTGCTTTTATTACGGAAATTAGGTACGCAAATTTTTATCAAGCACATAGAGGAAGATTAAACCGAGTCTCACCTGCGGCGAAATATTATGGGTCAGGTCATTCCAATCGGTTGAACCCAGACTACCTTACGTTGTAACAATAATAGTTTCGATCATTCTGGCGTTCCATGAGTGTAGCTTGGTTGAAAATTGAATAACACTTGAACGTTTATGACCGCCTAAACCATCATGGCACCATTTTATTTAGGCCATAGAAACTTCAAGATTTTCAGTTGAACAAATGTAATACTGAAATTGCAATACATCGACATTCATCAAAAATGCCTTCAAGAACTGTACATGGAACTCTTTACCATGTTCACTTTTGTGGAATCATGCAAATGTATCGTCCATAATCAAGGTGCATGCAACTGGGAAATTAGAAAATATGACCAGAAAGTTTCTGCGTGATACAGGCATTGATGCACCTTGTAACGGGTAAAAACACGGTAAAATGTGTACCCAGATCTCGCAGACATAATAAATATTTTTACATTATCAGTGAAGATTTACTGAACCCCATGGGAAGTCCATTCATATCGGTAAACGGAGAAGTACGAAAATTGTGAAAATAAGAGATTGGCCGATTCGAATATTCGGATGCATATTTCTTACGACATCCGCTCTTACACGGCTGACCACTCAAAATACAACACCAGGAAGGACACAAGAGAGCAAAGTCAGATTTACTGGACACATAACATCAGATACAAAGGTGAAACGATGGAGCTTACAGCAACGTGCGACTTGCGGAGCACGCAGACTGCAGTAGTTCGTGTGGCCCCCATGGCTGCCAATAACGGCCGCTACACGCCCGCGGCATCTAACGAAAAAGGCTTTGGATGTGGGCTTGGGGTATGTCGGTCCAGGCTGCTTCTACACGTTGCCACAGTTCATCAGGCGTTGAACAAAACACATGACGGCCGCTACACGCCGCGGCATCGAACGAAAAAGGCTTTGGGTGTGGGCTTGGGGTATGTCGGTCCAGGCTGCTTCTACACGTTACCACAGTTCATCAGGCGTAGCCGCGGGTGGTGCTTGCCCGGCCACTCGGTTGCCGATCAGCGACCAGACGTGTTCGATGGGTGACATATCGGGAGAACAGGCGGGCCACACCAGCAGTGACACCAGGTGGGCCGTGAAGAACTGTTGCACGATGCGTGCCATGTGCGGGCGCGCATTGTCCTGTTGAAACGTGGCCGCTGGCAGATCCTGCAGGTAAGAGAGGACTACAGGCTCCAAAACGTCGGAGATGTAGCGGTGGCTGTTGAGTGTACCGGCGATGCGTATATTAGGGGTGCTGGTGTCACATCCAATTGTGCCCTAAACCATAACGCCAGGCGACGGACTGGTATAGCGATGCCTAATGCAGACGTTATACAATCTCTCGCAGCGCCGCCGCCTCACGCCGATCCGACCATCGTGGTGTTGTAGGCAGAAGCGGGATTTGTCAGAAAAGACAATGTCGTGCCATTCCCCAGTCCAGGTGAAGCGTTTAACGGCCCACTGCCCCCACACTCGCCGGTGGTGTAACGTCAATGGTAATCGGAGCAATGGGATCTGTGCGACAAGTCCCCGCTCCTGCAGACGACGTCGAACGGTACGTTTTGACACATGTTGTTGCACAACACACCCTAATTCCTGCGCTAACGTTCGTGATGTGATGGTGCGAGCTGTCAATGCCCGCCGCACAACATGCTGGTCCTCTCGTTTGGTGGTGTGCCGCGGTTGCGGCAATCGCTCACGTCGGTCCGTCCGCCCCTCCTGCGCCCACCGAATCATTACTCGCCTCACTGTGGATGGATGTCGTCCCACACGGGCGCCGATGTCTCGGTACGATAACCCGCTGTCGCGATAAGCCACTATTCTTCCTCTGTCGAACTCCGAACTTTCTGGAATGACTGCCGTATTCTTCGACGAGGCATCAGGAAGTTTCCCACGCAGAGGTCTGGCAGCAAAAGACACTTCCCCTACTTACACCACGCTTTCTGTGCACCCTTCTTATAGAGCTTCTCGTTGGCGTGCCGCGCGCACATGATTTGCATATGCCCTGCGATGCTGATCGTTTGCATGTCTTCTCGCGGGCGACGCATGCTGCGAATTTCAGTCCAATCGGATGCAACCTTCTTGGTGTTTCATTTTGGGTGGCCAGCAGTGTAAATACAAAGCATCAAGTTTTTTATTTTAATTCTGCTATTTAAATAATTTTTTTCATTGGGGATAAGAATCAGTTCTCCAGGCTTTCGAACATCAACCAGATGGCATTTTCAAGGAAGGTAGACAGAAATTGCAATCTGTATAATATTATAGAACGCTTCCAAAATTTGAAGCCGGGGACGTTACTTGACCATAAATAGATATGACGTAATACTTATATTAAAGACACGTAGGAACACGCTGTTTGTGTACGCGGTATCCTGGTAGGATAAAAGGTTACTTGAAGAACTGGCTCTAAATTCGTGGCAACACTGGAGAGTCGCCATGACTGCAAGCGTAACTGGTGGTAATGATCTCGAACGTTCGTCGAATGCAAGCGTCGCTGATGGTAATGATACCGAAGGTTCCTCGAATGCAAGCGTCACTGGTGGTACTGATCTCGAAGATTCCTCGAATAGCTGTAGATTTATGTGTAGTGTAGACAGCTAATTTTTTTTTATATCATCCCATATAGAAGTAGCGCATTTGAATTTAACTTCCCTAAATAGAGACCTTGTTACTTCACCGCATTCTGTGTCCCTTTTATCCTCGTTGACTCTAAGTCTAAAGGAGCGCTTGGTCGTTCTCATGTAGTATCGCCTGGAGTCCTCCTGATATTGTAGAGGTATCGCATTGTCATCTGCCTCGCTGGAAAGAAAGGGTTTGTCAGTATTTTCTTTTAGCATAGTGTAGAGTATGCATAAAAGTTATTTATAAAGATGAAGGAGACCTTATGCCAACAACTTATTTCATTTTCTTGAGGGCGCTCTGGAGTTTATATGACACATTTGGTATGCTGAGAATTGAGCATAGGCGGCGAAACTGCGTCTTAGGAGCAGTAGAACCTTTGGCTTTGGTATTTTGGACAAAATTATGCATCTGATTCAATGAGTATTCAGCATCAGTGGCCAATTCGACGACGATTTCAGTTTCGTGTTATCAAGAATGTGATTCAGAGGAGACTGCGAAGGTTCTTCTAATACGACAAATTGTAGAACATAGTCGGTTTAACATTGAGCCATGATGCTGGTACCTAGGGCTACCAAAGTTGTCGCTATCGTACGAACTGGCTCCCCATATAGTCAATCCCGTTGTATGAATCGTGTGCCGTGGTACGCTAAATGAATGACCCGTGAGCTAGCTGACCAGCCCTTCTCCAGATACCCAATCCCTTTTCATCTGCGCCAAGTGCAAGCCGTGACTCATCATTGAAGACAACACGACGCCACTGGACATTACCCACGTTGTCCAGGCCCGACTCCACTGCAACCGGTGCCTGCGATGCTATCGGCTCAGTTGCCGGCGATGGAGTAGTATCCTCGATTGTATTCCCCGTGCAGCTAGTCGTCTGACAACAATGATAACAATATTTTAATTACTATGGATTTTCAATTAAAATATGAAGAATGCTTGTTTTTTTACGAATTATGATACACTTTTTTGGATATTATTACGAATCATTGGAATGCTGTTTTAAATTATATCTAAAAAAATATGTACATCAATAAATCATTAGTATTTATCGTTTTGGATAATAGAGTCAAATATCTGAATGTCCTTTCAGTTGTTGTCTCCCAAGACTGATTATTCCCAATCTGTTGAAGTGTCGGACATTATTATATAGAAATAATTATGTAAATATATAGATATACAGTAGCAAACAAAAGTATTTGGTGAAACTCTTTTTCGACCATTAAAATTTTTCTGCTAGACCAAATTGGGTCATTTTGGGATATGATATGTGTTTTCAGTTGTAAACATGACCCATATTCAGATGGATCGGAAACCTTAACACAGATCAGGTACCGAGCTTAATCTCAAAGATCATACAAATTTACCAACAAAGTAGGTGTGTATCACATTCATTGAATGCTACGATAACAGAAAACAAGTACGAGAAAACGACAAAACAAAAACTAATATTTAGTGGGATAACCACGAGTTATAAGATCTACTAAATAAGACCACATTGTACTGTCTGATCGCCCATCAGATCGAAGTAATCCCCCTGAAATAAAATCATATCTTTGGCATCTACTTGTCTACATGTGTATAGTGATTTCCGTCTACGTTCGTGCATTCTCTCTCTTAAGGAGCTGCATTTTCTGTGTCTAACGTTGAGTTCTAATCTCTTCATATAATTTCTACGGGAAAAGCAAAAAAAATGTGGCATATTCTTTAAAAAGCCTACTTAAATTCTACGTAGGTGTGGTACTTCAATCAGTGCATGAAATCAGGTGGTTGTATATATCTTTCGGTAAGTTGTAGAAGAAATAACTTTTATATAGAATTTTACGCTTTAAAATTCGATTTATTTATAATATTATAGTCATAGCTTGGAGCGATTAATTATTCTCAAGTTTTGGCTTAAACGTTAGATTGTGATCGACGCACTGCAAATCCAGTGTTTTAAAGTTTCGTTTAATTCAGTCGTATACGCAGCTGTGGTAGGCATTTTGTGTTAACAAACTTTTTAAAATGCACTTGTATGTGTCATTTCATTAGGATCATTTCACATTTCCCTCCTACAACTTGACATTTTTATAATGCACCAATACGTTGTGGCAATTTTTTAAAGTTTCTTTTTCGGTAATAGAAATAATTTTGAAATTAATGTAAAGTGCGTATTCTATGAAATAAAGCTCTAAGGCAAAATTTTCTTAGTAAGAATTGTACTGTATATAATTACTGAGACTTTGTTCTTATTATCTCAAATGAAATGAAAGGAATGTAGAATATCTGTATGTCTTCAGTAGTTCGTAAGAAGTTCAGATTATTTAAAACCCAATAGATATATTATACTCGCTTCACTTAATTGAGTATTTTAAACTTCCTTCAATTTCTGCACATAGAATGCTCTGTTTCTCCGTAGAAGCCTTCACCAATCTGGTTGTTAAGAGATTGTCGTCGCACAATAGTTGCGTCTCTTGACAAACATTGTTGTTAATTTTGTCAATGATTAAAGAAAAGGTAGATTTTAGCATTTGAGAAGTAAGTCAGCTCTGCTCTTATTAAAATGATAACTGCAGTCAGAAGGAAACCTAGCGTAAGCCCTTTATCGAACTCCGAAAGAACTTTTATTTTTCTTGAAAACTACTTATGCTTACATAATAGCCGAAGTCTTAAATATTTACTTAGGTCACTTGGTATTTCAAGTAACAACTATTTATGAATATACAGGAAGTTAATGACTTTTACGTACTGTGTCCGCAAAGTCTTTCCCGCATTACAAAATTTAATATAGAAAATATATGTTAGTTAAAATCAAATGGTTGGCAATAATATAGCAGCACACGTAATTTTTGTTTTCTGTTCGTTCCTTGAGCATTACTGCTGAATAAGGGGTTCATTGAACGTTAATGGCTTCCATGCAAGAAAAGCGGCGTGCGCGTTGTCGTTGCATGAGACCAAATCGGCGGTTACTGTCCAGTCTCATTTCAGAAAAGAGTACAGACGATAACCACTGCGCCAAAAAAGAAGAAAAGTTTGGTATGAAATGTTTAAATTGACAGGCAGTGTTGGCAATCTCCCACTAGCAGGCCCACCACCGGTTACACAAGAGACAGCTACAGGTGTCAGGAGACATTTCTGCGAAACCCAAGGAAATCCATTCGTCATGTTTCACTGGAAACTGGTATTCCCCGTGCCACGGTTCGCAACATTTTACTTGAACGTCTTCATCTGTATGCTTAAAAGGAATAGATTTTTGAAGCTTTTCATTCAGCCTTGCGACCAGCCTCGTCGTGCTGCATGTTCGACGGAGATGTTGCAGCGCATAGTTCATGATAGTGATTATCTGCACCGTGTCTGTTTCTCAGTTGAAGCCACATTCTACGTCTGTGGTACAGTAAATAGGCACAAGGTGCGCATCTGGCTATCAGAAAATCGCCATTATTTCATCGAACAAGAAAGGGCTAGCCAGAAAGTAAACGTAGGATTAGTCCTGATGCATGAGAGAATCATCAGACCCTAGTTTTTTATAGAACCAACGGTGACATGTAACGTATACTTGGACATGCTGGAACTTTTTGTAACAACTCATGCACTCGAACTTTCCGTTGTTTTCCAACATGATGGTGCCACACCACATTGGTCAAAAATGGTTCGTGAGTACCTGAATGCTGTATTTCCGGACAGAAGAGTTGGCCACTTCGGCGCCATGACAAGGCCACCTCGATCCCCCGACATAACCGCCCTAGACTTTTTCTTTGCGGTTATGTGAAAGACCAAGTTTATTCTAGCAGTGGTCCGGAAGTCCAGACGTTGAAGAGCAGAATAACGGACGTCACATGTTCTGTCTTTGCTGAGATGTTAAGCAAAACATAGCGTGAAATCGAATAGCGATTAGATATCATCGAGGCTACAAATTACCCCAAGCAGTTGTGTACTCACACTGGGAAAAAACTTTACTTGTGCACCATCATTGTCGTGGAATCCTCTTCTTGCGCATGAACATTTTTTTATTAATTTTCATAATGTGGGAACACTATGTAATGATGTAGAATGATTGACCAAAACATGTGAGAGAGTAAAAAACAATGTGGCCGCCACTGCCATTCATCGTCATAGATAACTGCTATAAAGTAAATATAAAAAACAAATACAACATAAAAGTTTAATTAAAAACTTTAAAAATAACTACATCTTCAGCCATTGTTTGTTTTTATTTACTGGATAAATGATTATCTTTCGAAGTAGCAAAATGGAGGATCAGCGTGTGAATGTAGAAATCTATGTTTATTGTGGTAAAGAAATATGTTGTTGGACTTAGTTCACATGAAATTATATTAGCAGAAATTGAAATGTAGATGTTTATAATCATAAGAAGCAGAATTATTTAAATTTAGTACAGTGCAGTTTCAATATTAAGTGGAAAATACATAGAAATTCGCTACAACTTTTTTAGCATAAGATTACTTCTAACTTGTAATATGTAATTAGGAATGTGTTTTTCTTTTTTAAAACTGGCGGAATGTGAAGAAAGAACACCAAGAAGGAGACGTCTGATTCCAACGAAATGTATACAGGATAATAACGTAATACAGAGGAACACGTGATCAAAACATTATGAAAAAATACAGCTGTATTTGCTGGTAAACTGAAAAATAACATTTCCATGCAACATGGTTAGTACGAGGTTGAACCGCCATGAACTGCGTCACACTGTGCAATTCTAGCATGGAGTCTGTCGTAGAGATGTTGTATGTACGTTTGGGGTAATGAGTTCCAAGCATCCTCAACCAGGACGCGTAAATCGGGGATGGTCGTGGCTGGCCGAAGAGACTAGATACGTCGATGTCCCATAAAATCCCACACGTGCTCAATTGGGGACAAATCCGGTGAACGTGCAGGCCATGGAAGTTGTCTCACACCCTGAAGTGCATGTTGCCCTGCACGTGCCGTGTGTGGGCGTGCGTTATCTTGCTGGAAAACATCACGATGGACCGACCTTACAAATAGCACAACAACAGGCTGAATGATGTTGTTGATGTAGGATGTGCTGTTTAACGTACCCGGTACAAACACTAGTTGTGTACGGGAGTGATATCTGATCGCTCCCCCACAACAGGAGACCAGGTGTAAGCCCTGTGTGTCGCTGGCTGCTGCAAGAAGGGTGGAGACGCTCCCTTTGCGTCTGTGATCACGCATATGGCCATCGGAGGCTCCCAAGCAGAATATGCTTTTATCGCTGAACACGACAGATCGCCATTGCGTTCTGCAGTGCAGACGTTGGCGACACCACTGCAGCCGTTCCTGACAGTGGGCTGGAGTCAGAGGTACACATGCCAGAGGCAAACGTGCACGTAGTCGTGCATTCAGTACTCGGTAGCGGATTGTTCGCAAAGTCACCTCAGGTTCAACGGCAGCTCGGATTTGCATCGCAGTGGATGTTCCGCTTGACAACGCCGCTCTTCTTATGCGTCGATCGGTTAGCTCATCAGTCCGTCTGTGACTCCCAGTTCCACGTCTTCTCGTGTGGGAATGTTCCTCGGACCATCTACGCCACCATCGTACCACCACCGATACTTCCCGTCCCATTCGTTCCGCAATACGATGATACGACCACCCGGCCTCGCGGAGTCCGACTAGATGACCTCGCCAAAGTCCGATAACTGCTGAAATTGTACACGTCTTCCATGTCCAGGCATTGCAGCTTCTTCAGGGTCTTCGCACGTGTCCGTACGCCGACGACTGATTACATTCACTTCGCCGTAATCCTTAAATACCACCGACGATAATGTGCATATTATGCCGTGCTGTGGCGTAAGCTTCACCGGTTGGTCACGAAATTAACATCACACCTGTGTAAACTCGACCCCATTAACATATGTAAATTTCATGATCGCCCGCCAATTCCTTCTTGGTGTTGTTTTTTTCTTTCCGCTAATGTAATACTGTACGTAATATTTCAATTTTGCGTATGCAAAATGTCTTTCTGTTTTCCACAACCATTTGGTTTTATAAGGATTTCAATTGCTGGCACTCAACCCCTTTGGATGATAGTAATACCAATATTTGCACAGTAGACACTTTTAGTGTGGTTGGTAGAAATTTGGCTTTAGAAGGTGTAAAGCCTAATCGCGGGCGAAGAAATATAATGCAGCAATGAAGGATTGACTGGTCATTCACAGCGAGGAGACTGAACAGTTCACTATTCAATGTGAAGATTTATTTGCTGTTGTAGAATCGTCCATTAATAGCCTAGCGCGATGTACACAAACTGAACCGGAAATAAAATAATTATTACTTAAAAATATATAATCCACACTGAAATAAGTAATTCATACGAACCTGAAATAAAGTATTTCATATCGAGCCGGAAATGCGTAAAGTAATACATCAGAAAGGGTATGAAGAACTCCCCCAAAACTAAAGAAAATAATGGATAACGCTACAATTACACTGTTAGAAGCTACCAAATTTTGTAGCAAATTGTCAAAATTTCGTGGAGGACCTAATACACGCAAATGAATAGTGCCATAGCTCATAATCAGAATCAACTTTGTCTCAAACATATTCAGAATCACCTTTGTCTGAAATATGAGCAGAAAAAGACCAGCTTCAGCTAAGGCAGAACGTTTTGCGAAAATTGCTGGCGATCACGGATTAGCTTTGCAGCATTGAAGGAACGCTAAAAGTCAGAAAGGACATATTTGAAACCATGGAAATATAGGTTGTGATGTCGATTTCTGTAACAAAAGTTAAAATGGAATTAATAGATTGTAAATACTGGTTTGAATTATGTAATCAGTTAAACAATGTAGTAGAACTAGATCCTTACTTTCCGAAATATTTTGGCAGATCTATCGCTCAGACGGGCCTCGATTTTCTGGGAAACGGAATATATCTTTAGGGTGCAGTTAAAAGATGTTTTTATTTATTCTTCGGCTCCAGATATTTATTATGACATTTTAATTACACGTGACTACTTTCTGTTTAATCATTCAGTGTTTCTAAGCTTTGATACAGTAAAACAAAGTTTTTAGGCTACGTAGAACACATTCCTGTTATTTATGTTAATTACTTCTCCGTTTCAAAAATTAAGATCTGCCTTCAACACAAAGGACACTGAATGGCGAACAATTCCCTATTGAGAAAAACGGCATGAAAGCCACCATGTAACACTCGTATGTACGGCTCTTTACATATGTATCATCTCGCATTCGGTGAAGTACATACAATGTTTATTATCTGACACTGACGCAATGCATTCACAGGAAACGCACCGGTTTGTGTTCCCTTGTATATCTTTATATTATTGTTTTTTTTCTGTGTATTATTTGTTTCATTTCTTCTGGATTCGAATTGATATTACTCTTCTCATTGATTACACACTACATTTGTAGGATACGATGTTTTATAATGTGGAAAGAAGGACGCATAATGCTGTGTCAACTTGGATTATTCGGTCTGATGTGGTGAACTCTGGGTTATTGAAACTTTCGTCACTGAGTGTAGCCATTCCAATAATTGTGAGGCGTTAACCTTCCCAACAGAAATTTAGATGTACACTTGCTTCACGAAAACCTTACTTTGGGTTAAATAAAAAAAGAGAGAGAAAAGTTTTGCGACAAAGAGTCTGTTTTTTTTTATCTATGTTATATAAATAAAACAACTCTTCAGCTTTTAAGACTTGTACCTGTTTCTGAATTACAGAGCAATTTAACTCTCGATTTACAATGGCCGAACTGGCGCCTTTTTGCTAATTCCCAGAATTTTTTTTTATAATTATACTTTATTTTTGAAAATAAATACCGACAGAAATCCTACACCAGTAGACAGCATTAAAATGTTTGTCTTTTTTCTGTAATAATTATATTACGTTTAATCTATAAGTTTGAATTATTTGTTTTTGTTAATCGTCACTCTTTTGTTTTTCTCCAGTTCTTAAACATATTTTTTCCTTTAATATATCAAAGTTCCCCAAAGCAAACAGAACATAAATTCTGAATTTGCTTGTAACACTTACGGATCATATATGTAACACCTCTCATAAAACATTGAAAATGTCATCGCCTTCTAGTGGGAATCGAACACACATCTCCCGATTTCGGTTCGAGTATGCTAACGTTTCAACAGAAGTCAAACCGTTACAGGGTTAGAATACTCGAACGGAAATCGGAAACGGAATACGAGTTTCCGAACTGCTACACTGTTAGCATACTCGAACGGAAATTTAGAAATTCCAGATCCAGTGCTATGAAACTTTCCACTTTTCTGAGAGGTGTTACATGGATGACCACTAAGTGTTACAAGAAAATTCAGAATTTATATTCTATTTGCATTAAATATTCTATCAATATCCAATGTATTATGAAGAATATTTCGACCTCTACTGATTTATCTCATAGTTCCCATCGTAAAATAATAATCCTGTGTTGGCATTTCAAGTCCATGCTACTTGGTCATATAAAAGTTTTTGTGAATATAATTAAAAATTTAAAATGATGATATTAATGAGCGAAAATATTAAAACTTTCTTATTAAATCTATACCATATTGTTCGAGGAAATATGAAGTCATTTGATAAAATTTCGGTTTCCGTCACTCATCGGAGACAGCGAACGTAATATACACAGCGCACGTTGGCCGAAATTGTTTACTGCTGAAAAGAGCAGTTCTAGTAAAAATCAGCCTGCAGAGTGAAAAAAAACCCGCAGGAATTAACCACATAGTGCCAGGTTGGATGTGTTATGGTTCGTGGGCTCTTGGATCTCATTATTTTCTTGGTGTGTCTCGAGAGGTACTTAAGCTGTACACACTGCCAACTCATGCTGCTGATGACTTACACGCTTTCATACACTTCACGCATCCTGCGGCCGATCGTCTGCTTCAGAAGAACCATGCTCCGCTCCACCGGGCCGCAACCACGCAGCCATGGTACGAGAAGCTCTCATCTAACTTTAGAACCATTTAGTGGCCCTTCTAGGTCGCCAGTATGAACCCTACGGGATCTCTCCGGGATTCTGTGTAGCAGAACATCAGATCCATGGAAACTGATTAGACGTAGCGGGCGGAGTAGTGGTAAATGTCGCAACCTTCATCGCTCTAATTTCCTCCGAAAACCATACGGCATCTGGTGGAGTCGATGCCTTGGCGTGTACAGGATATCATTCACGTTAGATAGGATCAAACCGCTATTAGGTAGGTATCTCTAATGTTTTGTCTATTGAGTGTACAAAACAGCAGAAAAAGCTATCTTCTTTACTTGTAAACGAAAACAACGATTAGTGCGGCATTTCTTTCTCTAATTTAACACAGCTGTAAATCTTTCATCTAATTTAAAACAATTAGCATTTCAACAACATTTTTGAAACAATTAGCATTTCGTTAGCATTTGAAATTCAACAATTTTTGCAAAAATTAACATTTCACCAGCATTTAAAATTTATGAAAATAAAGTTCATTTTTTTGAAAATGTTAGAAGTATGTATTGTTAAGTAACCACAGTGTACAAAATGCATGCAAAACATTTGTAATGAGTTGTACGTATCCGGGTTTTGTGCATATATAGAACTATTCTTTAGAACGAAAAGTTATGACTGTTCATTTAAATTCGTTATAAATGGGGTTTGACTGATTCTGAACAAAATGATCAATGATTGTAAT
The DNA here is from genome assembly GCA_039090855.1 of Macrothele yani. Lineage (NCBI taxonomy): Eukaryota > Metazoa > Arthropoda > Arachnida > Araneae > Macrothelidae > Macrothele > Macrothele yani. The sequence continues at coordinate 53,986,121 of CM077033.1, forward strand.
TCAAATATAAGAACGAACCTTTGAGGTCACATTCGCGATTTAAATCTTTGAAATGTACTGACCATACCAATTTTATATGATTTCTTTCGACGCGAAAGTTACATGAGGAATTTAACTCTAGCAGACATACTGTTACAAATTGAAATGTATCAAAAATATCTCAATAAATATATGAAAATATCATAACTCCACAGATTTCTGACAGAACGTCCATTCACCAAATCTGACGTATGGGGTCGTATGATCAATTGTGCAGCGGAGGTCTGTCTACATGGTTTTATTAAAAAAAACCGGAGCTCCGGAGTAGAAAGGTATAGAAGGAAATCGTACAGAAGGCAAAGAACGATTCAATTAGCAACAGAACGAAAAAGGATTTCCTAGTCGTGATCATTAAAATAGCTATTTATGCCTTACATCTGCAACAAATCCAAAATTAGCGAATGAGTACAAGGATTGTCCCGAAACATCTGATAATATGTTTATATAAAAACAAGCATATAAAATGTTTTGAAAAACAAAAGCCTACCTTAATTAACAAGAAAGTGGTCATCTTTTTCTGAATACTGTCCATTGCATCCAAGGCAAGTTATCCAAGGTTTCTCCCACTTTTTGAATGTTTTTTGGATTTTTTTATATCTGAAATGCTGTTGACGCACTCCTGCGCAGCTCAAAATGGCGTCCCCATAGTTTATCTTTTTTTAAATTGGGAACAACCATAAGTCACATATGGACAAGTCTGGGCCACATGCAGGTTAAGGCATTAACGCAGTTTTCATTTCGTCCAAACGACAGAACTGGCCATGTGCGGACTTACGTTGAGCCGCACATGAAAATAAATGGGAAGCCAATTTCAACAAATTCGTTTCATGCCCAAATTCTCCGTTTAAATTCAGGGATTTTATGATTTTCAGATGTTAATCATATCTTCGATATCCCTAATTACTACGTGTAGGTCTTCCCGTATAACAACACCTATTGTGTTGATGCTTACCTATGTAACGCTTGTTCATTGTCTTCCTCCATACGCGATTAGAGCCGCCAACTCACGACCATCCATAAATTCTTTTTTCCGTCTGCAAATTTTTGATTTTCCTAGACATTCATCTTTTGATCCTCTTGAATAAGAAGGAAAGTCTCTCCGACAGCCTTCTTAAGTCAAAGGCAAAATATAATGGCGAACTTTCGGTCCTCTTTCACATCCATTTCCTGCCCCATCCTTATCAAAGGTGGAATAATGTGGCGTGTGAGTGAAATGGACAATTAAACACTGATAAGCATGCCGGCCTAGTTTAACAGGGGACAATTCCACTTCCGGTGTAGGAAGGAGCAGGTTCAATTACTGTTGTTGGTAAAGCAAGTTTACAAGAACCATCCGGGTGTGATTGTAGAGCTTTTGTTTTTAGGAAGTCATTTCCGAAAAACTGAGAAATGATCTGACTATCACATGAACAGTGTTTCAAACACTATAAATCCACATATTTTACAGTTCCTTTATTCCATAGGTGTATACGAATTACATTACGGAAATTCCATTGAATAATCTATAATATGGTGCAGAGTGTTCGCTATTATTGATTTTAAATGTTATAGAGAAAATACTTGTGTCTATATTTTTGTTTAAATTTTCCTTTTTGGAGTACTGCGAGAATTTCATAGAACATCGTTAAACATTCATAAGTAACGATATGATTGATAAATTCCGGAACCCGTCGTGTGGAACTTTGCGCGGTCAAAAAATTATAGATTTGATTTGATGTAACTAAATCAAAATTCATACACATTTCTCTAAATTATAATGTATGCGCTGATATCGCGTACGATACTGAACGCAGTGATATAAATAATTATTTAAAGTTGAAAAATAATCTAAGAATCATGATTTAAATCCGCAAAAATAGAAAAAAAGTCTAAAATTCGTGGATTTATTTGATATTTCACGAAATTACAGAAACAATCCCTAAAATTCGAGAAAATGACCACGGAAATTAGTGCTGGGAAACAATTACTAGCCTAATAATTACTAATAAGGTAAAACAAATGTTTGTCTCCAGCTGTTTCATCCAACGTTGATGAGTCTATATCAATCAAAAATCCATCAATGGGTCTCATCAAAATTTTTCTCTAGTTGGCAACAGAGATATGCGGAAATCTTGAAAAAGGTGATAAATTACTAAATAGGAGCTCTTTAAAGTTGATAATTATTGTGCACAACAGTTATTTTTTCAATAAAATATATTTGCTACGAACAGAACATTTAGTATCTCTTATTGAATACATTTCTGCTCATTAATGTGCTTTGTTAAACTTCAGCGAAAGAGAGAGTGTTTCTATCTACATTTGATTCAGCCAGGTGTTCTAAAATGCGGTTTCTTTTTCAGACACGAAACCTTTTGTTTCGAAAGCAGTTTCAGCTGGCATATACCTTCTCAATTATACTGCATTTTCATGCGGTATTATTGTTACTATTTTGTAGAGAAACTACTCGCCAAATCTGAGGTGTTTATGAATTGTTGACCAATACTTTTTGTTTGAACTTATTTAGAAATAGGGGCTGTTTTGGAATGTATACTAAAACCTTAATATGATTTACAACTTGAATAAAACACATTATTTTAAATTTTTTAAAACACATGTTAGTTATTTCTTACCACCACCAATTTACATTACTATACATATCCGTTATTGTTACATCATTTTCAAAACTATACAATATTTTGGCTGCCAAATATTTCGGTTTAAGGAAAGATGTACAACGATATGACATACATTTCTTAAACTAAATGCATTGTGAAGAATGATACACTGTACATAAATAATAATAGTATGTTACCTAAGATTATCAGTAAAAGCACGTCTAAAGTTCGGGATAACTTATCTTTTGTTTTATAACAATGATGAGAATGCTCAAAAGTAAATTACTTTCGAACCATGCAGTTTTCATTTAAACTCAAAGGTCTTTGAAATAGATGTACAGATATTTAGAATAGGGAGAGGGAATTATATACTTAAATGATGAGTAAGATTACAGTGTACAGAAATATATTGTAAAAATTAATAAACATTTATTTCATCGGAGATTCTTCACTTTCATTGCAGAGCTTACTTAACATACGTTCAAACATAACCACGACAAAATGGAACACCCAGACGGAAAGACCCAATCCATATTCTGCTAAACCTCAGGAAAAGTGCAACATATAGAGATCAAGAATCAAGAATAATTTGTTTTTCATTGGCTCTAAAAATATATGACGATAAAGTACTTCATAGAAATAAAATTGGTACCTTTTTCATTTAAGTTGTTTAATATAAAAATTATTCCAATATCAAGTATTAGTGAATTAATGAGATGAAAGTGATGTAAAGGTATTTTTAAAGAAAGAGTCCACAGTCGATTCAATGAACCGCCATGCTGTAAAATTCCATTAAATCAGAACGAGTGGTGTCCGCTGATGAAACTCAATGCCATCCAAAACCATGAAGCCTAGAATTTGTGACACTCGGTGATAAAGGTCTTATCATGGCAGCGGATGCGCCTCGAGACTATTCTTAGACAATTTGGTCATCGTAATGACACAGGCGGAAGTTGCACTCATCTGTAAACTAGACATGTCTCAAGTCGACTTTCCAATGTCATCAAGTCGACTTCCCAATGTCATCAAGTCCTGCAGTAGCGTTAAGCGTTGTGTTCGATGTCGTGATGTTAATGCCACTAATGTTGCCAGCTGGCGTGCGTGGTGGCCTCCCAAATGAAAATTACTTTGGGCGGTTTGTGTAGACACATTTGCACACCCTGACGTCTGTATGAAGTTTCTGATATTGTTTACATTTACGAAATGGGTACTAATGTCCATCCTTATGATACGGTGGTACGTGCCGTTGGTGTAACTGGTCCTATTGTGACAAGCTGCGTTTTACGGTGCAGAAGTTTAGTCACAAACGAGTGACAAAAGCGTGCATGGACAAACAAGCATGCAATTCAGTGATCCTGTACCTTTCTTTTCCGGTCAAATGGCGATATGCATGTAGCATCGCGCAAGGGGCAGGTTGTGAGCTCATCACAACCCGTCACAGATGGCGATATAGCGCTGACCAGTTTACTCTCTCTTAAACCCCAGCCAATGTCCTCTACGGGAACACTCAGTGCGAAACTATTACCACTTGCATATCTCCGGCGCTTCTATCACTCCTATGATGTTCATGATTCCACGATGTTTCATTCTCAGTGTCGGGATTTAACTTTTTCGAAGTGTGCTACTTATATGTATGCCGATATTTTCTCGTTATACCGTTTCACATATTTATAAATCGAAAAAGAATGAAGCTGATTTCCCTTTTGGCCAAATAGCTGTTTATTTCGTACAGCATTTCCACATTTCTAATTCGCAATTTACTTAGAAAGTAAGTTCATGTTCCTATATAAGAATAGCTCAATAGTTTTTTAACAATTGGTTTTTTAAAGAGCTTAAATGGTTAACACCTGGTATTCACGATATCGTTATTTTGAATTTACGACAATTTGATAAATTTTATACCAGAGTACTTTTAAAAACTCACGTAACAGAGAACTGTTTCTTCGAGACCAACCAAACAAAATGTTTAAAAGGTTTTCGTATTTTGTTGGGAAACTTAGTTTAAAAATATTAATATTTTTTTTTATATTTCAAATAAGTAGACTTAAAATTTTTTTCGTGAGCTTTAATTTGTTTACCCACATTTCATAGTTTAGGAAGTTATTCCCGTTTTCCCGTTCTGTTGGGATAACACAGCACGATATGGTGCCATACGCCATTCTTTCTTCAGGGTTCTTTAATCATTCCCGCAAATGAATCATTCGCAAAGAACATTAAAATAAATAGTCATTCACTTCTCACTCCCGTTTGTTTCATCACTCTCTCTGAGCGAATCATACTTTTTTCCAAAGAGCCTCCAGTCCGTAGCAGAAAATAGAAAATTTCCCGAAAAGATAGAAGCTTAGTTGACCTTTTCAGAGCTCAAGATGAATGTACGATCGTCTCCATCAGAACACTGAAATAAATAGCATCCACTTATCACTCCTTTTTGAAGTCACGTCATATAGCATAGTTTACTGCACATTGCACATTCACATAGCGGTTGCTACTTATGTATAATCTACGTTACTTTTCTGTACAAGAAAAACTTAACTTTCTCGATTATTTCATTTTCTGTATCATCGTACTTTTTTTACAATCGTCATTTTTCTCTACGGTACAAAAGGGATAAGTTACGGTTTTTTCTCTTCTTCAGCAAAATTTTTCCGGTACAGTTTCTTAAATACTTGATATTTATTTGCGTTCACGTCAGCACAACATAGGAGAAAGACTTAATATTTTCGCTTTTAGCATGGTAAACAGAGTCGATGTTTCTTCATTAAAGAGAACTACCTAAAATCCAAGAAAATTAATTCTAAAAAAAACAAATGTAAGTTATATCTTACATCCGTGGTTGAGATTAGCAGTAATACAGCGTATATATACTCACGCAGGGTACAGTGCCACATTTCTCATTTACAGAAATCAAAAACGTGTATTTTGCTAAATATAAAAATTAGAAGCCATTGATATCACTAAAGGATCCGTAAGATATCGGGAAATATATGGATTCATGTTGGTGTCCTCCTGTATTTCAATATTTTTTTATTTCCGTATTTATTCAGTGTTCATCAGTTTCAGTGTTTAAAAAACTGGAGTCGTGGAATATCTGCTCAATGTTTTTTTTTTTTTTTTTGACCTTTCTTACTAGGCCGTTTGAAATTAAAGACATGAACTGAACGCCACCTTTCATAAATTAAAGGCACTGTTCTCCAACCAAATTGGAATTTTTCTTTAAAATGATTGCAAGAATGACTGGAAGAAGGTCTCCTGATCTGATGAATCTCACATGTTGTTGCACAGCGTAGTACCCGGCTAGGGGTGAACCCTTTACCTGGGTTGGGACATGTTGTCACATGTATGTCCTGTCGAGCGGAAAGAAGCCGGTGTAGGAAGTATAATTCCTTGGAGAATATTCTGCTGGGAAAACTTGTTTCAAGTAATTCATGTAGAGGAAACTAAAGTGTCTACTTCCTACCTAAACATCATTGGAGAACAGGTATACATTTCACTGTAAATTTACACCCGGCAAGTATTTCCTTTTCTCAATAGGATAATGCGCCATGTCGGACTGTCCGAATTGTCTGAGAATGGTTCGTGGATCATGAGGAAGACGTCTAAATATAGCCTGGCCTTGGAATCTCCCAGACTTCGAACCAATCGATTACTTGTGGTTTGTGTTAGAACAGCAAATCCAATCCATTTTTTCTCAATAGTGCTTTGTTCTTATGTGCGTGAAGCTGTTCGTCGCATTTGTCATGTCGAAAAAATTATTCAACGAATTTGCATCTGATTTTTCCAAAATCCTGGCAAAACGTGTGAATACACAAACGTAAATTTACAGACAATTTATAGGGGGACTGTATGAGCCGTAAAGATGTATATGAGTGAGTGGTACAAACGTTTTAAAGATGGTCGTGAAAGTGTTGAGAGTGATGAACTGTCTGGGAGGTCCACACATTTATAGGGAGGACTGTATGAGTCATAAACATGTATATGAATTGAGTGGTATAAACGTTTTAAAGATGGTCGGGAAAGTGTTCATAGTGATGAACTGTGTAGGAGGCCGGCAACCAGCAGACGTGAATACAATGTGGAACTTAGGCCCACAGCTGTATCGGATAATAGGCTAACCATTATTCCTGAGTTAACTGAAATTTTTAACATTATTTTAGGTTCGTTTCAGCAGATTCTTACGAATGATTTAGCTATGGTCTCATCTCAACCGAATCTGTGCCAAAATGGGTTTTGTCTGAGCAAAACGCGGCGCACACTTCGCTACTAGAGACCTGCTCGAGTGCGTGGAAAACGACGAAAAATTTATAAAAACTCTCATAACTGGTGATGCATCGTGGATTTATATATGACTTCGAAACGCTGGCCCAGTTTTCAGAGGGAAAGATCTCAAACTCTCCCAGACCCCCCCCCCAAAAAAAAGCACCACAGGGTGGCAGCAATATTATCACGATGCTGTTTTGTTTTTTCAATCATGAGCATATTTTTCATTACGAATACTGTTCATCAGCTAATACATGCAACAAGAAGTACTTTTGCCAAGATTTACGGCTTTTAAAAAACACAGTTCGTCACAAAACGCCGGATTCGCATGAGAATGGCACTGTTTGAGAGTGACAACTCCACCATGACGACGCACTTTCCCATGCATCACATCTAGTGCAGCACTTTTTGGCTAATCACAGCATTTCAATGGTTCCACGGCCACTCTATTCACCAGGTCTCCCTGAGACATTTTCCTCTTCCCTAAAATCGAACAGCACTGGAAGGGAAAACGATTTCAAGATGTTGAGGAGGTACAACAGAATGCGTCAAAGTAGCTGTCTGCTGATTCAGAAAATTACTTCAGAAAATGTTTTGAGCAGTGAAAACAGCGCTGGGCTAAGTGCTTGACTTTGGAAGGTGACTACTTCGAGGGTGAAAGTTTTTTAACGCCGTAAATCTTGTTGCTTTTTTTATGAATCTTGTCAAGATACATTTTTATCACATTTTTTACATAACGAATACACCATTGACCCTCGAAAGACATTTTACTTTGTGTGCAAATATATTCAGAAGGAAAAGTGAAATGCATTTGACGACGAAATGTTTTGAAACTCTAAACACAGGGAATGTAAGTGATTTGCTCGAAAGGATGTTAGGTATAATGTAGTAACGTAATCTTAACCTGAAAAGAAGTAAATGTTACAAACAAACCTAATTCTTTGCTAATTTGTTTAATTTCTTGTTTTCAAACTTCGAAAGTGGGTTCACATAAAATTCCCTTCAAGGAACATTTAATGAATTCTGATGGATGCGTAATGCGGCGTAAATTTTTAATTGAATTGTTTCAGGAATTTTTATCTTGCTGTTCTTCATTTATGAACTAGTATCTCATAGCGATTTGTTTAAAAAAAATACCGCTCTTTGCTACTAACAGTGAATAACTGGAGTTCCTTCCCCCGGTCCATCTTGGGTCAAAGGGGGCCACCCACCGGCCCTTCGAAGATCCCTTTGCAGTTCAACCGGGACCCCATGACTAGTAAAGTAGAGACTCCTGGTGAGTTCGGTGATAGGATCAGTGAGTTGGTGACGAAGGTGGAGGTCGTCCTGTAGGACAATTCCCAAACCGTGCACAGATCCTCTGCCAGAAGCATTAGGACACTTTCTGCACAACTCACTGCTGCCTGAGCCAAACACTGCATCAAGGTTGCCAGTCTCGAAGAGACTGTAACAGGTTGAAGCAGTCAGGGAGGAGAGTGAAAGCTCTCCCCAGAGAACATTTCCTATGTCTCAGCGGCTAGGAAGGGGACAAATGTAGTGCCAGGGCGGGCGCTTGCCCCAAGAGAAAATAAAGTGGTGGTAGACAAGAGGCACGTCCTCTTGGTCTATCCTACCGATGACTTGCAGTCCTCGGAGGACACCAAGAATGACATCCAATCTGCAATGCACCCGTCAAAGCTGCAGATCTTGGTCAAAGGTGTCAGGAACGTGCGTAAAGGAGAGGTGGCGATCGAGGTTTCGAAACATGATGACCTAGCCCAGCTGGAAGAAGATTTGGGGAGCAATCCCCTGATTAGGGATAGCACCCACTCAAAACCCCTTCAAAAGCGACTCTCGCGTCTAATTGTGTTTGGCGTTGACGGGATGACTCGGGTGAGGATTTTCAGGCCGGGTTAAAGGAACAAAACTCCGACCTCGAAGGGGGCATCTTGGCGAAATTCGCCATCAAGGCCAAAAGGGTAAGACCCACTGCGTGGTGGAGGCCAAACCTCTGGCCTACAATATGCTTATTAAGCGAGGAAGACTGAACTTGGGTTGGTCATTCCTGCGCTTAAAGGAGTTTATTCGGAAAATCGGACGCTTCCGTTGCAACGGCTTCGGCCACTTCAAGAGAGGTTACAAGAAAGCAGAAGACCAGTGTGGGAAATGCGGTGAGGCTGGTCACCGGCACAAAGGTTGAACTGCTGCTCCAAAGTACAATAATTGTGCTACCGCTAACGCGCGGTTCAAGTTTAAACTGAATGCAGCCCATTCCAGTTTCAGCAAGACTTGTCCTTCTCTCATCAGAGAGCTGGAGCAGCAGAAAAGCCGGATAAATTATGGCGCATCGGCTTATAAAAAGCATAGGAGTACTTCAACTCAATGCTCACCATGCGAGAGCCGCAATAGGGCAGATCCTCAGGACTGCCAGTGATGTCGCTGCGAAAATCCTGCTCTTGCAGGATACTTACCACTCCCATGGTAGGGTGGCTGATTTTCCCAACTCCTAACGGAGGTATTACTCTCGCGGCGAAAAACCAATGGTGGCCACAGTCGTTCTTGACATAGACCTGGGTGCTCTTGAGCTAGAATGCACATCCAATGTGTTGGCATTGGGCATATAGAGGGTTACAGAAAAGATCTTGCTAATTAACGCATACTGTTTGCCATCTGGTGTTATCTCGGACGCGCTAAATTCCATCTCTCAGCTGCTGGATTCCCACACGCAGCACGATACTATCATTGCAGGCGATTTAAATGCTAAAATCCCCCTCTAGGGACATCAGAAGGAAGACGGGCGCGGTAGCGTACTTCTGGACTTCGTCATTTCTTCAGATCTGACGATCCGGAACGATCCCGACAGGGTCACAACGTTCCAAGGTGCTCCTGGGACATCGTGGATCGAGTTCACCCTCACGAGGACATCGGTCCGCACCTTCCTCCAGAGTTGGCAGGTTCTGGACGACATGAGCTGCAGCGACCACCTTGCAATATCCTAAAAGGTAGGGATTGAGAAAACTGAAGAAAACCCAAGTCGAGGTTCACCGCGCGGAATCTCAGATGGTCGGACCTCAAGGACGAACTATCCGATCTGCTTAAAGCCAGAAGCGCAGCAGATCTAGAGGAGATAGATGACCTAAATAAATATTTTGGTCATCTAACCAACGAGACAGTAGCGGTTTCCGAAGGTTGCAGGAAAGCGGGGGAAGGGCAAGACCCCTGCGTCCCTGGTTGTCGGAAACTCTGAGCCTTCTGTGAGGGAAGGCCAGATGCAGCAGGCGAAGAATGAAACGCGAGAGATTTGACCCGGACAGTAGGGAACGCCTGAAACTGGAATACAATCTCGTCAACGCTACATACCGAAATGCGATGATAGCATCGACGAGAGAATAATGGAGAAATATATGCGAGACTACACCTGTCGGGAATCACTTTGGGATACCGTACAAGGTAGCAAAGGGCTCCCTCACCCGCCCACTGTTACTACGCCTCCGTCAGAAAAGAGAGTGGCACCAACACCGCCATTCTCCAAGATACAGTGGAAGTGCCCTTAAGCCATCACTCCCAGCTGATGAAGAGTCGGGAAACTCCCCCTGTCAGAGATCAATCAGAGAAAGCTGCAGAGATCCACCAGACACGGACGACGATCCGCCGTTCACGGAAGCAGAGGTAGGTGCCGCAGTCAGCAACCTTAACAAAGGTAAGGGACCAGGCATAGATGGGTTGGATCTCTCGGTCATCAGAGAGGTGTTTCTACCCAAGTCGGTGTAATTCATTGCCCTGCTGAATAAATGCCTACGACTAGGATGTTTCCCATCAATGTGGAAGACCGCGCTGCTCGTCCGCTTCAGCAAGGAAAACAAGAGCCGAGCAGATCCCGCGGACTATAGGCCGATTTGCTTGTTAACCGCATGGAGTAGGGTGCTGGAAAAGGTCCTTGTGACTCGAGCAACCCATTACCTAGTCGGCCTAGGTAAGCTCTCCAGCCGCCAATTCGGTTTTACGCCGCAGAGGTGTACCGGCCAAGCGCTGGTCAGCCTTACTAAGCAGGTGAAGCTTAATCCCGCACAGGGAAAGCACCCTGCCTCCTTTCCTTTAACGTGCGGGGCACCTTCAACAACGTTTGGTGGCCACTGGTGCTACACCGTAAGAAAAGACTTAGTACGTATTTCCAGGAATCTGTTCCTGCTCATTAGCGATTTTCTCTCGCATAGGAAGTTAGAGTCCGAGGTAGTTGATAAAGCCTGCAGCAGAGTTTACACAAAAGGGTGCCTGCAGGGCTCTTGCTCGGGCCCCTTGTGGGGGAATGTGGTGTCAGAGACGGCACTCGCACTTCCTCTGGAACACGGGGTGCATCTGCAGGCATACGCAGATGACCATGTTTTTCTGCGTCTGGTAGACACGGGATTGAGCCGAAGGTACACACCGCTCTCTCACAGCTAGACAGTTGGAGCAAGGAGTGCTTCGCTCCCGAAAAGACGAAACCATTGCTTATTGCTAAGAATGTGGAACTGGTCACTCCCCCTAAGTGTCGCTTCAATGGGGATACCATAAAAGCGGTGATCGAGATGAGGTACCTAGGAGTCATCCTAGATACGTGCGTCCCTCACCTTAGCTGTCGGTGATCCCTCACCTTCGTTTCTTGAGAGATAGGTGTACCGGCATCCTTAATAAGATCAATGGGATGCGGCTGACTGTGCCAGCAAGAAAAGTACTCTATAAACGTGGGGTAGAGCGCATGCCAACATATGCGTGTTCCTCCTGGTGGTCGGACACGGTTAGAATGCGAAACGGTTTAAATCAAATTAAGCGCAGAGCGTTACTGGGTATTACCAGGTGTTTCTGCACGACCTCAACAGCAGCGCTGTAAGTGCTGGCTGGGTGTGAACCGGCTAATTTTGTAGTAGCGAGGGAAGCGGCAATGCAGAACATCCGCTACGGGGATGACATATCTCTTCTCGGACTCCAGTTCCGGTCGTGCGAGGTAGAATTACTGAGAATTGACTGGGCTTGCCACCCGACCGGTGAGTTATATCTGACTTGGGACAAGGCTCTTCCCACAGGACAGGGGAAAGAACTGTTCACGGACGGTTCCAAGATAAATGGTTGTGTTGTCGCAGGGTTGTGTGAGTACACGGATCGCAAAGAGACTCACGCGGAATGAGTGAAATTATTGTCCAATACCTCTGTCTTTCAAGCAGAGCTAGTGGCGATCAGGGAGGAGCTGCGACGGGGGCTCTCAATCAGCAGCGAAGGGACTTGTAGCATTTTCTCCGACAGCCAAGCGGCCCTGAAAGCGCTATATCAATTCGGGAGTAAGACTCCCGTTGTCGGAAAGGTAATCCGAACTTGATCCGAAGCCATGTTGGCACAGCTTGAAATGAACGTGCGGACCAGTTAGCGAATGAAGCTGCTAGAAAAGAGGACATAGATTTACAGATGCGAACGCCGTTGCAAAGCGTGAGGACACAACTGAAAAAAAGCCACATTAGTTGAGTGTCAGCAGAGATGGGATGAAGGGATACGGGCAGAAGAACACGCCGCGTATACCCTCGAGGCTCCATCAGGCGCATTGAGAGTAATGGGCTCCTCAACGAGGTACTTACCGGGCATGGCGTGTCACTGGAGTACCTTCGCAGATTCGCGGTACGGGACCGAGTGTGCAGCTGCGGTTCCCAGACTGCAGATGTCACACACATGGTTCTCGAATATGTTTCTGTTTCAGGCCAGAGAATAACTTTGGTGCCATAATTGGCAAAGACGTGGCACCTCTCGATCCTGCTCTCGTACCCAAGAGCGCGGCAGGGGATCATCGAGTTGATCAAGCACCTCATGGAGCAGCAGACGGTCTACCTAATTGAGGGCTCACCGCAGAAGATAGAAGATAGAAGATGCATGAAGACGGAGAAATGGAACTGATGATTCAGGCTCAGAGTCATCACCGCAGAACTGGCCCTAGTCCTGCGGTAGTGTAAGTATCAATGTAAATAGTTCCAATGTTTTTTCTGTGTGAGAGGGCTCATTGAATAAAGAATTTATTTCCCTCTAAAATGAGTTCCACAGTGTATATATGTGCATTTATCTGTTCTTTTTTATCAAGGGCAGTCGCCCGAAACGGTTCGCGCTAGCGATTGATTCTCCCAGGCAGAGGTAGAGATGTTTTCTAACCACGGCCCAATGGCACGCACACACGGGGAATGACGGAGAGGGGAGAAGTGTCGGCCCACGGGGGCAGCAACAAGCTGCGGGTCTACGGACCGATCCTGTCCGGGTGGAGTATTGTTGTATCCTGGCAGGATTGCTCGCAACGCCGTTACACATTTAACTTTGAGAGAGTTCATTTAATCCTGTGGAGTCCGCAATTGGACGGTACAGGCTAATAGTCATCAGCTAGTTAATGCTGTTTATGCTAAAATAAAAAAAAACTATAGAATAACAAAATCATCAATAAGATCAGTTCAGATGCTCTACTAAGGTAACTTGCTTTCTTCTTCTTAGCATAACCCACAGGCAATTAATATATGTCTACAAATCTAATATTTTTCACACCTTTCTTTTTCCTTCTATTCCACGTAGACAACTATCATTTCCTCATTCAAATGGCAATTGGAACTACGGCATTAATTTAACTGTATGACAAAACCTCACCACACGCCATGTATCAGGCAACTAAACCGTAAAATGGTTCAATTTAATTTTTAAAATTTTGGTATTAGATTTTAAACAGCTCTGGTCTTTCATCTGTTCCAATCAACCAACTCATAAGATTACCTGAGACTGCTCATATAATATCATTGCTGAGTATTTTCCACTTTCGTGATAGTTTTCTCACATACCGTCACTTTTTTCTTCTGATGAGTCATGTGCGCTACGGAGAGGGACAAGTTCGAATAAATGCTGGCGCATATGATTGGAAATGTGGTAATTTTCCTTAACGGGTAAGTCAACTCTCAAGAGACATAGCTATCCTGACTGCATATAGGTTTCTCCGTTGGGAAACATAGGGAAATTCCTTTAAGTACCACAACATTCACCCCAATAAAGATTTCCATTGCAAGAAATTGGAGCACAGTGGATCAATTGTGACTTCATATTTGGTTTCAGCACCCGTAAATACATACACAACCGTTAAAGTTTTCTTTGTAAAAAAAACCATTGTTGCACAGTGTAATCTGTTCGAAAAGAGCCTTTCCAGCATATTTTGAAAAACATAAGACAGGTAAAATATATTGTGAAAAAAGCATCTTTCAAGTTTAGTTTCACCTGTAACCCAAATTGAAATTCCTCCAAAAACGTGGCGTCAGTGAATTAACAAAGACATCGCTCTTTCCACGTTTTAGCAGTACACAGCAACCGAATAATTGTTTTTCGCTTACCGCTGGGGAATCAGAACCCAGATCTCTCGATATCAACACACATAGCACCGTGTATTGTTGGCCACAGTAGCGTAAGGATAACGCGCTCGGATAGGTATCGAGAGATCTGGAATTCGGATCCCCAGGGGTGACGTGATAACAATATTTCGTTGCTACTCTGTGTTGATGAACATTGCAAAGAACGATGTCTTTGTTTATGTAGCCCAGTTTTTTCTTTGGAGCTTCCGATAGTGTTGTGTACTGCAGTTTTTTACAGCAAGCATAGGGCATATTACTTATGTTGAAATATATACTATCCAGAATGCCTTCAAAAACACTGGTTACAAAAACATACATTTCTTATCGGCCCTTAAGGCCGTTATTAGATTCTCTTCTATATACGATCCGGTACACTTTTTTCTCTCATTTTTTAAAAATATAACTTTTCTTTTCGAAACATTACTGACAGAAATTATGCATTGAACGTTTAAGATATGCTTTAAGATTTGATTTCGCTGAATATAAAATACTTCACGTGATAAAATGCCGCAGAGGAGTAGGTTTCATTAACAAAGGTTTAACAAAATAATTTGAAATTTGTAAATAAAAAGATTATAAAGATCGGATTACCTCCTCTGAAGCACTTAGATTATAAGTTCATTATGTGGGACGGAAACCGTAAATGAACCAACATTCTGAGACTGCTTCACAAAGTTTCGTTCGAGTGATAGGATGCTAAAACCAAGCCCTATTTTGGAAACTCCCCGGTAGTGGGAAATACAAAAAATATATGCAAAAGTTGTGGTCGACTCTAAACTTGCAAACAGACTGATAATAAACGTTCCGTTCATTGGACAACTATCACGAGGAGGATTCAAACGACTGATATAATGGTGGGAAACTGGATCAATAGGCAGCATATTAAATATCGGTAAGTAACCTAATAGACACAGAAACAATAAGTTTATGTTTGCAAATACTGTACCAAATCGATTGTTTTTGTATTGAATAGTGAGTGGCGAAGAAAGTGCGTATTATGTAAGAATACTAAACGTGTCTGAGAAGTTTGATAATCACAGAAAGAAAAACATGCTGTGCATTCCGTGGGATTTTAAAGAAATAAGCTATCATGATAGATCCTTTATTATACTCTGAAGTTTAACAGAAGGAGAGATGACTGGGAATTTACGGGTCATATTTCTATTAAAAGTAAAAGTGTCTCCAATTGCGATAAGAGTAGAACGTGTGTAGTTATGGCAACTTAACACAAATCGCTGGACAATGGCTAGGAAATATTTCCATACACATCTTGTTCAACAGATATAAAGCCAAAATATGTTTCCTTTTACCGGTTACCAAAGAATCAGAGGGCTGATAAAATCATGAGAGATCGTAAAGAGAAAGAAATGCCGATGCGAAAGGGTTTTGATTTATAGGATGTAATTTTCTCACAGAGAAGCATTTGGTAGGTAACCGTACGTTGTGGACAAGAGATCTTGGAAATGGAGCCGATGGCTAATGATCATTTGCCCGAGAATGGTCGGGGTTCGAATCCCGGTGATGCATAGGTTTTGAGTTTGCCTTACGAAACTGCCTCTCTCCCTTCCCTGGAACTAGATGCCTTAAATTAGGGAGTTGAGAATGCTTATAGCCCATTGAGTTGCTCATGGTGGTCGTTAAAACTTCAATTAAAAAAATGGAATCAATGCAATACACTGGAATAAAATTATGTGTAAGTAACAAATAACGTTTCTTTCAGGAATTCGAAAGCTTAAAACATTTACTCTTAAATAAATTTAAAGATATCTGAATGGAAACGATATTCCAGTGCTGGTAAAAAGAAAGTAAATAAATTATTTGCCAAAAAAAAATTAAAAAAGCACCCCGAGAAATTGGTTCGATCCTGATGAAACTCCGCATTAAAGTACCTCAGTGCCGTGAAAATCATTAAATAATAACCAACGACGGAGTAGTGGTCCACCACAGCTCATAGGAACCGCATAAGGAGAAAAGTACATCAATAGCAAACCTCACAGGTAAGGATAATTTGACAGCGCATGGCTGTTGCGTTAACCTCCACGCGCTATTAAGATGTAAAGTCGACGGATATTTGCACAACACGAAATGTTGGTTCTACGTCAATTCGTCGCGTGCGTCAATTAGTCGACTGTGTCAATTCGTCGACTGAGACGATTCGTCGCGCGTCAATTCGTCGCCTACGTCAATTCGTCGCGGACAAATTCGTCGACTACGTCAATTCGTCGCGTTTACAGATTTTGGTTACATACAAAACGAATACAGGAAAACGTACGATTTCGAACGTCTTGCTCCCTGATCAAATTTATAAAGTTTAAATACGCAGACAGGATAGGAATATTACGTTTTTCTTAGGCACTAAAAATATTAGACGGTAAACGGTTTTTGGAACGGGGCAGGGCCCGGTTGGTCAGAGGCCCCATATACAAAATTTTCGTAAAATCTACAGTTTTCAATTCAGAACCACCGAATCTAGTATACTATCTCGTGGTATTCTAACTTAGACTGTAGACGGTTTTGGGAAGCGATTATAGAGGGGGGGGTTAGAGACCCCCCCCCACAGAATTGCCGTAAAATATAGTTTTCAATTTGGAACTATCAAATTTGCTATATTATCTAATGGTACTCTAACTTAAACGGTAGACGGTTTTTGGAACGGGTCAGGGGCCCGGTTGGTCAGAGCCCCCATACACAAAATATTCGAAAGATCTACAGTTTTCAATTCAGAACCACCAAATCAGGTATCCTGTCTCATAGTACTCTAACTTAGACGGTTGTCGGTTTTTGGAACGGGTCAAGGCCCGGGGAGTCAGAGCCCCCCCCCCCCTACATACAAAATTTTCCTAAAATCTAGTTTTCATTTCAGAAGCATCAATTTGGTATCATGAAGCTCTAACTTAGACGCTAGACGGTTTTTGGTGGGGTTAGAGCCCGCGGGGTCCCAGGCCCCCCTCATAAAAAAATTCGTAAAATCTACAGTTTTCATCTTAGAACCACCAAATTTGGTATACTATCTTATAGTACTCTAACTTAGACGGCAGACCGTTTTTGGAACAGGTCAAGGCCCGGTGGGTCAGAGCCCCCCACATACCAAATTTTCTTAAAAATTACAGTTTTCAATTCAGAACCACCTAATCTGGTATACTATATCATGGTACTCTAACTTAGACGCTAGACGGTTTTTGGAAGGGGTTGGAGCTCGGGGGGTCAGACCCTCCCCCGAATAAACACTTTTTCGTAAAATCTACAGTTTTCATCTAAGAGCCACCAAATTTGGTATACTGTCTTATGGTACTCTAACTTAGACGGCAGACAATTTTTGAACGGGTCAAGGCCCGGGGGGTAAGAACCCCCCTCTCCCCACATACAAAATTTTCTTAAAAACTACAGTTTTCCATTCAAAACCACCTAATCTGGTATACTATCTCATGGTACTCTAACTTAGACGCTAGACGGTTTTTGGAAGGGGTTGGAGCCCCCCCCCCTCATAAAAAATTGCGTAAAATCTACAGTTTTCATCTTAGAACCACCAAATTTGGTATTCTATCTCATGGTACTTTTACTTAGGCGGTCGACGGTTTTTGGGACGGGTCAAGGCCTTGGGGGTCTAAGCCCCCCCGCCCCGCACACACACACAGACATACAACATTTTCTTAAAAACTACAGTTTTCAATTCAGAACCACCAAATTTGGTATCATGAAACACTAACTGAGACGCTAGATGGCTTTTGGAAGGGGTTGGAACCCCGGGGTGAGAGCCCCTCCCCTCCTCATAACAATTTTGTAAAATCTACAGTTTTCAATTTATTACAAGCAGATTTGGTATACTACTTATGGTTATCTAACTTAGACGGTAGACGGTTTTTGGAAGGGGTCGGGCCCCGGGTCAAGGTAGCCCCATGCAAAATTTTCGTAAAAAGTTCCGTTTTTTACTCTTAAGAATACCCTATTTACGTTCTAAGGCGCTCTTTGGCCCTTCGAGGGCCTTGCACCATAAACCATCAACCAACCAACTAACCAACCTACGATCTAAGTTAGGGACTGTAGATAACAATAAAGCGCAAAAATATGCGTTTAATGGTGTATTAAAAACACAAATCTATATAGTTTAGCTTTCACTAACGAGCGGCTTATCAGAAAGAAATATAATGTAATGTAAACAGAGAGTTCCATATGTTCAAAATTCAAAACGGTAAGAAAAAGATGATCAATGACAATATGAAGTCGTATGCATGCGACATCACATAGGTACATTGCATTTCTGTGTCGCAGGATTCACAGAAGCACACGCCAGATGTACGGCAGTTCTATAGATGTCTCCTAGAAGGTAAGTATTCCCATTCCTTTTTCTATCTTTTTTGTTTCGCAAAATTAAATTAACTAAATCAAAATATTTAAAATAAGTTTACTGTAAAATTGCAGGAATATCTTTTTCATTCATTAACTTTCACCCGCTGAACTTGGTGATTCCACAAATAGTAATATGTACCTGGCAAATAACTGGTATCCCTGCTAGTACAAATTATATTAATGATTTATTTGCGTCCAGTTCAATCTAGTATTTCCATAAGAGCGTTTGGGGCCGTATGAAAAATACATTTCAACGTGTGCCGCTACGGCGGCGGAGTGATCTAGGCGCTGGCTTCTGACCACTTGTCGAGAAGGATCCTGGTTCAAATCCCGGTGAATCATGGACGTTGTGCTTGACTTCTGGCACTGACTGTCCCCCTTCCCAGGAACCAGTATCACAAAATTGGGAACGTCCGACTACTTATAGCCCACTGAATTGATCACGGTGGTAGTTAATCCCCCCCCAAAAAAAAAAAAAGATTGCGACGTGTCCATTGCTATTTGTTGTGGACCGTACAAAAAGTATGTTTTTGATATCAACGTGTCCACTTCCATGTAGGCTGGCTATAAAATGTTAGGGGACCGTACAAAATTGCACTTTTGTTTTCACCTTGTCAGCGCTTCTGTATATGGTTGAAGTATACGTATATATAGTTGGGCCATTTCAGCACGTAGTTTGGTTTATATAGAAAATCAAGATAATGTTACATTTTTACTCAGCTACAACACATTAATCCCAAAGGCTATTTGTTGAAATCTTTAATCCGCCGTGCTCATATTCACAACGTTAACATAACATGTCAAGTTATTAATGTTGCAGTTTTACCCTGTCACAAAACTTTAGTTACAAGACCTTAGGCGTAAACTTTTTTAGGAATTTTTAGTCCAACGTATTCATAAGGTTTCGATAACTTGCCAAGGTTATGGTACTGCGTTTTGACTGAGGCACAAAAATTAATAAACAGGCCTTAAGCCTTTTTTAACAGTTTTCAATCAACCGTGCTCATATACATAAAATTTTCAGAGAAAGTCAAGTTTACTGTGTTGCGCATTTACTCCAGTACAAAACTATAAACAGCCATTAACTTTCACCCGCTGAACTTGGTGATTCCTCAATTCATCCATTAACAAGTCTTTTAAGTGATTGTATGCTATGGTCATATTGATAATGTTTGATGACAAGTCAGGTTAATGATGTTGCACTTATTAAAGACTTAAGAAGGTGTAGAGGCTAGTAATTATTATTTGAAGTCTAAGTAAAAGCTCATTTTTAATTTGACTCGTCATGAAATCCTTATGAATATGGCATTTATTTTATTTTGTACATTTTACAAAGCGTATGCATTTTTTTTGGCATTTGTTTTATTTTGTGTTGTACTTGTAACATAGGGTTTCGCATTTTTGTAATGCTTGTGACTTGTGATTGCATTTTGAATTTTTATTTGTTTCACATTTTGGATTGCATTTTGAATTTTTATTTGTTTCATATTTTGGATTATTTTTGGACATTTTATGTTTTTGACATGCTATTTTGAAAATTTTGTCTTTTGTAATTTTGCGTTGTGTTTTACATTCTTGCATCTTCGGCGGAATTACATTCTTGAAAAATTCGAATACAAGTTAGTGAAAGGTGTAATTGAATTAGTGAGAAATACCAGCACATTTTAGTAAAGGGTAGAATTATATGAAATTCCTCTTAAAAATTCCAGCATGTTAACATTGTCTCCGTGCACCAAATAAGTTTGAATTCCTTTTTATCTTGCCAGCGTTTCTCTTCTGGATGGATTTGTTGGAATCTGTGCTATCACTCTTTCGATTTTAGCCATAGTTGTTCCCTGCTCTTTCGCAATTTCACTGATTATTTCGTACAGTCACAGTTTTTTCTCTCCCAGAATTGTATTCCAGCGTCTGTCTAATCTTACAAGTTCGTTTTGTGTTCTGGGAAAGCCAAATAAATTGTTTTCACTTACTGACCAAATTGTTGGCGGGAACAGCGGAGGGCTTCTTCTCGGATTGTTTCTTCTGCTTCCACGAAATTTTCCAAGAACATAATTTTCCTCAAACCACTGAACTACAGAATCTGCATATTCTAGTAAAATTGATTTCACTTCTTCAAAAGCAGCTGGAATTTCATCAGATGAAAAAAATGCGAGTGCTCGCAAATGTCTGACTTTGAGAGCAAAATCACTGTTTTCTCTATATTCCAAGGCTATGCCAGAAGATGGATATTCCTCAGCACATTTTTTTCCGAGATGAAACAAACAACATTTGTGTGTGCTGCTTCCAAATTCCTTTTTAGCAACATTATCACGGGAGCTATTTCAAAATCTATTATCATGCGTATATTGTGGTGCAAGCTGAATATCATAGTCTGATGCATAGTCTTGTAAATCCTACAAAAATACTGTATAATAGTATTATATTCTTTATACTTGCTGGAAAGTAATCCATAAACTAGTGGGGCAAGTCTGTGCATCTCTGGATTCGTTTCAACCACAGCATGAATGGAACATAATTGCCTGAAAAGGGTTGAACAAGTTTCAAATGTCCCATCCATAATCCAGAGGAGTGCTTCTTTAAGCTTTCGTAAATTATTCTCTGTTAAAAATAAAATAATTCTTTGATGTTCAAATGCGCTATCTCTGCCAAGAAATTTCGCACCATCTTCTCCTGTAAATTTATTGGGGCATGGATCCGTTCTGAAGTCGTAGGCTCCGCAGGCATGTCTTGGCATGTCTTCTCTTTTTTACAACTTGCCTTAGTGCATCCATATTAGGCATGTAAGCTGCATTTACTGTATCCATTGACGTTGTCACGGTGTGAATAATTTGTGCAGGGGCTTCGTCCGTATTTCTCGCTCGTTCTTTAATTTGCGCTCTTGCAACAGCAACATCACTTTTCTCCGGTCTTGGAGCATGATTATGTGGTTTCTCATTGCGCATCCTGTGTTCATCTCCAATAAGAATAGTATTAGCAAAGCCAGTACAATTTCCATAATTTCTTTCAATACAGTGACAATACCGTAAATCACCTACCACTCTGTTATGGCAAAATAAATACCCTTTCCATTTCAGCAAATCATTTTCTTTTTGTGAGTTAACTATTTATGTTGCATTCTTCATCTGCATAGTGCCTTCGGAAAACAATGCACTTTCTCTTTCCAAAATATTTAGAATGATATATTTCCACTATTATCACTTGACAACGCACAACAAAGGTTTCAACAAGCACGTTCTCTGTTCTTCAGTCAACTACGAACTAATGAGCAACCAATTTAATAAAACATTCAGAATACAGACAATCACGTGAAGCTTGTTCCTTCAGTTAGGGTTTAAGCGAAGTTCAAGATTTTCGTACCTGCGGTCACAAGAAGTGGTTAATTTTAAGGATCGGCATCTTATCTTTTGTTTTTCCAAAACGCAGAGGTACATGTATTTTACAGCTGGGACGCTCCAGGCGGGGGATCAACAGATGCGAAGAACCCGGGAGCCAGGTTCCGGAGGAGGCAGCAGGCGCGGACTGGGCAGCTGTAGTCTGGGACGGTAGGCGTCATGCTAATTCTCAAAAATAAATTCAATTTTTTTGTGTTGCACCATGCGTATGAAAGAAAATTGTTATACTGAAAAGACAATTTGTTTATCCCGTAACATATTAAACGAAACCTACGTCCCTACGTGCCAAATGATCTGTAAGCCAAACACAGTTTTTCATGCAACACCTTCCCCCGACCTTCTAAGTTCAGATCTGTCTCGTTCGACTTATTTCCTGTACCGCCCCTCTCTTTCGCTAATTGCAGTTAATTGCCGTGAAATTGGTGTTTTACGTTGGGGTGTATTGTCGTCTGCCCTGAAGACTATAGTGAAAGCAGTGAATCCCAGGGGAAAAGTATTCCATCAAAAGCAACAGAAATGAAATGCGAGAGCAAAACTTTGTTCGTTGGCATTACATCCAAGCAATTTAGGCGAAGTAGGAAGTATGTTTTTCTACTACGACACCAGAAGATTGTCGCGAATGCTCAGGCAATTACGATACAGATGTGTCCTTAAGACTTCTCTTTCAAAACGTCCAAAGGCCGGCGTCTAAGTTAGAGTACCATGCGATAGTATACCAGATTAGGTGGTTCTGAATTGAAAACTGTAGTTTTTAAGAAAATTTTGTATGTGGAGGCTTTGACCCCCGAGCCTTGATCCGTTCCAAAAACGGTCTACTGTCTAAGTTAGAGTACCATGAGATAGTATACCAAATTTGGTGGTTCTAAGATGAAAACTGTAGATTTGACGAAATTTTTTATGAGGGGGAGGGGCTCTGACCCTGCGGGCTCCAACCCCTTCCAAAAACCGTCTAGTGTCTAAGTTAGAGTACCATGAGATAGTATACCAAATTTGGTGGTTCTAATTTTAAAACTGTAGATTTTACGAAAAAAGTGTTTATTCGGGGGGGTCTGACCCCCGGGCTCCAACCCCTTTCAAAAACCGTTTACCATCTAATATTTTTAGTGCCAAAGAAAAACGTAATATTCCTATCCTGTCTGCGTGTCCAAACTTTATAAATTTGATCAGGGAGCAAGATGTTCGAAATCGTACGTTTTCCTGCATTCGTTTTGTATGTAACCACAATCTGTAAACGCGACGAATTGGCGTAGTATGATATATTGTAAGTTGACAAGTAACAAGAAAGATGTGATATCAATAAAGGACTCACTATCAGGGAGGCACAATTCAATTGGTGACTTGCGTTTTGGCCCCTAGCCAATGAGATAACGGAGTGGATGTTCCTGAATTGTTCTGTCTCTGTCTCCTACGCTAGAGTCTCCTTGTGGCTATTATGTTTTTAGATTTGAATAGAATTTGTTGAATTGGATGATACTGCCCTATTTCTTACCATATCATGACAAAGTTAGTATTTGGTTGTAAACTGTTGCCTCGCTATATTATTGGTAAAAGCAGAATATTCCAGCAAAGCAAAATGAAGTTGATTGTACTACTTACTGGTCATCCATGTACACTTCTCAGAAATCTATATATTTGAAAATTGAAGTTGTATAAGCAAACACAGTTTGCTTTGCTTGAATATTCTGTGGATTTTCCATTTATTACGAACAGTATTTATCCCTTAATTGATTTATCTGTGGTACTGGTGACCTCCGACCTACATCCATCCGGATGGGAATTGGGTTAAACCGCTATTTGGAAGCACGGATGCTCCGACTGGTGAAAATCTGAGGACTTTCAGATTCCTATGTCTCAGTTGTTTGGAACGTCACTGTCCTGGATGGTGTAATGGTTAGTGAACCCGACCGCTAATCGTGGATGCGGAATTCCCTTCCCGCTCCAGGACGATGAAATTTTTAAGTTTGCAGAGAAGTGTTACGTTAATGATCAGTAAGTGGCACAAGCAAGTTCATTTTGCTTTGCTTGAATATTCTATCGATTTTCAATGTATTATGAATAATATTTTTTCCTTCACTTATTTATTGGTAAAATCCTTGTATTTAAAGCTAACTTACAGAAATTCTCGAAGAGAAAAAAGCAGCGGATTGCTTAGTGGTTAGTGTTTCAGACTATCGATGCTGGGTCCCCAGGTTCAAGCCTGGGCTGATCTTTCAGAGATGGTGTGATTTACTAACAATCGCTGAATATCCGCCGTGCATCGGACGAGCACGTAAAGTGACGGCCCCCAGGCTGGACCTACTGGTTAAATGGGTATCCTTTCCTATGTCCTCCCTGAAATACTCTCACCCATCTATGTGAAATATCGTACTTGTATGGTGGCGCCATCTACTGTACTCTAATCTCACTACAAACTGTTCTGTCAAAAGTCGCTAGACTTGCTCTAGTTTCTTCCGTTTCTGTGTCCTGCCCAAAAGGCGATCTCGCTGAAGGTGGCTGGGACCTAAACTCTACTCCCTGTGGACGGAAGTCCTACATGAAAATGACAAAAAAAATTCTCGAAGAGAATTTTTTGTAAAAGAAAATATACCAGAATTTTTTTGTACCAACGTATTTTCTGTTTCGGTTGTTACATGTTAGGTATTATTTCAACAAAAGTAATTTCCACAAAACTTGCTTTGAAATAATTGTTTACTCTATTTTATTTGGAATATAGCGTGGTAAAATATAAATATTTTAACATATCGGTCCTCGTACCAAACACACAAATTATTCCTTCACCAAACCCTAACGACGAATTATGAGTAGGCATTATTTTGCCAGCGTTTTACTGGCCATCTCGGCGTACACATTGCGAGTCTGTTTGATCTGAAAAATCACATGCGCTAATTGCTATTCTTCAAATCATGTCATTATGCCAAGGAAGTGTTTAAATTACCGTGATACGTCCTGTTACTTATCTGGGGGAGTAACCTTCAAAGCTCAGAGACGGAACTTTATCCCATAAATTAAAAATTGTTATAAGCTCTATTGTGGGTGTAGAGTGAGTGTCCAAGATAAAAGTAGGACCCATCTTGTTTTGTGTGTAACTTGTGCTAAGCATCTCATGGGAGGATGAATGACGGTCGCCAAGTGCTAGACCACTCTGTAAATTATTATTTCTGCGAAACACATGTAACGTAAGTCATGTCCAAGTATAGTCACCTTGAAATGTTTTTATTTATCTTATGCAATGAGAGTTTTTCCTCACAAGGTAGATTTAAACTGTGCCACGACCTGCACAAAATATGACATTCAGTGATGATGACTGTGTTTTGATGACATTCATCAAGAGGAAGAGGTTCATCGTGAACCTGATTTTGAATCAAGTACATCTTCATGTGAGACACATCTATT
Source organism: Macrothele yani (assembly GCA_039090855.1). Taxonomy (NCBI): domain Eukaryota; kingdom Metazoa; phylum Arthropoda; class Arachnida; order Araneae; family Macrothelidae; genus Macrothele; species Macrothele yani. Next base: position 54,011,516 of record CM077033.1, read on the forward strand.
AACACAGAGAGACTTTAATAATTTTGTACGTCATTTAAATGTGTCTAAAATGCTGGATGAACATTGAAGATGCGTGTTTAAAGGATAAAATCTTCTGCACCTAAATACTATAATATGTTTCTTCATTTTTCCGAAACTGCCACATTAAATTTAAACATTTCTTTTTGAAAGCAAGAAGTTTAGTATGGTATAATGATGTTTGCTTTGCAATTCAAACACTTCGTCGTTAAGGTGATACAACAGAGTAGCGTTTATTCACTGTCACCTCTGATATTACCTTGAAAATTATGTTTCTTCACAACGAAAATATGTTCCGGTTGGTTCCATTAGCTCTTGTTAGTGATATGAAAAGGGTCATTAAAATATAAAGTTACTTTTGGAAAAGATCTACTGTAGTATGAGAAATGTGTTACGAACATCTGTGGCGAGGAGAAACTAATTGTTCTTTTGCTTCGTTTGTATCTCGGAAAATCAAAATGTTGTGATTTCCGGTGTTAGAAGGATAGTAGAGACAGAAGAAGACATTATATCAAAAATAACTGGCTGAAAAGTGAGTAACAAATTCCGGAAGGTAAAAATGTCATAAGACATTTTTTTGGTCAAACATAACATTTTTTCTCCTTTTTTCTCTATATTTAAATTAGACCTTATGAAAAACTTGTCAATGGACGCACAAAGAATCTTCTGGATTCATATATTCAAACGGATCAGCTACAAGAATTAGTTGCTCCTAAATAAGGGAAGTGATTTTTGTCGACCCTGAAACCGAAGGCCGCCCAGGTGGCGCAGTTGTCTAAGCGATGGCTTCTAATTGGTCTAAGCGATGGATTCGACCCCGAGATGGGTCCGGGTTTGAATCCCCGTGAGGCATGAATGTTGTGTTTGTCTTACGGCACTGGCTCTCTCCCATCCCTGGAGCCCGTGGCCCTAACGTAGGGAGGAGTGTCTGCTTATAGCCCACTGAGATGCTCACGGTAGTCGTTAAAACTCCAGTCCAAAGAAATCGGAGACTTTAAGTAGGACAAAAACATTGAGCAGGAGCTGAGTCAAGTTGAGAAAGCAGCTTAGAAATCTTTCAAAACATTTACTAGAAATATTTTGAATAATTTTAAAGCAGAAAACTATCGGGACTTCGTTTGCCAGTTTTTGGATTCAATCAATGCTATGGGATTTAATATATCCCTGGAAATATTTTTCCAAGACTCAACTTTGATACCTTTCGTGAGAATCTAAGTGCTATCAGCAACGAAAATGGCGATCGATGTCCGTTGATGATAGCTCTGCAGTCCCACTAATTCTGGACACATAAGACAGATGTTCATCGAAAGAAAAAGATGAGAAACTCTTCAAGCTTTACGTTTTACTTGATTTATTTTTGGTTTGTGAGTGTATAAGGTGCGTAGCATAAACATAGAGACAGTTGACTTTGCGCCCTGAACGCAAAGCGAATATAGGTAGGAAGCTGAAGTGATATCAAATTAGACGAAACCCTACAACAAACGTTTCGATCCGTCAAGATGACCGGATTGTGTGAAAAGAACACCACAAAGCGAAAGAGTATAATTTTAGGTTTCTCATAAATATAAAGACAATTTATGTAAAGTAGCCACATACAAATGATATGTACAAATTAGCATGCTGTACGCACGCGCATAGGCCGTAATTCGGTCCAGCCTACAAAAGATAGCGGACCTGCCATCAGACAGTCATTGGCCGAAATGCCACACAACAGTCAACTTTCTGGTGAGGAGATGGAGAAGATTTGGAGAATGAGAGCAAATGTATTGTCTGTAGCGAACATTTATAAAGCCATGGGTAGTAGTTGGTCAATCATTTATAAAACTTTATCGAAACTCGGTGCGTTAATTGCCAGAAAACGGCCTGGGAGGCCTCGAATAAAAACCAAACGAGATGATAGTGCCAGCATGCGTTTAGTTTAATACCAAATGTTATCACTACGTCACGTTTTTCAGACTGTGGTTGTCACCGTCTCAAATAACACAGTTCACCGACGATTCCAGGAAAGTCGCCACATTGTGTTCCGTAAGATGCGCCGTCTGCCTCACCTCACGAGGCGCCACAAGGAAAGTAGATTGTTATGGTCAAGCAGCCACATGCACTGGACGGACCAGTGGATGCCAACAATTTTCTCCGATGAGAAAATGTTCAAACTGTATGGCCATGACGGTTGGAAATGCTATTGTTTATGACGAGAGCCACACACCTTCTTTAGCAGACAGAAAGGAAGGTGATCTGTGATGGTCTGGGGAGCTTTTGCGTTCAATGGGCAAACGGATATCGCTTTCCTGAAAGTCAGAAAAAACTCCGAAATGTATCAGGTCATACTCAGCAGGCAGCTTCTACCGTTTGTCGAAACGCTAGCGGGTGTTGATTATCTGTTCCAGCAAGACAATGTCTCTATCCATTGGTCTGCTTCAACGAAAAGCTGGTTTAACACTCATCATGTGACCGTAATGTATTGGCCAGCACTCAATCCAGATCTGAACCCTATCGAGAACCCGTGGGATATCCTAGCTCGTGATGTGTATGGGAATAGACGGCAGTTCTAAAGTGTGGTGGCATTGAAAGAGCTGATTGAACGAAACTGGCACGCACTCCGTCCAGAACACTTACATCGCTTGGTGGAGAGCATGCCCAATCGGGTTTTCAGTGTTATTCGAGACAACGACTGCACTATTCGTACCAGAGGTGCTCATAACTAGTAAGTCTTTATATTTCTGAGACAGCGTATTTATGTATTTATGTTTTTTTCTTGTACTTGGCGTTGGAATTGTTATGTCTCCGTCAAACTATTGTGCAGCTGCGTGTCCTATGCTATTTTTGCTATAAGTATGAGGACTACATTTCAGCTCGTTGTTGTTTCTGTTTTATTCGAGAATTTGTTCTGTTTCTATATATATGCGACGCACTATATACTGTACGAGTGATTGGGAATTAAATCGTCTGTTACTAAACAACTCGCGTAACAGAGAAAAAGAGCTAATAAATTAAGCAAAAATTTACTATTAAAATCGCATATTATTTCCTCTGAGGAAATATTTGTAGACCAGTGAATTCGTAGCTACAAGAATTTTGTAATAAAACTCGCGTCACATAGAAAAAGAACTAATAAATTGAGGAAAAACTTACTACTGAAATTACATATTATTTCCTCTGGGACATTTTTTGTAGACTAGTGAAATCGGATCTGCAAAAATTTTGTGAAGAGGTTAATGTCCTAAATTTTTGCAGAAAGAGGAATTCCAAAATGTCATCTGACTACATTTTCCGCTACCAAACATTGAGCTCCTGAAACGCAATAAAAGTTGAACACAGCCATACCAGAACTAGAAAAGGGCAAGCATTTTTCTGATGTTGCATTTGTTGTTCCCATTACTTACATTGAATTTATTATTTATAGGTATATATTTTCAGTTTCAATTTCGATATTTTCCACATTTCTGCCACTTAGAAAGCTTTACGTCTGACTAGAAATTTAGATGCAGCATGGGTAGGTCAGCTCGATAAAAACTGCAAAATATGCAAAAACGTTTGGATTCAGGGAATTTAGTATAGTATTTAATGATTATTTAAGACAAAGGTACGTAGAATATCTAATGCCAGCAAAAATGTGCTCAGAAAGCATTAGTCATTTTGCAACACATGCACACAAATACTATTGCTTTTATACTTCCTTCTTTTAACAGATATTTTCCACCTTGCGGCCCAAAATTAGAGCAACATTGGTTTTTTGTTTCAACTTTTTTTGTATTTTTCTCGAAAAACGTTTTTAAACATTTCTGAAACGTTTGAACTCTTGCAAAGAAAATAAGACATAATTTAACTGTTGCCTCACTGTGGTAACCTTATGGATAATGCATCCATTTCAGAAATTTCCCTAAAACTCGAGAAGCCAAATATTTTTTGGTATATGAGTGTTTGTCAGTGTCACTCGCAAAATAAGGAAAGTTCTTAAAGGAGTTCACGAAAATTTGTTAGAATATGTGCTTAATGCTATGGTCTCTTAATTATCTTAGTATTAAAAACACGTGAGACGTCAGAGTACCGAATTTAATCATATTTTATGTAGAACACCAAATTCGGAAATCACTGTAAACAAAAGGTCTGCATAAATAAAATTTATTTCAAGTTACATCTTCAAGCTTCAAATCTAAAATACTACTCTAATGATTATTATCATTTCTTAAAATATATTGGAATTAGCTACTTTTTTACACACTAATATCTACTTTTGTGTCAATTCGCCAGAGTACGACGATTAATATTTCACATAATTTGCTTTCAGGAAATGCATTTAGTTCGCCCTTTCCTCATAACCCTAAGTAGCAATAGTTACTAAGTCTCATTTTATGAAAAACTGCAGAATGAGACCGGATAATTACCTAAAAGGAACCTTTAGGTCATAATAAGTGGATGTTTCATAAACTGTATCTGAAATAGTTCTGAACTTTTATATCCGTATGATACATTTGACTTAGCGGTAAATTTGGTTGTTAAGAATATTGCATTTGTGGTGGCGTAGCATTATTTCGCGCTATGAATGATAAAGATATATAATACTTTGCAAAAAATGTTTATACTGAAATTCAAGTAATGTTTGAAGAATATGTGCTATTAATACGATTTTCCATATCATGTGGAAAAAGCTCTCTTTCTGTCAATTTATATACACTTAGAACTTATTAAAGAATGTGCGAACATTAAACCTATTAATATATCCAACTCTAGTTTCTACGGAAATTGATTGAAAATAACTTCAGCAGTGTTTTTTTCACACCACGCAGTTGAAAATGAAATCAGTTTTTCATTACACTGGTCTCTAAGAGTCTTGCAGAGTTGATGTGTTTTGTTCTTCTCTTTCTCAATATTACAGTAGAAAACTGAATTCAGAAGGATTTGAATCAAGTTAAGGGAGAGCTGCCGGAATTATCCTTGTTTTGTGATATTTTTATTAACTGATTTATACAGCAGCAGTTTCGTTATACTTCTCAGTCTTAGATGTCATAAGTCATCATCGGAAAATGTGAGTGTCTTTTAGCTTCAAAGAAAAATATCGCCTTTGTGCTCGATCAACTTGTGAGTTCCGCACATGGTGAAATCCATTATCTCAAGCTGATTTCCTTTAGTTCCAGGATTAAGGAGAGCGCAACATTACTTATTCATCTTACTTGCACTCCATCGGCTTTGCTTCATTTCCTACTGTTCCAAATATTATACCTCTGTATTAGTTTTGGATGTTCCATTAAACAAGTAAGCTAATACGGTGCCATTATTCTGAAGAGAATATTGCTTCCGTTTTCAGACCAAAAAACATTGAAAGCAAACATTTTTGTCAATATTCCGAGATATGATATCTAAAGATTGGAAGTACTAAAGTTAAGAAACCAGTTTTTTCAAGCACTAAAATTCAAGTTTTAGTTGGTGCCCGTAGTAAATAATGCAAATTTTCGTTTTTGTCAATTGTTATTGAATTGCGTTGCAGCTTCTCAGAGAAGAAAAACGGAGTTGTTGCTCAATGGAAATAAATATGTTTGACGGCTATGATAGGCAAGAAACATACTGTCAAAAAGGTATGTCATGTCCTATTTCTCTCAACAAACGCTGATAGTAGCAGTAAATTATGTACAAAAATTCAATATAACTTTACAGACTATGTTTTCGAAATACATAAACTGGAATCTTTGAGCATCTATTCAGCCACTTCTTGGAACGTCGGCGATAGGTTATAGTCATGTAACCTGTTTTGCGTATATGGAGGTGGGCTCCTTGATAAGAGTGCGCAGATACCCAGTGTGGGTTAAAGAGATAATTTCTTTTTCTTTGCATAACATTAATGTTATTCAATTACTTTTGCAGCATGGGTTATTGAAAGTCGTATTGTAGACCGTGGCGTATCGAAATGAAATTTTTTCTACGGCAATAATGCGCAATATGCGCGTTAAGTAACGAGACCGATTTTTTACGGGACAGTCCCTTTAACAAAAATAACAAAGTTGCTTATAGTCATGACCGCTACAGTGTGCTCCGTTGACCCATAAGTATATTTTTGGCCACCGTTTAAGTAAGACTATGCTAGTTGAGCGTGCCGTAATTTGCGTAAAGGTGCAAAGTCCTATGATAAAAGTTTACCGTAAATCATGGAAAACTGCCAAGGAAGTGTTCCAAGGACCAAAAACGTTTACAGCGATGACTTTCTGAGTCATGCATAGGTGTACAGCTTGCTTACAGCGTTTAAAGATGGGGAGTCCCTCCAGGATGAACCACCCAGAGGACTTCCTATTTCTGCACGGAGAAATAAAAATTTGCTGAAGGCTTCCGAAATTTTGCCCATGACTACAGAATTATCACTTAGCAATTCGGTGAACAGATGGACAGGTGAATGACAAACGGTACTTACGCACAGAACAGCCCATTACAAGCTAATCGCTGAACAGCTTCACAGGCAGCGCATAGTGTGCGTACGAAGTCTATCTGTGTGATAGAACATCTACTATACTTGCCAGATTTAACGCCCGCATAATTTTTCCTCTTCCCAAAGGAGAGCTGTGTCTCGACAGGGAAGCGCCACTAATCGACATGGAGGACATCTAACTTGGTGGGACCAACAGACTGAAGGAGGTTCAAGTTCAAGTCTTCCACCGTGCCCTCGAACACCTATACACAATATCTCGCCCTTGGTTTAGAGGAAATGTTGATTTTCACAAGTTGTGCATTGTAATCTATTTTTGCAGATATTTCCGGTTACTTAGTCATATTCTGAATACTGATTATATAATTACAAATTACATTCGAAATAATATTGTTACGTAATTTTTCCAATACATCTCCTGTAATACAAAGAAGTCTGCATTACCCAAAAATCTTGTCCGTATAAAAAAAGATACTGTCACTTTTTACAAATCAGTTTTTATGGAGCCCAGGAATTTCTATTTTGAAATGCTAGTTTCAAATAACATTAATTAAGTAATCGAACTAAATTGTGCACAATCCGTTGCATGATAAAAAGCGATGTCAGAACTGGGAGGCACTAAGAATAATTTTGGGAACTTCAATTTTCTACACAGCTAAGAATGTAAGTTTTTAAAGAAATTTAATTTACATTTATTTTTCACTACATACTGCGGAAAATTAGTTACTTATGAAACATTTTAAGATTTCATTTTTCTTACTCAAAGACTTGTTATTGTGCCTAAAACGGTTTTTAATGGTCCACGTATTGTAATAAATGAAGATCGTCTGTATTTCTGTTATGCAGTTTTTTGGTATTAAAAAAATAGTTGTTTTCGGGAGTTAAACAAAATATTAAAATAAAAGCCGCAAGCTGTGTACTTTTGCTTAAAAGTACTATATTTTCATAATAATACTTACATGGGATTTTCGTAACAAATGATTAAAATTTATTGACTTTTATGATGGAAAGCATAACTTCCGTAAATATCCATGTATCTTTTAAAGAGTGGCTACTCTGAAGGGCCGCCATTTCTGTTTTTATATCACCTCTTTTCTTCGTAAAATGCGATTTAAACTGATTTTCTGAGCAATAAAAAAATAGATGCTTATGCCTGAATCTTTTTAATCACATGTATTTAACATCCTTCCAAAAAGCCAGTATGTGAAAATCTATGGCAACGACCGGTAAGATTTCACACACGTGCAATTCTGTCCGAGTAAGGATGCCGCAGAAGCATTGGTTTCAACCCAGTATTATGTCTGACATCGTTATCCAGGTCTGAAAAATGCCACCATAAATGTCACCTTGTGAGAACCCTATTGTTGCGACAATACGAGGAGAAGTTAGCATCTAAGTAGAGGAACCTTGTGACCATCCTAGTATAAAAACATTGCCATGCAAAATTATCAACTCAGCAGGTGAACCTTGTGACCGCCCTACTATTGGCACGATACCACGCAAGGTTAGCATCTAAGCAGAGGAACCTGGGGGAAACCTTACCAAAAGGCTACTTACGTATATGAGTAAAAGGACCCAGATTTTCCAGTGTTTTGGGATTAACTTTTGTTAAATGACCATCATTTCTCAGTATGTTGAACGCATTGTAGAATTTCTGATAGCCCTGTTAGACGAGACGTATCAGGGTTTAAATACATAGTGTATGGAAGGCAAGGCATGTTTATACAAAACGTATATAAAATAAATGCCCAAACTAAGGGATCATGTTTTATCACGGCTTCAGATGGAAATGTGTCTATACACATAGGATTGGAATCTTAGCTTTTCCCCAAGATTCCCGGTTTAACTTCATGAGCCATGATAAACATATCCTTATATTGCAACTCCGTGGTGAACGGCTGCCAGAGGCATGCATTATTTAGCTCGTACAGGCCTGACACGAAGTGTTCTGCAGTTTGATGCTGTGATGTTCCATCCGCAATCTGCCTATTCTGTAATGCAAGAATCATGACAAGGAAGTTCTTAATCCCGGAATTGTGGAGGATGACGTGTTGTCACTTCTGCAGACGGTCCTCGGAACCCACCTTCAGGCGGGGAAATTCCCTAGCATATGTAGAGGGGAATAACTTAAAAATCACGGATAACCGGTATGCTCTAAAACTTCCATTCCCAGGGACGTTACCCGATTTGTCGCATACTGAAAAATTTTGAAATATAGTCGCCCAACGCCTGGTCAGTCAAGCTGCGCCTCAAGTTATCGAAGATAAAATTTATATATGAATCGAGACAGCATGAAATGAGAGAATCATATAAATGAAGCGGTTGTAATGTTCTTTTTTTATTCTGCTATGTATACATTTAAAGAAGAGTAAAATCAAAGATTTCTTTTACAGATTTAAATTTAGGCATCATTTACAATAGGTTTAATTGACAGCTTTTTCTGCAATAGATCAGTAATTTATTGTAAGAAATAATATGTAGAAGAGATCATAGTTGAGTGTAGAACTTTTAAATGAAAAGTTTTCTTTAAGAAGGTTTTTCTCACAAAAATATTTCCTTCAGCACCAAAGAACTATTGTTTATCAACAATCGGTATTAAAATTGTATGAAGTGTGGTTGTGTACCTCTCTTCTGTCAAGATTTGTATCAGTACTATAGTACAAAACATTAAATTTGGGTTATATTCAGACACTTAAATTGCACAAAATACAAAACACTTGAACGTAATTCTCCTGTGTTATTCCACCGCCGTGGAAGCCGCTGTTTCCAGATGGAGGCTTGTCGTTCTGCAGATAACAATACCCCCCGGCACCTCTCACTCCGATAAGTAGACAATCTAGATTTTTTTGTGAACTCTGCTTTATCATTTCGAGTTTGCCCTGTAGCGACTCTTACGTCATGGATCACAATCTGACTGTATATAATACTTATTCTGTGTTCCTCATGCATCTATTTTAGTGTATTTAAACTCATGATGGGACGGCTACCATCTCGAACGATCTAGTGATGTATCTTTAAAGTGTATATAGTCTTTTATTATATTAAAGCTTTTATATAGTGAATATGCATACATCCCTAGCTTTTTAGCATCGTGCAATGTGAGCTTTGTTACTCGTGGATTTTATATTTGTTCATTTCTTTTTACCACTTTCTACAGCTGTGTCAAAAATTGTCGCGCACCCTATAATTCATTTATGTGATTTGTGCGATACAATATTAAATATGTTATACTTCTAAAGAATTTTAAGCTAAAGATGTAAATCGGTATGTATTCAGCCCAAAACTCTGTAGAGTGAATTGAAAATCAATATTGTTTTCATTAATATATGGCATTTTCGATGCTCTTAGAAGCACTGTGTTACTTTTTGCACCCAATCAGTTGGAACCTTGTCCTTTTCCATAACAGCCCTAAATCCGCGTATTGTCTTCCTAGGATTAATCGAGATATTTCAAGTTACATGGAAATAACAAGTCCTTTTTTTTTCATTTGGAACAGCACATATTTTATTTAAAACATAGTACTTATAATCAATGTGCTTGTCCGTACCTCTCTCACGGCGTACGGAATGCATGTCGGTCCACACACCTGCTTACGCACTTATGTATTGAGTTAACAGCAATATACCTGTAAAAATCAGTCCAGTTCAAAAACTTCAAGTATGAAAAAATGCCTAAACATTTCTAGCTGTTTCGATGCACAATTTTTATGTGAGGACGACAATATTCAAAATCTATCAACTTTTATTTTTATTTATTTCTATTTTCTTCCATCGGATATTAAAATAACGCTTTATGTTCCTTATACAATTCACAGTAAAGAGCCTATTGCGCACAGTATATTTTTTAGTAAAGTTTTTCATGTTGGTGAAAATCACGCATTCACTGTTTATGTCTGATAAGGAAAATTTTGATTTGAAAAATTGTTCTTTAGTCAATGGCCTTTATTCCACGATTATTCGGATCACATTTTTAAATTTTCCTTACAGACACTTCTGCATCAAGGTGAGTAACCGCCTCTGTGCAACTGAATGGTGAAAAAACGTACAGTCCATCATGGTGTGGACATCGCAAATTATTGCAAGAGTTACTACTTCATACAGTGCGTAATATTTTATCTCGTGACAGGATGCAAATTCGATTTCTCTTTATTTTTTCTTTTGAAAACCGTTCTGGTAGCCACAACACTACGTTGATAAAAATTGGTTAAAATTTTCATATTGAGTTAATGCAGAATTCTGCAGCTAAGAAGCTTACATTACCATTTCTAGTTAGAGTGACATGACATAATATGATAAAGTCATGGCAATCTATGTAAACGCTTACGTTCCTCTTGGAATTAAAATGATGCTGATTTTCTAATAATAATACAAACATTTCAAGTTTAAAATATAGCAATTGTTTAAAATTTGTATTGGAAATATGAGAAATTCTTCAAAAAAGGGACTTACTACAACTCATAATTCCTGGTCATCCTATTTGATTGCGGTATTAGAAAATTATATTTTAATTCACTCTTTTATACTAACTGCTCAACATGGACTGCATGGATTGCCTTCAAACTTCACGGCGCCAAATTTCCTTTCCGACAGTATTCTTAAATGCATTTGTATGTTATCTGCGGGATTCGAAATTAGTTTACGGTTCGCATCCATGCAGTAGTCGTCAGAAGAGTTGGCTGAAGCGCCAGTTATCACATTTAACGTGACGTCCAATTAAGGAAATAATTTTACATATCCACATCGTAGAAATATTATTTTAAGAAAGCAGGAGTCCAAGTATTGACAGCGTCAGAAAGGGGGCCAACAGAACTATAATAAGAAACATCCCAATCAATTTCCAACTCCCAGAAGAGCGACTTCCATCATTTTTATCTCTGCAATTATGCTACAAGAAATGATCAAAATTTGCAATATACAATGCCAGAAGTTCAATCCTTAGAAAAAGAGATTGACAATAATAAACAAGACTTTACATTATTTATTAAAAAAACACTTTGAAGTAGCACACCCTAAAAATTTTATAAAAAAAAAAATAGAAAAAAAGGAAAAAACTTAAACACTTAAAGCTTCAAATTTCAGTTTTTTCGTGTTTAACAGTCACCATCCTAATCGCACAAACACGAATACATAATTTTTATTTAAATGTAATTCTACAGCCGGATATACTTCAATTTAATTTGTGAGAAACAATGCGGAATAATCGTCATTACAAGGAAATTCTTCCGCAAAGTTCAAATTGTCAGACCACGTTTTCATGTAAAGTAATGTTCAATGCGAAAGTTAAATGACCAAAAATCCTCCTTCATTTATACTCTGCACAACACATTTATACTTAGTTGATGAAACACAAAAGCGAGAGTCAAAGGTTACAGCTTCTTTAAACGCTCCACAAACAATGATGACATCATGGATAGCAGGAAATTATGCCTATAGCTCGCAAGACTGCTTTAACAATTTCCAAATAGCGCTTAACACATATGTATTTTTAAAACAATGAATAAGATTCCAAAGTGACTTACACACACTTCAAATTTTATCCTGCAAAGTTGGGTCGCCTCCCTCCCAAACGTAGCGCTATCTCCGAATGTTACTGGATATTAAATGAAATGGTCACATATCCCCCTCTGGCTGTGCATAATGTGACCATTTGTGTTGATTTATTTTGGTTTCATCGAAGACTTAAACAACAAAAAAATAACGAAAGGAAGATATACTTTCCCATTAGGACGAGTGAAACCACCTTTCATTTAGTGAATCATACCTACGCTAGGCGACAAGAGACTGACCATACACAACACTTACACTTTATTTTATTGATCGCATATTCGGAAGCTATGTCATTGCTTCATGCTTAGAATGAAGCTGCAGCAATGTGTTTAACATTTCTCAATCTTTCGATGTTAACTCTTTGCGTCGGAGATATTTATTTCTTACTGAGCATTAAAGATATTTTTCCTTAATGACTGTTTCATTAATAGGCCAACAGCGTATTAAGCATCACAGTCTCTCAAAAGCGATCTATGTTGATCATGATTGATGTCATTAATTATCCTCCAAATAAAATATATTATTTTACATATTTCTTTAACAATACTCACTTTGTTTCCTGCGATGTAACTCGCTTCATTTGAAAGAAATTTGTTTTTATATTTAGGGCTCAGTCCTGAATGCGTAAATATTTTTATTTGCAGCTTAAGCTTGCTTTACAGGGATTCGTAGGTCACCGGGTGGCGAATCTAACCTGATCTACTTTTCAAATTTAGGCATAACCGACCTCACGTGCTCTCCTGGTTCTTAGTGTAAATAATATTGCATTACTTACTTGTATTGAGAATATTGCATTAAATTCACTTGTGTTTTTTTCCTGAAGAGTAGGGATCATTATTTCGCTTTAAAAAAAAATTCTGTCTGGTGTTAGAACACTTTGAAATCTTCTGTAACTGATGTAATTTTAAGAGCTTATTTGACTGCGTTTTCCGTTTTTCCAAGGCAACACGTTTTCCCTGCCTCACCTTTCCTTTAAATGTGATTCATTCCCCCATGTTTAGTATTACTTTCATAATGAAATTTTAAACTATGTTTGTTAAAGAAAGGTTGCCTGACGTTCATGTTATTCGTATTCCAACCCGACAGTGCTGTCATTCATTATTTCTAGTTCCAGACATTGAAGCGCTCCCAGTTTTATTTTCAAAGCTTCGACTATCTTATAGTTCTCAGACATGAACTATGAGATAGTTCAAATGGACCGCATTAATGAAGCAGCAACAAAAACTTGCAACTTTTTAAGGACCAAAGTTACTTTTGGTGTTCAAATTCACATTACCTGCTGTTAGACTCCTTAGAAATTAATAACTCTATGTATGTAATTATTCAAACATTTAACTAAATATAAAAAGCCCAATTTGAAGGGGACAATTTCTGAAAATAACAGAAACGTCGTCATCGATTTCCGCTTAACGACTTGAAATGTGCAACATTTAAACGGAATTACTTATCGTAAAACTTTTAAAACGTGTTTCCTAAATCTTTAATAATAAGCTTAAAATCCTTAGCTTATATTCTTTGCTTCACGGTTTAACAAACCTCTTGAGGCACTTCAAGCGAAACAATTTGTATCCCGACCAAAATTCAAGACCCCTGGTTCTAAGGAAACACAGAGCTTGAGCCACCTGCCACGCAACCACACAAACCTCATCCAATTCGAAACTGGCCCCATCTCACTCGGCGTTTATCCACAGCCAGTGACCTGACGAGGGAAACATTAGCTTCAATTTAAATTATTTGATTACTATGCAGCGTCATTCGTGTAATGATAAGGGGCTTAAGGGGATTGTAGTTTGAAGTGTTAACTTTTTGTGCTTATATGTAAAGATATGGTTGTGGAAATCGTCATTTTATCTAGAAATTTTGTGTCTGACCCTTCTCTTCTATGATATCAAATCTCCACAATTTCCAGCTATACATGTTTATTTTATTTTAACAGAACATATGGTTCATAACATATCAGACTTTTCAAAGAACTATTCCCTACTTAACTCCCAGAGGTTGTGTTCGATCCCAGGAAGCAGCTAACTGGTTTAAAAGAAGCGGCACGTTCAAATTTATGGCCACTGGCTCCAGGGAAGGGAATGAACCAGTGTCAAAAGACAAACAAACCATCCATTCCGCACCGAGATTCCAAACCGGACTCATATCCGATAAATGGTCAGAACCCTGTGATAAGGGGTTCGAACCCAGACACCAATCACCGACGAATCGTGACAAGGCAGCTGTTGCGCAACGGGGCAAAAAAATCTTATCAAGCGAATGCGCACCGGAACGTCACGTACATCAGGGCATATATGCTGTAATTATATCACAGAGGTAAACATACGGTATCCAATAGAAAATGTTCTGTTTTTCCGTTTCAATGCTATTTTAACATGACCTTTGTCTTACTGTTCATACATATCGGGCATTAAAGTGATTCGAGGGAATAACGTACAAACGGCGCATACAAAGAACAGCCCGCAAGCGACATATAAACAATCCAATTAAAACTTTTGTTGATATACGAATTCAGTACACTGTGTAAAAAGTAATATTTCTTTCCCCAGGTTGAGTGACTATTATGTATCTTTGAGTTCCTGTGAATATCAGAAATCCATGTTTTTCTAATAAACGATTACCAAAAAAAAAACATGTTTTCCGAAATATAGGCATCGCTGTAGGGATTTCGATTTCCCGAATTTTATGTTTCTCACAGAAAACGTTCCTTATTGCGCACATCTTATACGCTGCCGCCTTACCTGCCAAAGAGTTTAACAAAACTAGTGGGAAGGAATTGTCATACTATTATCAATAAGTTTTCTTCCCGAATGTGTCTGTGAAAGTAACGGAAGAATTAGTTTATAAGAAATCAGTCACCAATTTATTATTTGTGACGTAAATTGTAAATAAAGGAGGATGTGTACAGATTGAGATTCATTCTCAATAAAAGATCATGACATATTTCCACATTGACATTAAATTGATTTTCGGGTTAGTCTTTAATCTTCGTTATTGCACATAGATAAACACGTTCACCGAGGGCAGTTATATTATGCAAATCACTCTAGAAACTTAAATGTAGGTTCCCAGTAACTACGATATGTGTTAAAAAACTGATAGTATATCGCGAAAGAACATTCGTTTAACTGGAAATTATTAGAGACGTTGTATAGATAAGCAACTTTTGTGTTTAGAAATTTTTATTCTAACCTATTGTTCAAATAATTTATTGATACTATTTAAATACAATACTTGACAGTCAACGGATCCGAAAAACCTAGATGCTTTTAACATCGATGTCGTACAACCGATAATCGAAATTTTTTCATATCGATGTTGAATAAGCTGATACATCAAACATACACTGGGGTTTCATGGCCGATGTTCGAAACTGATAAATTATATTTTCTAAGAAAATTACTTGAATATCTTTTTGTTACATTCTTTCAGTAAGGAACGTAATGTTTTATTGTCTATTTTAGTTAACGATTCTTTGGCGGACACTGAGTCCATTTCCTCGATGTCACGATGGCCGATGCATTAAAAATAAAGCATCGAGGTTTCCACCGATATATTGAGCGTTTTAACAAATATCATTTATCACACTAGGTTGAATTGGTGAGCAACCACCATTTTATTGAAGTGAGATTTCGCTCACCGAGTGCCCATTCAATGTTGTACATGAAAATGTGTAAAATCGCCTTATTAGCAAAATATCGAGGTTCATACTCATACATCGAAGAAATATCGAGTATTGCACTGATATATCGAGCGTTTTAACAAATATAGTGTTACTGGATGTTGAACTTGTGAGTATCATTGTTACATTTAACAGGGATTTTACAAATCGATTGTCCATTTACTGCTGCAGATGGAATAGTACAATTTTTTTAGTTTAATAGCAAAGCATCGAGGTTCATACCGAAGCATCGAAAACACTTCAAGGTTTCAATCGATTTAACAAATATTATTAATTACTCGATGTTATCTGTGAGTAATCACTGTTATACTGAACAGCAATTTTATTCATGTATTGAACACTGCTGCAGAATTAAAAACTTCGAATTCTTCGGCTCATTACCAAACACATCAAAGCGTCGAGATTTCACTGATACATAGAAAATGTACACCGATACTATCGATGGATGTATTGATGTTACGGAGTGAGTAACCACCACTGTACGACATCGATGTTTCCCACCGATGTGCCCATACCTAATTTAGACACATTTTATGGTCTATATTTAGTTTGAATAAGAAAGAAAGTTCACAAATTAAACCAAATAATAATAAGTGTAAATTAATTCTAAGGCAACACTCTTTAAAAGGTCTATGATTCGAACTGAGTGAAATAAATGTATATTTTCATGCGTGCACATGTTGGAGAGCAATATTTTTCTTACATTACAATGGGAGTGGATATCTGTAGGTTTTTACATTGCTATGTTTTAAGCGAAGTTATTTCATTGTCGAATTTTTCGTTCATCCAGTTCTCTGTTTCCCGGTACCGCATATTATTTTAGAATATTTGCATGTCTATAGTAAATTTGTCAGCTAATTGGTGTTTCAGATACCTTCTGTAATGTGGAAAAACAAAGAAGTATGTGTAGAAGAAAAATAAATTTATAAGCGACTTCACACGGAATTCTGGATTCCAATAATCGTTCCTTTTGCGTTCTCTCACCCAAATCAACACCATTTTTCAAACAGAATTTTCGAATAGGAAAAACAGAGATATAATGTGCAGTTTCAATAGATTCCATCTTCTTGCAATTTTTGAAGAGTAAATTCGGGCAGATTTCTTTATTGCCAGTACAGCGAGTTACAAACACAATTTTCAGCCGATTTACTGAAATCAGTCAAATATTTCAAAGCAAAAAATACAAGAGAGAACCACTAGCGAAACAATCGCATATCACAAATATGTTTTTAGAATCTAAATATCTGAAACAGAAATTTGGTCGTAAGCAAAGTTTAAACTTAGAAACGAGAAATTTATGAATTGCTGGAAGAAGAAAATTGGCGCATATTGTATTTAATAGTAACAAAAATAGTTAGAGTGTCTTAGAAATATTTGCTTTATGCGCTATTGAAAGAGGAAAGCACTTTTTAATAGGAACAAAAATGCCTCCGCGTAGCTGTAGATCTTCTCATTACAAAAACTTTCAAAAGTGTGCTTATAGTATTAATGAAATACATATGCATATAAGAGTTTCAAACTGAAAAGGGGTTTCATTAAACAATCTAGTTTTCCATATTGTAGGTGTAATACGGTCAGTAAAATACCTAAAAACATGAACCTGTGAAGTGGTAGACTGCCGGTATAGAACTATGCGGTTAGCAGAAATATAATCAAAACTGAAAACATAATGCAATGCTCTAAACCCATGGTTTCCAAACTTTGCATCGTGGCTTCCCGGAGCGTCGCGGTCTTGCGCTAGTAACAGTGGTTTGGCTGAAATAGTTTGGCTTGCTATGATGAGTTGCGAATCCAGTCTTTCCATGTACCGTATCGCAGTCTGATCGGAGGTTAGGTCTGTCGAATAAAGTTTGTTTTAAGTATTTTTTGTGTTTTGTGATTTTTGTCTTTCTCTGTCTGTATGAATAAGTATTTCAACAAAAGTACAAAACGTGACATTTTAGACGTATCATAGCGTTCTAAAGAGGAAAGGAAATAAAAATGCCGGGTGTGACGACAGTTACGTATATTTCGGGTTTACATAAATTATTGTAGGGAATGAAGAACGACTACAATGCTTCATTTGATTTTAAATACTGGTCACTGAGAGCATACTTCCCAATAAATGAAAAGACATTTGGAGTCAGTTTATGGTGTTTTGGTAAAAAAGCCTCGTGAGTATTTTCGCCGCAAGTTGAATGATTGAGCAGAAAATAACTTTCTCTAAATGAGCTACGAATACTAAAAAAAAAGATGAAAGAGGACCTACAAGATCTTCTTTCATCTTGCAAAGTTGCTCATCGATAAAAAAAAGCAAGGAACCTCAAACCATTGCGAAAAACTATATTTTACCAGCTTATGTGCACATATGGCCTATAATGATAGGCGAGTCTGCTCCCAAACAAGTGCTAAGTGTGTCCTATCAGATAACACTATCAGTTTGTGACGTATTATAGAGGCAAAACACGTGTCAAGACGAAACATCTGTAGAGCCAAAATCCGTCGTTGTAGATCAGTCGTTTAGAGCATCTCACTCCCGAGAGAGGAGACATGGTTTTAATTTCCGTCACGGAAACATTCCAGTCTTTACAAGTCTCGTATATTCTATATGTATAACGCTATGAACGACCAGTTGATTGAAAAATAAATGTGATTTTGTTATTCAGTTGATTTTGAAATGCTGACAGCCACATTCATGCGCATCTAATTTGCTATGTGCGTTTTGTAGATGATAATTACAAGTTTCATCTTCCTTTCTTCAAAAGTATAAAATCTGAAACAAAAGAAACCGACCTATATGAAATACACGACTGTTTTACGGAAGGAAGTATTAAATGGGAGAAACGTGTAAATGTTTGAACAGATGGAGTCCATGCTATAACTGTTTGTTATGGCGTACTGCAAGCTGTGATTCGTAGAAAAATTTACTATAAAGTTAACGACAACTATCTTAACCGGACGATTAATGTCCAGTACTTGGAAGTTACATTTGATTAAAATTTGAAATTTAAAAGTCAAGACTATGATTCCCAACAGCGGATTCATAATGCCGCTTTCTACGTGTGTTTCAAGTCTTCACATCCTTATTCGCATATTTGAGACTACCGTCAGACCTTGATTATATTATGCTACGATCTATTGGGGCTCTTGCCTCGTATCAATAACAAATGGAATTGCGAAAGAACAAAAACATTTCTATGACTCCTTTTGCACGGATCTACTGGAGTTTTATATTGCGGATATTCCGCTACTGTTGACATTCATTCATTCTTCAAAATGACCTCTCTGCATTCGAGAAGGAAAGTTCTCAAATTAAGTTTCTGTACGGCATAATTAATTTAGATATAGATGATATTATAATTGCAAACCGGTTAAATTTTCGTGTGGCACGTTCATCAAGGACAAAATGTAAAGTATTTGTTTTGCATTCCTGCGGGACTGAACCGGGGAAAATTATCCGTATTATAAATGGACTTCGTGTCTCATTTGAAGAGCATCGGAATATTTTTAATGAAAATTATGATATCTTTTGTAAAGCATATGTTGCAAGATTGTAAACATCACTTTTAATGCACTATGATGTTAACGGGGAATCATGTCGTAGGAATTTTATTACGGGTGTAAGATTTTTGTTAATACCTTATTATTAACTTATTAAAAAATAGCTACAAGAGGGCAAAAAAATGTTGGAGGAGAAGACGTGATAGTTGACGTTTTCGACCCCACTTCCTCAAAGACAAAAAACCTCCGCTTCCTCAAAGACAAAAAACCAGATTGTGTGTATGGGAGCATGAATGCACTGGTTTTAACGGAACCGCTAAGCTATCAATTTTTCACGGATGGATGCCTATGTAAGCATGTTTCTAGGAAATTAGCACACATTTTTTTCCTGTTTTGTTTTACTGAAAATTTATTGGTTTCCCTTTGTCATTGTTAAGTACCTCATTTCGATACATTTTTGCTTGTGAAGTATCTGCAATTCCCCTTAAATACAAAAATGTATTTCCATTGTTACTATTATTTTAAATGAATATTTTAATATAACTGAACTGTTATCCCTTCAACTTATACAGCTCAGGGCTCTACGGTTACACACACTCAATGCTGGGTCGTAAGCAATTATTTTACCGTTATTAAATTTCCTGCCCTTTTGAACTGTTTGCAGTTTAAATTAAATTATACACGAAATTTAAATAAAGTAACAGTGTGTCAACCTGTGCAACCCTTAAATTGTTTACTATGGATAACTTTTTTTAATTTTAGTAAGCCGTATTTCTGTTTATACAAGAAAGCAAGGCCCAAATTTAAAGCCAAAGTGCACTGATATCCCATTGTCATTCATGAAGCGAGGTATTTAGTAATGGAGTATTCTTCTACACTCATATATGCGCGGTCTTTTTGTTATTTAAGAAATAAGGAATTTTTGAAATGTATGTTGAAACAGTGGAGTCATTAGGTTTCTTTCTTCCTTTTCTTATTCTTTTTTGTTTGTTTACAAATTTGAGTATCTCAGCAGTTTAATAACACGTGGTACATGACAAAAGTGGGATGGATTCATCGAAGGGTGAAAGAACAATCTAAGGCCAATATATCTTTCCTTCAGTTAGGGAATAATTCTTTGCAAAAAGTAATGGGATTTTCTCGGTAATTTCATTCGGAATCCAACCAAATGAAGGCGCTTCGTCGTTCTCGTATTAGTTACTCATGAAAGAACCCGCTTTCTTAAACTTGTTCGATTGGAGCTAACCGAAATAGCATGTCTCATAAAGATGGAAATGTCAGTGAGGTTGTTCTTAATACTGAAGTGCGGAAAGTATAAAAAATTGTAATAACTTTCACAACTTTTAACTACATAAAATTTACTAATGTTAGTTGCTTGTGTGAATTACACACGCTCTAAAATCGAAATTCACAGGGATTTTCTGTTATACCTTGAAGAAGTCGTATTTCCTAATTTTTAATTTGAAATGAAATTATTTCTAAAATTATTAATTTTAAATTCAGTTCATTTAATTAATATTCTTTATATTAATTTAATGAAATTTTAATTTAAAAATTCATTTTTAAGGGAATAAATAAAATAGATTTACTAGTTTCTAAGAGCACAAATTAAAAAGTATGATTTCAAAACCTTACTTTTCAATAAACCGCGATCAGTCTTTGGGTGCAATTCTCTTTACATTTTTCTTCTTTGTCACATTTATTGGCCAGCGTTGCGATACTTGTATTCTTATGATATTCATAATCTGGTTTTACAAAAATTCTGTAGGAACACACGTGATGTTTGGCGCTCTTTGGCGACACATGGCCCATGCGCCATAAAAATTCAACAACAACCAACCAGCTAACACAAATGAGTACACTCTCAAATTAATCACACGGTGAGGCCACAGCCTAATGTTCAAATTTTGTATCTGAATGATTGTAAATTAAACCTGAAAATGGAAAATAGAAAAAATCTGGAATTAATCCAATAAAAACTTTACTATATTGTCCATATTCAACTCCTGTAAGTACAAGGAATAAATTTTATTTCGTGTTTAACTACCGACTGTGGTAAATCTACATGTCACAGCTAAGAAAGGTCATCATCTGACGTTTTCTTTTCATTTTGAAGTTTTTTATGTGTGGCAACTGACCACGTATGGTTTGTAGTTTCATGAACATTTTTTCGTTAATGACCGTCTCTTCTGAGTACAATTTCTTATTTTATGTCTTTCCTTGTCCGACGTATACCCACGAACACATTAACGATGCCTTTTCTCTTTGCCCAAGTTATGTGACTTTGATCATTTGACCCACTTATGAAAGCCATTCTATTTATAGTCTCTTCATTCTGCCCTTCAGTTTCGTTGATGTGTAGATGTAGAGTTTGTTCAACAGATATAATTCTAACGCTTAAAATATGACGTTTATTTTCCGTTCCTCATATAATATTAATCACATGAGAAAACTTGAAACGTTTTGCCTTTGGATGGGAAATCGGACACACATTTCCCAATTATCGTTCGCGTATGCTACTGGTTACACCACCCAGGACGACAAAGTCCCAAGTATTCGAGTGTTAAGAGAATCGGATTATTCTCCGACTGCATTTTTAATGGTGGCAAATTGTGCTGCCATCTAGTGTTGTTAAGAAAATCACCAGTTATCCAGGTTTATAGAGTGAAAGAAATAATCTCATAATGGCTAGATATTTGCTTAACATCGCTACGTAGCAGGTAATTCGCTTCCATTAAGAATGCCGTCGAAGAATAGTCCAATGCCTTTAACACTCAGATGCTTAGGACTTTGTCGTCCTCGGTTGTGTAAAGGTTAGTATGCTCGAACGGTATTTCCGCACCAGGTCGATGGGATTTTCAAGTTGTCTTATGTGATTGATATTATATGAGAAGCAGTAAATACAGCTAACTCAGAGATGTATGATTGTTGTGTTAATTATCATGGTTCATTTCCTATTTTCTTTCTGTTCCACGTCGGATGTCCCAGATGAAAAATCATGTAGATGTAACATATAGTAGGAACGGAATATCTAATATCTGATTTGGACTCTGAATAAGGTCCGCATTATTCTATGCTCTTCCATTTTTGGGAAACCAGCAGAATATCCATGACCCCAGTATCATGTGTCAAACCAACGGTACAGCTTGATTATATGTATAACAATATAAAATGTCAATATTTTGCCCCTTATTTCCAAACTTTCTCTGAAATTCCTGAAAAACTATGGTTCATTAGCACATCAAAAAGGACGGTGTTTGAAAAGTGTGTCCAATATGTTTACGCAGGTATATTAGATCCTGTAAATTGGGACACAACGGCGCTAGAAATGTTGGCTCAATTTAGGTGCTGTCCCAGTTATGAGAAGCTCGATCTTAAAAGAGCTTACTTGGGATGTCATTTAAGAATTTTCTTAGTTAAGCCGCTGCCCCAATGGACCTGTGACGCAAGTGACTGGAACCTATTGTTCTCCTCGCTATATTACTTTGAAAAGCTGAAATATAGAAATGTTTATTCAAAATAATTGAAAACCTTTCTGTGTTTTACACCAGCTCTGAAAAATTAGTCATCCTTAAAGTTCCAAAATGTGCTTCAACTTAAGCCAATTCTTGTAAATGTCAATTATTTCAATTTTTATATTGATGTTGGCATTGTTTACCTAAAGCGTTCTGACAACTGCCCAAAACGCAGATTCATTGAAAAAACATTCAGCACCATCTTTGATGAATAATGTCATGTAACGCGTGGTCACACAGCTGATGTTTTCTTGCTGACCCGAAAGCTCACTTGCTTTGTTTACTCTCAGAGTCTGCTATTCGGTTCGGTGTTTCTTCAATATGCGCTTCAGACGTGGCTAATTCTGTTGTGATGAAAATTAATTTCATGTTGGACGTGAATAATATGAATCAGAATGAAAATCATACTGCAGAGGCTCGAAAATATGCTCAAAATATGTAATTTCGCAGATGAAAGGAAAGTTTAGTCGGAAAAACAAGCAGACTTGAAGCGGATTAAAAATTTTAAAAATTAATTTCTGTTCTTACTTCATTCAAGGACGAACGGAATATACGCAAGAAAATACGTGTGGCTTTCAGAGAAGACGGTAGAGCAAGACGAAACTGTTGATGGTAGTACGAGCTTTTCTTTGCGAAATTAAAACAACGATAGCGTCTTAACTGATACCTTAAAATGAGTTTAATTAAAATTTGATAGCCATATTTGCGAAAAGAAAATTATTGGAAAACGCTGATTTCCGTTGCGCAAACGAAGCATTTTCACGTCAGTTCTGCTGTAAGGTAATATGTCTCAGTAAGGGAAACTGAATGCCAGGGCTGACTAATGATATCTCTTCGTCATTAGAAAGCATTAGCAACTGATAGCAATTCCACATACGATGACTTTGTGAAATATTTTATCGAAAATACCTATCGCTTTCCTTTCCCGGAGAATATTTTTTTTTCAGAAATAGAAGTTTCAACTACGTATAAATTCTGACTTAGTTCAAACTAATTTATAGTGAAAGGTTTTATATCTGAATTACATCCCAAGTTATATTTCTCAAAAAATCTGAAACAAATGTTAGCTTACAACTTTTGTTTTAGTATATAAATTTCGTTAAACCTACTGGCCTAGGAAAATTTTAAATTCAAATTAGAAAACCTTTTTGGATTTCTGTTATTTATATTTCTGTTGTGATTTTTTTTTATAAAAACAGAGAAAACCTCTATTTGCGTGTTTAACGACCGACGTGGGCCATTCGATGTGCTCCCGGTATTCATTTTCAGGGAAAGAAAATTACCAGTGCCGTAAGTCAAACCCAGCATAAATGCCTCATCAAGATTGTAATACGGACCAGTCCCAGACAAATGGTCTGAAGCCAGTGCTCAGCCACTGCGCCAAAGGGACAACAGGAAAACCTTCGATTTGATATGTTTAATGAAGCAACATAATAAACATCGTATATAAACTGACGGAAAAAATCCCAACACCAAGAAGGGGTTGTGTTACATTAACGACAGTTCGTAGGCGGTGAGAGTACATCTGTAAGATGACGTCTATGCAAATTTGCGCTCGGCGCACACGTGTGGCGCTAGTAGCGCCCCTCGAAACATGCAAAGCAGGTTTTGCTGTAAATGCGCGCAGTAACGTTCGTGAGCGTTAGTTATCGTTGAGATTCGACGTAGTGTGTTGATGTTAGTCAAGAATGCTTGAAGAAGACGAAGAAGCCATTATCAACAGCTCACGGAGTTTGAACAAGTTCGTGTAATACGGCTACGAGAAGGTGGATTTTCTTCCCGCAATATTGCAGAACGACTTGGCAGCAATGTAGCCACTGTGCATGATTGTTGGCAGCGGTGGTCAAGGGAACGTAATGCCTCAAGAAGACCGGGTTCCCGCCGGACACGTGGCACTACTGAGAGGGAAGACCGCAGTGTACGTCGTATGGCCGTGGCGCATCGTACTGCGTCTGCGGCAGCAATTAGAGCTGCAGTTGCCACCGCAGTGACACAATGAACTGTTTCAAATCGGTTGCTTAAAGGACAGCTCCGAGCCAGACGCCCTGTAGCGTGCATTCCACTTACTCCAAACCACTGCCGTTTGCGACGTCAGTCGTGTCAAGCTAGAATTCATTGGAGGACGGAGTGGATATTTTTTTTTAGTTGGAGGTTTAACGACCACCGTGAGTAACTCAATGGGCTATAAGCAGTCGCCCGTCCCTAATTTAGGGTCACTGGTTCCAGGGAAGGGAGAGAGCCAGTGCCGTAAGATAAACACTACATCCATGCCTTACCGGGATTCGAACCCGGACCCCATTCGGACGAATGATCAGAGGCCATCGCTTAGACCACTGCGCCACCGGGGCGGCGGAGTTAAGATCTCTTGTGTTTTCTGATGAAAGCCGGTTCTGCCTGGGTGCCAGTGATCGCCGTGTGTTGGTTAGAAGGAGGCCAGATGAGCGCCTACAATGAACCTGTCTGCGGCCGTGACATACTGGACCTACATCTGGAGTTAAGGTCTGGGGAGCAATTTCCTATGACAGCAGGAGAACTCTCGTGGTTATCCCACGCACCCTGGCAGCACAGTTGTACGTCGGTCTGGTGATTCAACCTGGTGTGCTGCCATTCATGAACAGCATTCCAGGGGGTGTTGTACAACACGATAACGCACGCCCGCATACCGCTGTTGTAACCCAACGTGCTCTACAGAGTGTCGACATGTTGCCGTGGCCTGCTAGATCACCAGATCTTTCTCCAATCGAGCACGTATGGGACATCATTGGACGACAACTCCAGCGTCACCCCACACCAGCATTAATCGCCCCTGTATTGACCGACCAAGTGCAACAGGCATAGAACTCCATCCCACAAGCTGACATCCAGCACCTGTACGACACTATGCATGAACGTTTGCGTGCTTGCATTCAACATTCTGGCGGTTACACCGGTTATTAATGTACCAGCATTTCACATTTAAAATGGCTCTTTTTGCGCTTACATTAAGCTGTGATCTTGAAACCTTAATCGATTAAATATGTTACCTATACAAATGTACTGCCGCCATTTCATTCCTCTCCAACTATTTCTTTGTGGTGTTAGGTTTTTTTTCCGTCAGTGTATATACTGCTGCAATTAATGTGAAATATACTATTCAATTCGTCATTCGCCAATTTGTATTATACATCTGCATTACGTGCATTAGCTTGAAGCAGTATATGTTCCATTAATGGAATTTTCACCCATAATTAAACTAACGTCATCCGGATATAATACTGGCTTCTTAGAAGTCCCCCTTGATGGGCCTGGACTTTGGTCACGGATGTGTCATGGCTGCTTCGCCTGTCCTGAAGCAACCCAACTCTTCAACAGCAAAAAGAGGACGAACGTTTGTTGGAACATCCGTATGCCTAGAGATTTAGAAGCTGACGGTGACATTTAAGAGTTATTCGTATCTGTTAACGTGTTATAAGAAGTAAAGACACAGAACACTGCACTTTCAGAGTAATGTTCTTTTAATTTTACAAGTACAATTCTTACACTATAAATACGTATTTTTATGTGAAGAATAGATAATTAAGTATTCTGACAGACTTTCCCTGCAACAGACGCAAAACAGCATTTGAAACTTATCGCACTATTTTGCGTAGAATTTGTATGTAATGGCAGGGTCAGTCAGACAGAACCCGTGTTCAATTTCGAGAGATAATTTTTTAGACAAACTACGCTTTATTTGTCTTTCAAAAAGTAAAGATATTTCTCAACTGTCTGTAACTTAAAATCCCTTTTTAACTAGGCGTGAATGTTTACAGCTACCAATCTCCGCATCGCTCTAAATATTTCATTTGGACTATTTCTCTTCAACTGTGATACTAGTGAAATGTTTAAGTTATCAATATTTCTGAGAGGTTGCACATTAATGCGGTGATGAACTGCACAGAATATTATTAGCATTCGTGACGGAAGTTTCATTGCAAGAAATATGGATATCCAATAAATTTAAGTTTACCTCTATATTATTTGTCACAAATTTTATCTAAAACATGCGTTTGTTGCTTTCAGGATGAAACATTTATTAGCATCACTCTGCAGTTTTCGGCAGCACCTAGAAATGAGAATTATTTTTCCCAAAATTAATTAAAATATTTCTCAAAATTTTTGGTGTTCGTTGATATATGTTCTCACATTGTTAATGATTTCAAAACTCTACTAACAGAATAATTTAGCTTTTGGTTTACAATTCTGCAAAGCAAACAGTGAATATTTTTAAGTGATTGTAGTGTTCTGTTAGTCAAAACTCTTGAAATGAACTATCAAATAGATACATTGATAACGGGATTGCTAGTATTGAGGTATGCCCTCGCATAATAGCAAAAAGTGTACGATTTTAAATAAGAGTCCAAATTAAAATTTTCACATGGTTTTTCATTCATATCTATATCTAGTACGTTTAGAAATTCCGTTACGTAATATGACATATAGCACACTTCCAATAACATTTATCAGTGTATATATTATAATTATTAGTTCGAAAGAAATTCAATTAAATTATTTTTAGCAAAGGATTGCAAAAATATATTAAAAAGTGGGAATTTAATCCCTTTTGAATACTATTAACAAACGTGTGCTTGAGAAAATTTTTAAAAACATTTATATATATATATATATATATATATATATATATATATTGTTTTGTACAATTTAGTGAAACTTAGCCTTGAAAATTTTAGATATAAGTTCTTTTACATTCTGTGATTACATACATGACTGCGTTACTCTGTTCGATACTTTTGAATTATTTTTGCCATTCAAAGTCCTATCAACTGTTAAAAATAATCCTTTTCAGTTAACTTTTTCGTTTTTTACTTTGAATTTACCTAATTTTAGTTTGCTTTAAATCAGCCTTTTTATTAGATTCTTCGAACTTTGAAACAGTTTTTCCGTTAGCCAAAATAAATGCAAAATACGTTTTAGTTGTTTCAATTATCAACACGCAGTATTGTATGTAAAGATATTAAAATTTTCATTTCATGATCAGCAAATTTTTTACATCAGTGCAGCTATAAAAATGTAAACATATAAAGTTATATACACAATGCCTAAAAATTTTGCAAATGATTCGGCTAAGAAATAAAATTTATCTCCTAAATATACTCTCAGAATCCGGCACACAACAAAATCTACATTTTTACAGAAAAGCTGTTTTTAGTTGTCACTGTTGATACATAGACTGATTCTTTAGCAAATCTTCTTCTAAATTGTATCTTTCCCTTTAATAGGTCAATAGCCGCATAGGTGGCGCAGTGATCTCAGCGATGGCTTCTGATCACTCGTCCGGGAAGTGTCAGGGTTCGAATCCCGTGAGGCTTGGATGTTGTGCTTGTCTGATGGCACTAGCTTTCAGGCTTCGCTGGAGTCAGTGGCCTAAAATTAGGGACGGGAGACTGATTATAACCCACTATGTTTCCCACCGTGGTCTTTAAACCCTCCATTAAAAAATCATTAAGTTATATCTTACATCTATGTCTCTAGAAGCAGAATTTATGAATTTTTTTGAGATGACATAGATTGCATTGTCCCAGCAGCGTCTTCTCTGCAATTCTTATATCCTTTCGAAAAGGAAATCACTTTGGTGTTTCGACAAAAAAACATTCTATTCCGAATCGAAGAACAAGAACAAAATTGAACATAATTTTTTTCGTTTTTAGGAAATTTTAGCACAATTTGGTAGGAAATATGAACATACATTTTTCTAATGAACAGAGAACGATCATTTTCAGTCGAGCTTTTATGTGCGCTTTTAAAGCACCAAATTTTCGAAAGAAAGATGTGCACAATGTATTCTTTTCAAGGAAAGCTAATTACAGTAAACACGCATAAAACGAGCTCGAATAATACGGACATCTATATTAACCAAAGTTTTTACAGATCTCTTGAGCATGGTAACATGCTTCTTTTTTTCCGTAAATTATAAAAATAATTTCTAAAAAAACGCCTATATCGAAATTCATCACGAATATCAACATACAAAAGTGGAATTCACGTAGCTTTTTCAATGGGAAACAATGAGGCTCTCGCAGTTGAGAAGAAAAACCTATGTTTCTACTGACAGGTGGACCGTGTGTATGATAACAGTGTTTCAGTTGCTTTTTTACTGATCCCTTACTAACGACACGTTTGACAGACATACATCGTCTGGGGAAACGTTGTCTGTTTACCACTCTCTCGCCGCCTTGCAATCCCTCAAATTCCGTTCAGAAAATCATAGAGCTTGTTTGGCATCTAGATATAACTTAACCACCTCGTCAGAGGAAGTTGAAAATGAAAGACACAAAACAAAGGAGATCTATCTTATTTCTCAGACGTATTATATAGCACCTAAAATTGCAATATTTCGGCAGATATATTGGCACTTACTTTTGTTAAATATCTCGTTTATTTGTCTATATTATCTTTCAAGCTTTATTTTCAAATAACAAGTATTATTCACCTTCGATTAATTCACAAACGGTATATAACGTACTAGTTTTAATCTGTCATAACCTAATATGTCAAAATACAGCCGTTTTTTTATCTCTAGATTATAATAAAGTTCGCATCTATTGAATTTTTTGACTGTCCCATCAACGTATTTATATACGGGTTTGTCTGTATTATAAACTGCCAGCAATAAAACTCATAATCTCCTATGCAATTAGTATTGTTAACGGAAAAAAATAATTTTTCAAATACAAATTAGAGTTATCGGGATGTTCATGCAAGATAGTGCCAGTGTGCAATGCAAACAGAAAAAGCTTTTTATCGGTATTTAAGCACAACGTGTACTGAGTGACATATATATTGAAAATGATATATATAAATTGAATGCGGTTTTTTAAAGACCACCTTGAGCAACTCACTGTTTTGTAACATGCTGCTCGTCTTTAATTGATTGCCACAAGTTTGTGAGAAGGAATTGAGCCAGTGCCGTAAGTCAAACACGGCGTACATCCCCCAACGTGATTCGAACGAATCATTGAGCTCTCAGTTTCTTTGCTGCTCTCTGATTCAGAGATAAAACGACACAGGATTTGTAATTGAGTCACATGAAAACAAAACTTCACAAAGGCATCGTACCTATTACCAAAAACATGATGAAAATAACATTTTTTCTCATAAACATATTTCCTGGGAACTAGGAAATAATTCCAAGTGTGCTGGTCAGACATTTCAGCTGGAAAAAATCTTGTTTTTCTAAACCGATTGGAAATGTCAATTTATGGAAACATCAGAACGTCATAAACGTGCAATTAAGTCACCTACAGACGATTGGCAATCTCAGCGGTCCGCTCTCCCTCTAGCGGCAAAAGGAAGAATTACTGTAGTACGGGTAACGTTTTTGGCTCAATGCTTGGCTGTTGGTAGTTCGCTCATTTCGTTCAGTTCTCGTAGTTTGGTGTATTTTTGCATTCATTCTGGAATTAGAGAGTTGTATAATGGAGAATTCCGTGAAGAACAAATCATATTGTTGTGTCCCGCAATGTCGTTCCCAAGGTTTTGGCTATGTTTTTCACAAGTTAGTATAAACGTTTGTGCCTTGCGTTTGAAATCCTTCCAGTGAAATGCTATTAACCTAGTAACGTCTTTGAATGAATAATAAACAAGGCAGCATGTTTTTATTGCATAGTAGTATTTAAAAAATCCACATTTCTACATAATCTTGAAAACAAATGATTGCTGTTATCCATATAAATTTAAACTTCATTATGGAACAAGATTTGCAAAGTTCTGTCAACAGTCATCGGTTCAAAAACGCAGAACCCAATGATGATCAACAATTACCAATTCACAAACACTTTTAGGAACAGAATGTTCAAAAATTACAAATGTTATTGTTGACAGTATTAAAAATGGGTCCTGAAAAACGTCAAGTGAAACGAAATGTCAGCTTTTAATAGTAATCCGGATTAGAACACCCCTGTCGGTATTACTATATCACTTGCCTGAAAATGTAAAAATACAAATTACCTGTTACAGTAAAGCATTACTGCTACACAGTGCTTACACGTTCCACTTCTGCCCGCTTTACAAGAGCACTCAAATGACTATAGAAATTTCACTGTTACTTATATCTAAAACACCGTTGATGGAGTGAGGCGACGACGTTATTGCCGTGGACTGAATGCAGTGCGAAATTATGAGAATTTCTCTTCCATCTTCCTTCTTAATTCCACAAGAAATTATATGGCCTGCATTAACAATCACTTCCCCTTCTTTAATGCATCTTGAATTTTTGGAAGCGTCCACAAATTTCATTATTTCAAGGATTGAAAGCGACAAACCAGCCATTCTAACATTCGACTTTATGGAAACACGTGCGACGTTACCCGTACTAAAGAAGTTTGTTTACGTTTGCGCAGCGCCCCCTATAGTTCGTTGAGGTTCCCAATATTTAAGAGAGGCGTGAGAAAAAAATGTTTGTTTAGGTATTTTACTTTCCCTTATAAAACTGAATTGTTATATTAAAGACTGTCATAAATATCGAACAGTACGACCTCTACACATGCATGATATAAAAACAGTGGGACAAAATTTGGTCATTTAGGTACAACATGTAATGTTTCCATTGATTACTCTGCAGATTTAGAACTAAGGTTTGCAGATAACTGACATTCAAATCACCGTTCTGTATACAGTACACTCCCGTAAAAAAAACTCGGATATATGAAATTTACGGTTATAAGAAAAAAAAATATAACTTTGGTTGGCCCAATATTAAAGTGTAGAAACATTTCAGGCTTATATGAAAGCAAAGAAACTAAAATTTTGGTTATAAAGGAAGTTCGAAAAAATTTGTTTCCAAAATATGTTTTTTTCCAACTGTGGTGCAATGTTTCTTCTCTTCATCTCCCATGGAATATCAAGGCCATTTTCGGAACGACTTCCTCCAGATAACGCACGTCGTTCTTTGCCCTTCGCCTAGCCCTACAATGCCTGACAAACGTTTTCTTGAAAGGGGTAAATCCACTTATGTCTTACCCCTTTTAAGAATTATAGGTCATTACCTGCGCGCTCATAGATGAAGTGCGGTTCATTGCTAAATACAGTACCCTGTTCTCATCTTTTCATTTTGCACTGTTTTGAGTTCTATTACTTCTTGTTTTCATTTGCGAGCGAACTAGCAATCTGACTGTTTGATATGAAAGGACGCGCCTAAATTTGCGCGCCAAAGACTGGAACGACCAAACAATGATGAGAAATTGGCCAAGCTCGACGCTTGGATATTCAGTTGACTTTACAGTAATTAAGAACTTCTTTCGGAAATCTGGATTTCATAAATTATGAACTAGAACAAGACTTTGAGGATGAAGTTCTCCTTGATGAGTGGGTTCAGTTGGATGCAAAAGGTGTTTCTTTTGAGTATTTTGTCACCGCACATAACGGTGTGCAAGCATAATCTGAGATTACAGACGCCGAAATTTTGGCCCAAGTCTAATCTGTTCAAGAAACTGGAAACAGCAGTGAAGAAGAGGATGACTACTTTTCTGAGCCACAGCTACCGACGCAAGTGGATGTCATGAATATGATTCAGGAGGTGAAGAAATATGAGAGTATGATTCCAAGTGCTCCAGAAACAGAAAAAAGCAATAATTGATTAGGCTCCAAAAGTGTGAGACGATTGTATTGGTAAAAAACAAAAAAACCGACTTCTATAACAGATTTTGTTAAATAAAAGTTATCTATTCATGTACACTTACTTATTTATTCATAAAATACATGTACTTTACGTTCCATGTATCTCCTTTAATTTCGAAGTTCTAACCATTTTAATCCAAATTCGGTTATTAGAAATTTCGGTTATAAGAAATTTCAGTTATAAGAAAATTATTTTCAATCCCCTTTAGCTTTCTTAAAACGAGAGTTGGCTGTAATGTTCCACCCGCGGAATTGAATTCGAGAAATTAATTCTTGAATTGTTTGTAAAACTTTGCACTCTGCAGTTAAAGATTTACTTGTACTTTCAGTGTTGTGAAATGGCGTTAAATGGAAAATGTTAATTTTTTTTTTTTAGGACACTATTCTCGGACTTACATTTCATGTTATTATATTAATTTTTTCTTCATAAATTACTCATATTTCGTACATTTTCATTGTGTAGCACTTAAGAGTCATGCCACTCTTCAAGCGAGTTGTAAGTTCTAAGAAGAATTTAGATCAGTCTATTTCAAGCCCTCTGCAAAGAAACTGCAAAGGAGAGTTCAATTCTACGATCACGCGTTCGTTGCCCAGTGTAGGTTTTATTCTTAGTAGTCAAAGACGGCAGCCACGCTGCCACTACAAGGGCCAACAAAATTGTAATACTGCTATATCTTTAACGACCCTGAACAAGTTCAAAGCTAACAAAATTTTTACATGAAGTCCTAGATTATCGTGTTTTTGCGTGTTCGTATTCTTCAATTAATTAAAGTTATTGAACTTTTCTTGATAAACACACTGCCCTTGATGGGCTAAGCATTCCTCCCCTTCAGCACCATTAGATACCTGCAACACTGCATTTTGAAAGCACCGAGGTCTTATGACGTATGGAATTACCTTTATAATAATAATAATGCAGTAATCTTAAGAAATACGTTTCCCAGGATACATTAAAAAAGAAATAGCTGAAATGTGATTAAATCTCTTCCTTACAGCTATCACTGTTTTTTAAAGCATGAAATATTTTCCTTCTAGTAGAACTGATCGTTCGGTATGTAGCATATCAAAAATAAAGTAATTTAATATGTTGTGTTTTAGCTTTTTGAAATCGTTTTGAAATCTCGTATCCACTGATCCACTTGGGCGAATATCAACATCGTTGGGAATCACACGTTCTATGATTTATGCTTAAAAATATTTTGGCTGGGTTTATATTCAAAGAGTAACAAGCGTAACCACTTATAATTGTTTCTCAAACATCAAAGCTCAGACGTATACACTTCAAAGTGCCCCGAAAAGTGATATCAGAACCCCAAGTACTGCAGCCAGAACAGAGCTGATCTCCACGATTCATTTCCTATATTAAAAGGACCAGCACAAATTATTCAACAACTAGTTAGGACTTGAGAGGCGATGAATACTTCGAATATAAACTGCAACTTGTTCACAGAGACAAGTAAAAAAAAAAAAAACAGTTTTCACAAAAAAAACAACAAACGCCCAATTGAAATACGCTTGCAGTTCATCTTGTAAAATGAAAAGCCAACTCACAAGTGGATAAAGGGGTTAAAGCATAGAGAAGAGACTACACAAGTACTCTCAAAAGCTGCAATATTCATTCCCATGCTCAAAGACATTCACTTCAGTAAAACACTGAACAGTCTCTACGACAGAAGTTTTAACTGGCGAGTTCTTCTCCGTTAAAGAGTATATGTTTGGTATATCAATTTGATCAATCATATAAATAGGTGACTCAGGATTTAAGTTTATTGATGGTTGGAATCTGAGTTGATATGAATAAGAGGAGCGCTGCACTTGTGTTAAAGTTCATCGTCACTTGAAAAGAACACCTAACTTAAACAGTAAATGGAAACACGAGAATGATAAAGTTAATTTGGCCGCCAGGTGGCCCAGTGTTCTAAGCGTTACCTTACCATTCGTACGAGATGGGTCTGGGTTCCAATCCCATTAAGGCATGAAAGTTTCGTTAGCCTTACGGCACTGGCTCTCTCTCTCTTCCCTGGACTTTTAGCCCCAAATTATGTACGACCTACTGTTAAAGCTCATCGTACTCTTCATGGTAGAAGTTAAACACCCAAGATACAACAACAATACCGAACTGTTGAAGACTGTGGACCTCTTCTGTCATATCAATGGAAGTGAGTATTTCGAATAATAGTCGCATAACAGGATGCACGTCTCGAACACTTCAGTTCAAACAAATACTTTTGAATTAGATTATTTGGCATGCTGCAATATTGCTGGATTAGAGAGTAAAAGTTCAGAGTAAACAAGTTAGTAAAATCATGCAATGCTATGATTATGATACGCTTTACAACATACCAGAAATCATTACTCAAGTTATCACTCTTGGAATAAATCTCGGTCCTGTGCCCTGACCTTTGATCCCATTTCGATTATATTCAACAGAACCAGTTAGGTATACCTACGAAATAACATGATAAAGTTTTGTCGCAATCGAAGCATTTTTACGTAAGTAATGATGCATAATTGCTATTTAATATATCCCGCTCCTGTGTCCTAACCTTTGACCCCATTTTGCCCATTCTCTAAATATTTCGTCCCCAGGAAGGCCCCTACAACATCCTAACATTTCATCCAAATCGAAGCATTTTTACGTAAGTTATGACGCATAATGACGATGGAATTGATTCCACTCCTATGTTCTGACATTTGACCCCATTTAGTCCATTTTCAATAGGGTTTGTGTCCAGGAGGTCCCCTACCACATACTAAAGTTTCATCGAAATCGAACATTTTTTACGTTAGTTATGACGCATATCAGCAGTGGAATGGATTCCGCTCCTATGTACTGACCTTTGACCCTATTTCGTTCACTTTAAACAGGGTTTTTTCCCAGGTGATCCCCTACCAGATACTAAAATTTCATCGAAATCGAACGATTGTTACGCGAGTTATCGTGCGGACGGACATACGCACACAACGCGTGACGTAATGAGGCAGATGGGAATCGGGAGCATCTGCTCGCAAAAGTGTGACGTCATAAAATTTATTAGGATCCACACACAACGCGTGACGTAATGAGACAGATGGCGTGACGGCGCGCCAACATTCTCAAACACGACATTGTGACGTCATAAGATTTCTAAGCATTGGTAACATTAATGGAACGACGCCATGACATCAAAAACGTTATAATTCGGGGTGGTTATTTAAACCACTAAACGAATTCTCCTAAAGTCGAGATCAAGCTAAATCGATTTCTAGTATCAGAAAACTGTAGGTTAACGACTTTCATCAAAATTCTTAGAGCCGTTTTCAAAATAAATGTACATACATACATACAAGAATTGCTACTTTATGGTGGACGTCAAATAATTTTGCTTCCTATACTTCCAATGGAAAAACTTCTGTACACATTTTCTTCACAACTAATGCGTTCCCTAGGGTGAAAACTTGAACATCGAGTAAAATAGCTTCATTTCATAACTTGGAATACTTAATATTTTCTAAACCATAATCGTAATTATGTAATCCAACATTTATTTGTCCACTGACGTCATCAAAGTACAGGTCGCGCAATCTTTTCTCTGGTTTCAACACCACCAAAGGAAAAGTTATTGATTTTTAATATAATTGTGGTTATGTTTTAGAAAATAATAAGTATATCAAGTTATAGTATGAAGTTATTTTGATCGTGTTCAAATTTCCATTATTGGGAACACACTAATTCTGAAGGAAATGTGTACAAAAAGTTTTCCATTGGAAATAAAGGAAGCAAAATTACTTGACGTCCACCTTAATACTGTGGGATAAGGGCAATGGAATGGATCCCGATCCTTTGTCCTGACCTTTTACTCTAAATGTCCCATTTTCAATAGGGTTCTTCTCCAGGTGGTTACCTACCACATACTAAAAGTTCATAGAAATCGAACCATTTTTACGCACCTTATGACATAAGGGCAATGGAATACATCCCGCTCATATGTCCTGACCTTTCACTCCACTTCACCCATTTTCAATAGGTTTCCTCCCCAGGTGGTCCCCTACCACATACAAACATTTCATTGAGATCGAACAGTATTTACGCAAGTTATGACGCATAAGTACAATTGAATGAATTGCGCTCTTATGTCGTGACCTTTGACCCCACTACACCCATTTTCAATAGGGTTCTTCCCCAGGTGGTCCCCTACGACATACTAAAATTTCCTTGAAATCGAACCGTATTTACGCAAGTTATGACGCATAAGGGCAATTGAATGAATTCCGCTCTTATGTCGTGAACTTTGACCCCACTTCACCTATTTTCAATAGGGTTCTTCCCCAGGTAGTCCCCTACCCCATACTAAAACTTCATTGAAATCTAACCATATTTACGCAAGTTATGACGCATAAGGGCAATTGAATGAATTCCGCTCTTATGTCGTGATCTTTGACCCCACTTCACCCGTTTTCAATAGGGTACGTCCCCAGGTGGTACCCTACCGCATACTAAAATTTCATGGTAATCGAACCATTTTTCCGTAAGTTATCGTGCCGACGAACGGAAAAAGCTGGAGCATATACGCTTCTTCAACCTACGGTTGTAAAGCTTACAAAAAAGCAGAAACATTTATTATTTTTATTAATACTCAAACAATATAGTGTACACTATAATTACGAGACAAAATAACATAATTTTTCAATTTACACAAAACGAAAATCAAATGGAAGTCATAAGATGCTGTATCCAAATACTACCTTAGAGATATATAATAAATTTTTATAATCATAATGAAAGAAGTTTATTAAGATTTTTTATACCTCTGCATACTTATAAGTTTATAATAAGTACCTTTATCACAAAAGGACAATTTTGACCGGAAGTAGTACTCGCTCAATTTAAAATTTAAATTTTGAGAAAGAATGGCTCTGATATTCGTTCAAAATATGTAATCTTCTCCCCGCTTCACTCAACTAAACCTTAACATTTATGAGAAAGACTTTCCACGGGTTTCTTGATATCATTAGGATTCCTACATTTTTTTATGCGTAACAGATATTAGTCACTCGAAAAACATATCACTATTGCACAACGGATATAAAATAGTGCTACCAAGTTAGGAATTCCGTTACGCTGGCGTTCACAGTTTTGTATTTAAGGTATATGCTGCTAAAGCAAACTAGTTCTTCGTTTTTTTTATTGCCGTGCGATAGAGTTTCTTATTTGAATAGTGTACTTTTCTGTCATGTGGAAATAATTTTAATGAACTCTAAATAAACAACTTTAAGGGTCTTTTCGAAATCTCAATAGTATCAGGCTTCAAATTCACATGATACACATTTCCTATATCTATTTTGTAGCCGTATGAAGCATAGAAAAGTTTCATAGAATTTCCCAGAAGAGTAGACCCTAGCGTTCCGTCATAGCTTTGAAAGCACACGAGCACCAATGGTTCATTTGAATGGAATGGTAAGATAAAATCGACCAACATATTGAAAACAGCGTAAAACATATGGAATGACATGCTAAATTAAAAAAAATTATAAAAATATGTTCATCTCATGTTCATGCCGCATTTAATTGCTAAACAGTTATGTACACAAAATGAATAACTAATGCATAAAATATTATTGATATGAATATTCGCTCATTTACATTTGGACGAGTAATGATCACTTTGCCTTTATACTTGGAAAATAACTGCATGGTAAAAAAGAAAATCACATTGCCTATGAAAGTAAATTTTATTTACTGCTCACATTTTTGGACGGAGATGCGTCCAACTCTTGATTTTTTGGAGCTCAAGTCCTTTATAACTTTTTAGGGGAACCGAATTCACTACTATTTCCTTCTTAGAGATACTTCCTCACCAAACATATTAAAAGACAACACATCACATGTTACATTCAGCCATACCATTAAATATCAAACAAAGATCTTCGCTCTTTCCACGTTTATAAGTGAGTCACAGAAAAATTCTCATTGGCCGCCACCGGGAGTCGAACCCAGGGTCTTCCAGTTACGCGCCGGATATGCTTCCGCTACACCACAGCCGCCTCGAATTCCTCCAGACTCACACAGGCTAACTGCCAAGCCAATTTGGCAGGTTGCTTCTTGGAGCCCCGCACAATGCTGGGGATTCACCAAAGATGGTAAGCAGCAACTGAAGAAATAATTAGAAGGTGAATGAATAAATAATACAGACATTTAACGAGGACCAGGAATATCAAACAAAGATCTTTGCTCTTTCCACGTTTATAAGTGAGTCACGGAAAAATTCTCATTGTGCGGGGCTCCAAGAAGCAACCTGCCAAATTGGCTTGGCAGTTAGCTTGTGTGAGTCTGGAGGAATTCGAGGCCGCTGTGGTGTAGCGGAAGCATATCCGGCGCGTAACTGAAAGAGAATGAGAATTTTTCCGTGACTCACTTATAAACGTGGAAAGAGCGAAGATCTTTGTTTGATATTCCTGGTCCTCGTTAAATGTCTGTATTATTTATACATACCATTAAATTAATTTTACGCTCTTTTTAGAGGTAAAGGTGTGCAATTCAGTTTTGAGATTTTAAATTTCCTGTAGTCTAATAACAAATTATTCTAATGTATTTAATTTGTTAAAACTGATACAGAATAAAAATGAAAATAACTTACAGGGTTGTCCAGCATGATACTTCCACATTTTAAGCACATACACGTTGAAAGAAAATATATACTCAACCATTGCTAAATATGAAAATGATAGTGCTACAGAATTTTCTGTTACATACAGCTCAGTTTAGTGCACCTTCACACTGGCGCTTTTGTTGGCAGGAAGTAAAACTGGTTTGTATTTAATTTCGCGCCATGTGTTCTGTAATATATTTTTAATGAGAGCTTATGGTATCTGTTATGCGATATTTGAAACCGTTATACTGGAAACTTTCGTAGAGTACACTTTATTTTTGAAGTACAAATAAAAGAAGAAATATAATGAAGTAATGTACGGGAAACGGGAATTTGACTATGGCAATTTTTTAACGGTTGAGAAATGTGGCATTCGGGAGTACCTGGACGTCAGAACTCCAACGGAGAGGAGATGTGACGTACACATCACAATTAAAATTCAGATTATCGCGCAAGTGTTTTTAGACTAAATGCGGATTTTCCAAACCACAAATTCTCACTTTGGCCGATTCACTTTCCCAAAAAAGGTGAAAGGTTTCCTCGTCAGAAAACATTCTGTGCGATAAAAGGTTTTCTTCATCAGCAATGCCACCCACTACAGCGGTTACTAGATTCTTACTTTGATATCCCGCAAAATCTGTAACTTATAAGCATGCCAGCGTAATCCGTGATGAAGAACTCGATGAAACGTCGGCCGCTTCATCCCAAGTTCCCTCGCTTCTTGTCGGACAAATTTTTCTGGTGCTTCTTTCGAATGATCTTCACACATTTTCAAATGCCTATTCAGAGATGCTGCAATCCCCGTGACCCTGTCATTTCAATACCCTAGCCGCCGCCCAAAACTAATCACACCAATTCATCATAGTCTTAAATGTCCGAGAGCCACTATTGAAGACACAGCTGAAGTTTCATTCTGCATGAGTGATAGCTTTTGATTCCGTGTACCACCACACAACCTGTTCTCACCCACTCCAAGTCCCCATTTTAGGAAATCCTTAACTGCAGAGCAATTAACGACTACAGATAATTGTCTGCAACGCCTGACTAACGTCTGCGTCAGTGCTTGTTTCCTCCTAGTCTTAATTTCTTGAGAGTCTTACCTTATGACAAATTCAAATTTGTCCTCAGGTAACTGTAAACAAACCGCTCATGAATTGAATTGGTTATGGAATAAAAGTGTAAGTACTGAAGGCAAAGGAAGAATGGGTGAGCAATAGTTTGAGGTGAATATGAGGTAGTTTTCCAAAACCTAGAGATATGAAATAATTTTGCTATGGAGTCTTACCTTACAGAGCTGTTACATCGAATATGGTACATCGAAGTGTACGTTCAGCTCTTTTATATACCGCTGTTAAATTAATATCGCACATCGGTAACCTGTTAGATATGCCGAATAATTTGGTACCGAGCACCACAGTCCACAAGTTACGCATCGTTGTTAGAAATAACAACTGAAGTTACACTTTTAGGTTTTTACATGGGTCATATCATTGCGCATGTTTGAAATTGAATTGAACATTTATTCGTCAAACAATAGACACGAACATGTACGTTGTTTGAGGAAACTGAACTGCTCAACAGACTACTTTTTTCGTGCTTATCACGAAATTAGGCGACGTGCCGCGATGTGTTTCATCTTTCAACAACACATGCCAAACTATTGGTAGTTCCATAGAGACTAAGGCATTGTATGTTAGTTTGCAGGAAATATTTTCCACTGTTTCACTGATGGAAGTTTCTTTAAAGTTCGTTTAAGGGGCAATTCTTCGAAAACTATTCTATACATAAACGGCCGAGCAATAGATAACTTCTCTGGCAAGGGCTGCATTCTGCATGTCCTAGTTGACACTTTGGACTTGTATTTACATCTAGTATCCAATGATAGTTGTCAAGATACACCAATGATATACCCAACACACCCGCTTTTTCTTTCTCACACTGTCTCTCTTTGCAGCTTGATATTATACGAGATAATGGAGTAGGTAATTTCATTGCCATTGAGATGTTGTACTTACGCAATAAATTCCTCAACCAACATGTAATACCTGGGACACATATGTAATGTAACCTGCTTATCTCTAGGTCTTACTAGTTGCTGTTGTCATCGTGCACATTACGCAACTTCTTGCAGTTCTATGTATTCTGTCTATGTCATCCTTCGTATTTCCAGGCTTTAGAACTTTGCTATAAATATTATCAATTTCCTTATTACGTATGTATGCCTGTTTGCATACGTTATACGATCTATAGTGCTATGCTATAAACGCAGATAATGTGTACTCTATATCGCAGTGTGAATCTAAGCCTCACCTGGATCCGAACCTATAACCAACTTGGACGAATACACGGATGCC
The DNA here is from genome assembly GCA_039090855.1 of Macrothele yani. Taxonomy (NCBI): domain Eukaryota; kingdom Metazoa; phylum Arthropoda; class Arachnida; order Araneae; family Macrothelidae; genus Macrothele; species Macrothele yani. The sequence continues at coordinate 54,052,806 of CM077033.1, forward strand.
AAGGTTTAGACTACTTTGCCACTGTTTGACAAACACAGTGGTTAAACACAATGTATCTAATCTTGCATAAATTGTGCTACATCACTAAATATTTGTATTTATTCGACTTCTTTCAAAGCATTTGAAATTGATGATAAAACACTTTTTTGTTCAACATGAAAAATGCGTTCACATAATTAAGGTTACTTACAGTATCTATACCCAACAAACTGCATTTTTTAGTAATTTATTTTTAAAATTTTCTATATATATTTTACTACAAGAGGGTGATCAGTTGGATCCGAAGTTTTTTTGTTACTTGAATTTGCAAAATGCAACGCCGAATTGGAAAAAGATTGAGCTGATGCGACAACATTTATCCCAAAGTTTATACTGCCAGTTGAGGAGCAAATCGGACAATAGCCTGTATGTTTTTGGTATCCAAAATAAAGCACCGGAAAAAATGTCAAAAACAGAAGTCGTCCAAAATAAAATTCTATAGGCCCGAAATGCAGTAATTTTGCAGTAAATATTTTGAAAACTACATTTCAAATTTATATAGCAATCTTTACTGTTGTTTTCTGTACAGATTTCCCATGTTAACTGCTGTTAAAATGTTTCATAACATGGATAATCTTACAGATAACGTTGGAATGAAATTATAGATGCATCTTTCATTTTTCTAAATAAAAATCCAGATATTCGCTATTATAATACGTTAGCTCGGCGAAAATAATGTTCAGAAAGTAGAAGCAATTGCAATCCAACTTTTACGTTTCTCTTCATTAAATTTTTAAGTAGCATTTTTTCTACCTACGTCAACAAATACATTTCAGCACAATAATAACTTTATATTTCTATTTGTGTACCGTATTTCCACTTCTTCCTCGAACTATCTCAATACGACTTGTACAACGGAACATGTCATTTGCAACCCGAATTTCTTACAGTCTAGGAACTCTAAATAAATATATAAATATTTTTATAATTGGAAGAGAATCCTCTACAGATCATTCTCTTCCAATTCTTCATTAAATTTTTAAGTAGCATTTTTTCTCTGCTTACTGTATCTTCTGTAGTTCTGCATTTCGCTGTAAATTCACATCATTTTAATGCCGTGACGTATTATAGCTGGCATTTTTTTCTCGTGTTCTTTGTGTCCTGTTAACATCGTAACATTTCATTGATCGCTTTGCATCATTGTCCTGCTATCGCGTCTCGCACTTTAATTTTGGACTCCAATGTATATCAGAAATGTTTGAAACAATCAAATCTTCCTAGTGGTTTTCCTTTATTTATTCTTGAATATCTTACTGGAACATTTATGCTCTTCTATACTGGTCTATAATATCCTACATTTCCTTGGCTCTGCCCTTTTCCTTACGGTACACATTGCTATGGATAAAAATCGGCATGTATTAATAGTATTCGAACAAACATTTTTGGAGGACTGTATAGTTATATTATGTATTATTTTCCTTAATGGGATCAGTTTCCCTTTGGCAAATGTTCTTCTGCGCTTTAAAAAAAAATTGTTGGTTTCACTTGTTCTTGATACAGAAGCCCCGCCCCGTATGTTTCTTCAGCTAATGGAGTTCCATAGCAATTCTCATAGAAACAGCTGGCCTCTCTCGCTTTCATTGTATGTTGGTAATAACTTTACCTGTGCTTTCCTTCAGTAAACCTCAGTTCAATTATATTTTAATATAGACTTCTATTCGCAGCAGTTAATGGCGACATGCGCTCAACGTTAAACGGCGCCAGGATATTGGGTTACTCCCAACAAGAAAAAGACTTTCCGTAAAACTACAAAGATAATGTACTTTTTTTTTTTTTTTTTTTTTGATTGGAGGTTTAACGACCACGTGAGCAACTCAATGGGCTATAAGCAGTCGCCCGTCCCTAATTTAGGGTCACTGGTCCCAGGGAAGGGAGAGAGCCAGTGCCGTAAGACAAACACAACATCCATGCCTGACCGGGATTCGAACCCGGACCCCTTACGGACGAATGATCAGAGGCCAACGCCTTAGACCACTGCGCCACCGGGGCGGCAAAGATAATGTTCTCCATATCCACTGAACTTAATGAAATGGATTGCACAATCATAGGACAATCTTTCTCTGCTGAAGATAAGTAAGTTGCAATTCGGCAAACACGGAGAGATATTCTGCCGCCTGTAGCATAACCACAAACCCTGCCCCAGAGATTAGCGAAACATTCATATACTTTTCAGGGAATGCAGCAAATACTTACTAAATTCATTTGAAGAAAATTATTATTAGGAAAAGGACATCAAGGTAAACTTAAGGTGATTCCATCTGAAATATCTGCCTCATTTTTTCAATTGAAATAATTCTTTACATATTTCCTTCGCAATTAATGTATGTCCGTGGATGTAGAATACACATAGATAAAACTAACTTTAAGTTACAGCATGGCATACTTTATTACTTGTTAAAACACAACAGTAATTAAGCAATCCAACATCTGTTGGTCTACTGACGTCATCAATGTAAATGTCGCGCCATCTATTAACTCGTCTGAAAATTACTCAAAGAAAAATGATTGATTTTTAATATAATCGTGGTTATGTTTTTGCAAGTGTTAAGTACTCCATGCTATAACTTCCAGGCGTTAACGCGAACTCTGATGTCAAAAGCATATGCATACACAAAGTTTTGTCGATGTGCAAATTTTTATCCTTGGGAAAAAATTAGCAGCGAAGAAAATATGTAAGGAAGTTTTACCATTGGGAACACATTACCGTGACTTTAGTTTGAACCGCCTAAACATCGTATTGGTAAATATGAGTTTCGCAAGTGCATTCTTGCTTAAGAAGAAAATTTACCTTCATGTTTCTGAGAGACAAAATACATTTCAATTAATTTATATAAAATATGATTTCAATATATTACTCTAATATTAAATGAGATATAGAATCAACTTCTATTTTACGATTTCCGTGTCAAATAATTCAAGAGGCTTTTCTTAAAATCATTTGAATACAACAGAATATATCCAAAGTACGAACAAAATGGGGAAGATATTAATTTTTTTACCAATTGTGGTTAAAAAAACCTGTAAATGGTTTCAGCACAGGAGATGTGAACAATTATTTTGCTAACTTGCAAAAAAATACTGATCCGAAGAATTTTACCATGTGTCCAGGTTTCGCAGCTGCCTAAGCGTAGATTTCTGATCATTCTTCGGAGAAGGATGTGGATTCGAATTCTTGTGAACAATTGAAGTTGTGTTTTCATTTCCGTACTGGTTCTCACCCTTCGCTGGTGGCAGTAGCCCTAAGTTACAAACAGCCGACTGCTAATATCCCATGTAAATTTTCACAGTGGTAGTTAGACTCCAACCAAAAGGAAAGTAAAAATATAGCCATTGCAGCCATGAACTGTTAAAGCACATTTATTCAGATGACAGGGATATTTTAAAACAGTTTAAGAAAACACAAAATATATTCACTGCAGTTTCAGTCTCGAAAAGCATTAAGTGTGAATTTAAAATTACATGGAACGATACAATTTTGAAACCATTCGTTTTGCTACAACTGCAGCTATATCAAAATAAAACGGAAACATTCTGTTACGATTCTTTGTACGCTTGAAAAAAATGATAAAAACAAGTTAAGCTTCATATTTAAGAAAATCAGCATTGTCTCATGCATTGCAATAGTTCTTAATGTGTTTGGATGAAACCGTTTTTAGTAGATTAAACCTCCAGTTCGAGATCCACGTTTCCGAAATATGTGGATCGTTAAATACTTTATTACGAGAAATGATATTTTTTCACAAAAGGTCCCTTTTAAGTACATACCAATATAGTGTAATTCATTTCCCTCATTTTTATTAGGATATTGTGGGCTTAGAGAAATACTCCTCAAGTAAATTATTAAGAACCAATATTTGATCTTACGCATATTTAGGTGAGCATGCCAACGTTTACCATACATCATGCACAATTATGAAGAAATTAATTGTTACTTTTGAATCTTACATTGCACTTTCGTTGACTAGCGCTTTGTACAAGTAACACAACAGACACGATACCAAAAAAAAATCTTAGAACACATGGGAAAATAATTTACTTTCATTATGCTGGTATTCAGTTATTTAAGTTTATGAAAAAAGCGACATGGAACGTCGGAGTTTGCCATTACTACTGACTTAAAGGAAAATTCAGCAAGAAATAATAAAAAAATGACTGCTGCACACTTAATCATCCTGTGGAAAAATTTTAACCGAACATTAAAAATCGAAAAATTGAAATTCAATGAAATGATTTTTGGGTATTCAGCGTAAATTAAAGACATTATGTGAAGCAGTGGACAGGATGAGATGCATGAAACTAAACTACACATGTACCAAATCCCAAAACACAACACAATAAAAAATATGTAATAAACATCAAATGTTTAAGTGAAGCAAACGATTGTTAGATTTGTGAAAAAGTACGCACTTGGAATATATTGTGGGATTTCCAAATTTGGTAACAAACTTCATTTAAAGGACGGTCAGTACCCATATTGCAAACGCGCTGAAAAACAGACAAAAGTGTTTCACCAGCCGCAGAAAACTGATTTTTATAACAACACAACTTCGAAAAAGAAAATCAAGGTTTGTGCTACTTTACTTACATGCTCATTTATCAATTAGTTTACGTTATCTTTTTTTATAATATGCTTTCTTCGGTTTAAAATCTCTACCAACAATTCTGATTTTGCTCACGGCACACCATATTTAAGGTACTCTAAGAAGGCATAGTTAATGAGGAAATTATTTCAAAATAAAGAAATGTGTCACTAGAATATTTTGTAAAACGTCATATAAAACAGTTTTGAGATATATAACTGAAAATTATTTGTACAATGTAGCAGCGCAATTTTTGTTTTGCCCCAACTGGTGGCGCAGTGATTTAAGCGCTATGTCACGACACTTTTCTTTCATTCGTGTGGATTTGTGTTAAAAACTCGGTGAATCACGGAAATTGTACTTTTCTTACGGCACTGGCTCTGTCCTTTCACTGGAGGGAATTACTTTAAATTCCGAACGGGCGATTGCTTATAGCCTCCCATTGTGTTTCTCAAGGTGTTCATTAAACCTCGAAAGAGCGATTCTGTATGTGAAAATTGCGATACGATTAAAGAATCGCGCTTATCCACATGAAATTTATTTCACAGATTCCTAATGTTACAAAAGATAACTGACTAGATTTGAAGAGCTTAAAAATATTTTTTCTCTTCAAATCTCATTATCAGTTGAATCCACCTCAAGCAACAATAACAACTTCTACACGGCATGGCATTGAATAGAAAGATTTTTGTGATACCATTCTGAGGAAAAATCGTCAGATGCTTCTATGCAAGACCAGAGTAGGTTCTTGACACCGGGTTGAGGAAATTGACGGCCCAGTCGCTTCGCTTCCGTGCCCCAGACATGTTCGGTAAGGGATATATTCTGCGAACGTGCAAGCCAGGGAGACAGGGGTATCTGGCAGAGACCATGTCTTTGACATTGACTGCCATATGTGGCCGAATATTGTCTTGCTGGAAAGTAGCCTCAGGACAACTCTGAAAGAAGTGAAGAGATAGTATCACCTCTGCCTTTAAAACATCTGAGCTGTGCATCTTTAGCTGCTGAGGATTCCCTCCATTCCTATCACTCGATATCGCGCATTGAACCCAAATGCGCCCAAACCATAACTCTTGGCACTGGGCCGGTATGACTCTGCTAGGTGTCGTTCACAATGATGACTACGAACACGTATGTGACCATCCTAATTCAACACGTTCAATCGCGACTCGTCAAATAACACGACCTGTTGCAATTCATCACGCCAATGTCTGTGTTCGAGACACCATTGCAACCACAGGTGTCTCTGTTTGTGGGTCAAAGTAATGTGAGCATGCAATGGGTAGCTTATGACTAGGACTCTATTAAGCATACGGCGTCGAACTGTGCTGGAAAACAGAGCCTGACCTTCCACAATGCTCCACTGCTGCCGTAGCACAGTGTATGTCGCTGTTCAATAGGTCACGTCCATGCGGTAGAGATGTCTGTCATCCCCTGTAGTTGTGCGGTTTGTAGATCCATTTCACGGATAACTGTGCGTCTAATCCACATCTGTCCACTGAAGCCACACTCGTTTCACTGCACTGTCGTATGTCACGTACGAGTGAAAATTCCGCTTTCAGAAAATCCAGCTTCTCTCATTCCAATAATCCTTCCTCACTCAATGTCACTCATGTGTTCATAATGCGTACTTCTCCGGCAAGGGGGCATAGTGAGACCCAAAAAACATAATTTCGACTTAACGTCGGTTCTTCACTAATTCCAACATCTCGTTTTAGCCTGCCCTTTATACCCAAGACAGGAAGGCTCAAAGGGCCTTGATCCGAAACAGTATTCCCATGTTCACTGACATCTTAATAATTTAGATGTTCCAATCTGTTGAACTTACATTAAAACTACATTTCAAGCTTCGTGAATTCATATATACTGTATATACAGGGTAATTCCTAAAGTCCTAAGTCACCTCAACAACTTGGGAACAAAGACAACTTGAGCTATGAAAATAAGGTATGGTATAATAAAGCAACCAAGCGCTATCGGATGAGAGTGACTGAAGCCCCCTAGTGGCAAAATGTGGAAGTCAGCACTCCTATCTCGGAAACTATGAGAGATACGGAAAAGAGATCAATTAGAACTTTGTAGAGCATCAACGAATTAGTAGAAAATGACATATGGTAGAAACGGCCCTGGGTAAGTACAAGGCCGGCAACGTGAGGGAAACACAAGGTTTATTTTACTCAGGCATGAATACAAATGGAGTGCTTTGGTCGTATTTAATGCAACAGCGGTACTTACATAACGTTGTATTAAACGTAAATGAGGTTCAATATGGCCACCATCTGCCATAATACACATTTGAATGCGAGACAGAACTTCCCGTTATACGTTCGCCAGCATAACAAGTGTCACACTCTCACACGCAGCTACGATATGCAGTCGGAGATCGTGGAGACTCGTCGGTTACACCCTGTACACGTAATTCTTTAGATAACCCCAGAGGAAGAAATCCATGGGATTTAGATCCGGAGATTGTGGAGGCCACGCTACAGGACCACCATAACCGATGATCTGTTGCCCGAAAGTGTCGGACAGTAAATTCTGTACAGCTGTTGGTTGATGTGCCGGATAGCCGTCATGCTGAATCCATAATAAGCGTACATCTTGCAGAAACAGATCATCTCACCACTCAGGTAATGTGCTTTGTAACAGCTGCAGGTATCTTTGTCCATTTAATTGTCCCTCGCATTGCGTCCGAATTCTCCATATAGCAGTAACATCTCGCAATACTGTTCATTTGAATAGCCTGCCTGCTCGTTCTTTACCAGATACTCACGTTACGAATGACCTAGCGTCTGACCGACGATCCTTTATACATTGCCAAGCCGCGCCTGATACGGCAGGTGAGGCATTATGTCACACCAGAATTTGCATACGACTCACACAGGCGTACGGTCGCATGGGTCATACATTTCTCTCTGCTAGACTGTTACCGCGACAACGGCAGGAACCGGCTTCCAAATTCGCGTTTCCAGTCTTCTACTTACCCCAGCCGTTTCTACCATATGTCGTTTCTACTAATTCGTTGATGCTCTACAAGTTTCTATTTGATCTCTTTCAGGTATCTCTCATGGTTTCCGAGATACGAATGCTAACTTCCACATTTTACCACTAGGGGCGCTGCAGTCACTCTCGCCCGATAGCGCATGGTAGTTTTACTATACCATACCTTACTTCCATAGCTCTAGCTGCTTTGTTTGCAAGTTGTTGAGGTGATTTAGGACTTTAGGAATCACCCTGTACTGTATATACACTGGTGTGCAAAAATTAAGGACGAAGAGGAGAAATTAGCATAACAGCGGAACGAGCAGGCAGAACGGACCGAAATAAAACTCAGGAGATAGACTAGGGTCCGGTATGGTAGGCCATGCGTATATATGCAGCATGACGTGAGGAGGGGTGTCTCGGAAGAATATAAAGCTCACGGGCGGTGTACGCTCAGCAATTCGGTGAAAGCTATTGCACGGTGTACATCGGTTTGAACCACGTCGAGTTGCTGCCACTGTGTGATATGCCAACAGGCAATCAATTAGATGACGTCTGGCTTACTTTAACCGAGGTCGCGTCATTGGAGTTGGAAGAAGGTCGAAGAGTATCTAGTGTGGCCGAGGAGTTCAGGATCGCTCACATCCTCGTTTCACGAACTTGGAGAGCATTTCATTTACAAAAGGACAGGAACATCTGTCCGAGAGTTTAGCAGTGGTCGTCCACGAGCATCCACGGCGGCGGACGACCGGTATATTGTCCTACAGGCAAGAAGAGACAGACGGCAGACAGCGGCAGAAATCGCAAGGCACATGCAACAGACAACTGGACGTCCGTTATCGCGTTTTATCGTGGCCAGGAGGTTGCACAAAGGTGGTCTATTTGCACGACGACCAGTACGTTGTGTGCCATTAATCCCTGCTCATCGTAGACGGCGGTTTCTGTGCTGCCAGGAACACAAGAACTGGACATATCAGCAATGGGGTCGAGTTCTTTTTACGGATGAGAACCGATTTAGTCTGACGAGCGATTCTGGACTTATGCACATCTGGAGAGAGCAGGGAACACGCAATCACACCTCCAACATCATCGAAAGGGACCGGTTTGGAGGTGGAGGAGTTCTCGTTTGGGGCAGTATCATGCTTGGTAGTCGTACTGACCTCCACATATTCCAAGAATTTCAGTCACTGGTGTCCGCTATTGTACCTGGGTTCTCCTGCCTCACGTGCGTTTGTTTAGAGGTGCTGTGGGTCCTGAGTTCCTCTTCATGGACGACAATGCTACACCTCATCGTACAGTGGCTGTCGCAGTGCTGTTGGAGAGTGAAGATATTCAACACATGGATTGGCTCGCACGGTCCCAGGAACTAAATCCAATCGAACACATGTGGGACCTCCTGGGGAGACGCTTTGCAGCACGTCACCAGCCGCCATCAACGATTTCGCAGCTGCGATTGACGCTACAAGAGGAATAGGCCGCGATGCCTCAACAACTCTTTGACCACCTCGTCCTCAGCATGGACAGACGTTGTAAATCCTGCAACGTAGTCAGGGGAGATCATATACTCTACTAAAGACTGGATTTTGCTTGGAAGCCGCCTGTCACATGGACGTTTCTGTTTTCTGTCCAGTTGTGCTCGAAGGTACCTTTTCAATAAAGTGACTTTGTATTCTTTGGATTCCTTGTTTAGACAGTATTGCTCACTTGTCCCATTTTCATATATCTTGGGGATCTTGTATGATTTGAGTCGATGTGAAGCACTTCTGCACGACGTTGCATTCGAAAAACCGTCTTGTCCTTAATTTTTGCACGCCAGTGTATATACGTATATGTGTATATTTCCTTCAAAATTCCTATAGCATACATACATACATTGTTTATATGCTTTCTTCAGAATACATATATCATGCATACATACATTCACACATACATGCATACATACATACATACACTGATATTTCCGCTTATTAGGAGCAACTTCTCATTCCAATCTGTTAGGAGGAACGTGAGCAAGTTTTACTGTATATATCAGGAAGACCGGTTCGTCGAACATCACATAATTGCTGTCTGTGGATCGGAATTAACAACGCAAATAATATGAGTGAATTGATCGTGACATGGTAGTTAACGCCAGACTTTAGGCTTCACCCGAAAGCACCGCTCATGTTCCATTTTTCCAGCAGACACATAGCAATTGTTCCCGTGAATGTAAATTGTGCGATTTTCAAAGAAAAGAAAAAACACACGCAAAAATGTGTGTTCTTCTTGACGCAAACAGATATAGGAGCAGAGGATATCAAAGGACACTTGGGAGATTGTTGTTGGCTTTGGTATCTCATGAGCGGCGTTTTGGTAAACCTCGATAAAGTGGCGTTGTTTTCAAATAGAATTTTGTTTGTCATAATCGCCATACCTACATCTCAAAAAGAGCTTGTTACATTCTGATTGTAGAATTAACGGAAGTATCGCCAACTTCTAACTCATCACCTAACTTCAGGAAACAGCACAGCCTTACCTCAGTAGAAATATTATTTTCTAAATCGCCGTAATATAGTTCTTTTTAGACTTGGAAATCTTGTTATAATCACAGCGGTAAATCCTCTCAAAGAAAAATATATTTTGTTTTTATTAATGGAAGTTTGGTAATAACAGCAAATAAACAGAATAACTTTCCAGAAGAAAGTTACATTCTGCACGAACTAGTATTTAGAAAGGATTGCTTTGATGTAAAAGATATAATCCTATTATCTCAGCACACCCTAGCTAGAAGATACAAATTTAGCTAAACAGTTATTTAATTGAAGTTGATATTTGAACTGCAATCGTTCTATTTAGTTCCAAAAGGAAAATAAAAAGTAATGATATCCATATCAGAACTTATGTAGCCTTATCTCTCTAGCATTAAGATATAATTTGGCAGCACCACTTCTTAGAATCAGATTCAGGCAAGATATAACAAACAGCTCCAACTAAAGTGCGAATTCTCATTCGCTCACAACAATTTTAAACATCGATTATTAGCACTGATAAAAACATTCTCCTGTAAATATTAAAAAAATATTTAACGAATTGTTTAGTAAAAACCGTTGTTTCCCTTTTCGTTATGCAATGCAATTTTTATGGGCTTAATTTTACTATTTGTTAAAATTTTCATGTGCTTAATGTTACTATTTGTTAAATTTTTCATGGGCTTAATATGGGCTAATATTTTGCGCAATGTTTGTGCAGAGCCTGTTCATAATACGTGAACCAACTTGTCTTCAAGTCCAAATTATCATTCAAAATAACCAAGAAGTTAGAACCATATGCACAGTTCGGAGGTGTACATTATACTCGTCTTGGATTTTCCACGTTTCGGTAAGATATAACACAAATAATTTCCGTAACGCCATTAATGTCGCATGCTGCCCCTAATTATCTTTATCATTATACAATCGAACAACGTTTTCCGCTTGAAAACACATTTACTTTTTGCATACGTAACGGTATATAATTCAAAGTTCAGCTTGTCTGATCTGTACTATGTTGCATAGGTCTCCTTGTCTCAGTGCATCGATGCATCCCCTTTTCAAATCTGCACGTGAGATCGTTTGTAAGAGTTAATATTATGTAATAAGTGGTATACAATGAATTTATCATCAGTATTTGTACTACAAAATTTAACAGAATCTCTTTGGGACAGCCGATATTAATTTGGAAGTTAAGAGAGCATCAAAAACTGTGTTTGCTGAATCTTCGGAAATAAGCATGGAATGTGGCGAAGATCAATAGTAATCATAAAATGCATCTGAAATAAGTATTCCATATGCATTTGCGCCGCGTGGTGAGTTATGGCCAAACCCTCCAAAATGACTCCACAACTTAAATCTTGGACCTCAGTGTCCGGCAGCTGGAATGTACCAGGCCAAGGCAGCGGCCAGTGCGACATGAAGGCAGAGGGTGCTATGAATCCCCGGAGGACCGGACTAGGCTGCCATCTGATGCTGACCTTGGCTACGTATAATGGAAGCTCCATATCTTCTGATTCAAGGCTTCTGGAATTAGAAGAGGAACTACAAAGGATCAAGTGGGACATCGTCGGGCTAAGTGCGGTAAGGAGAAAAGGAGAAGATCTCATTGAACTGATAAGTGGACATCTCTTCTACTATCGTGGGACTGATACTGGCAGAACTAGTGGTGTTGGATTTATAATAAACAAGAAACTAAAAGATAAAATTGTAGAAGTTAAAAGTTCCTCTGACAGAGCTGCACGACTCGTTATCCAACTCTCGAGAAGATACCAGGCTCAGATTATTCAAACTTATGCACCCACTACAAGTCATCCTGAAGAAGAAATTGAATAATTTTATGAGGAAATTCGTCATCTAAATAGTAAAGGTAAGCAGCACTTAAAGATAATTGTGGGAGATTTCAATGTAAAAATAGGGCAACCGCAACAGAATGAAACTTCAGTAGGTATATTCGGTCACGGCAACAGAAACCAGCGTGGAAATACTCTCGTAGAGTTTGCAGAGGCAGAAAGGTTTTTCATCTTAAACTCCTTTTTCAAGAAAAAGCCACACAGGAAATGGACATGGAGACATCCAAATGGGACAACAAGTAAAATTGATTTTATTATATGTAACAAAAAAATCGTCATAGAAGACTGCAGTGTGCTAAGCAAGTTCAACAAAGGTAGTGACCATACATTGGTGAGATGTAAGATGCACCTCAACACTAAACTCGAACTTGGCAAGCTCATAAGACAAACAAAATGTATTGACATAACCAACCTGAAAAAACACCATAACACCTGCAAGTTGGAACTGAAGAAGAGATTCTCTGCTTTAGAAGGCCTAACATCGAAAGAAGTGGATATTTTTGAAGTTAACAGAAAAGAAACCAAATCTCTTATGGAAACAGCAACAAGATTAGCTGGGTCTAAAAAACAAGTTACATGTGAACAAATTATCACGAAAAACCAAAATGTTGATGCAAAAAAGAAGAGAGATGAGGATAACTAAAGATGATGTGACTTCCAAAGTGGAATATATAGAGCTATGCAAGACAGTACGAAAAATTGTCACTGAAGACGTAAGGAAATTCAACTGTGAACTAGTGAGGAAAGCAATTGAAAACAACCAAAGCCTAAAGATAGCAAAGGGACATCTCAGTAAGGGGAGAAAACAGATTATGGCACTAAGAAAAGGAGATGGTTCTGTAACAAGAAATAGAGGCAAAATTTTGACAAGAATGAAAGATTTCTACTCCAAATATCATCAAAGGTACCAGTACCAGAGTTCTTCCAGTTATCCCAGCAGAAGTTGCACATGCAATCAAGAACATGAAGCGGGGAAAAGCTCCAGGAGAAGATGAAATTACTGTAGACATCATACAAGAAGCAAGTGGAGAAATCGAAACAGTACTCGCCTAAATCTTTACTCGATGCCTTAATGAAGTAAAGATTCCTGAGAATTGGAACAACGCTACAATGATCTTGCTACATAAAAAAGGTGACATTGAGGATCTCAGGAACTGCAGAATTATCAGCCTCCTATCAGTGATTTATAAAATCTTCACTAAAGTTCTTTCACACCGCTTAAAGGTGACACTGGACATGGCTCAACAGAGAGAACAAGCTGGATTCAGGGTTGGCTACAGCACAATAGATCCCATCCACGTACTGAGATAACTATTTGAAAGAGCGAGGGAATATGAACTTCCATTGTGCATGGCTTTTATCGATTATGAAAAAGCCTTTGATTCGGTGAAACCATCAGCATTCACAATGCCACTGAAGTCCTGCGGAATTGAAGATGCGTACTTTTATATTATTATTAACATCTATGAAAATGCAAGTGCAATGATTCGGCTGTTTGAAAATACAACACACATAAAAATTGGAAAATGAGTGAGACAAGGTGACACCATATCTCCGAAGCTAAGTAATGCCACATTGGAAAATGTCTTTCAATCACTGAACTGTTAAAACAAAGGTATAAAGATTAATGGAGATTATCTACCCCCCCCCCCCTTCGTTTTGCTGAGGACATAGTCATTTTTGCAACTACCCCATCAGAGCTGCAGAGTAAGATCCAGGAACTTGCTGACAAGAGTAAAGAAGTGGGATTAAAAATGAACTTTCAGAAAACAAAAGCGATGTTCAATGCTTTTCACAAGAAATGAAGATTTATCGATTGATGGAGAAAAGCTGGAGATAACAGACACATACTTTTATCTTGGACAGCAGATATCAAGTGAGGGTCACATTGATGAAGAAATTATTCGGCGTACAAAACTTGCCTGGAGAGCTTTTGGAAGAAACAGCATAATTTTAAAGAGCAATATGCCATTATGTCTTAAAAGAAAAGTGTTTGATCATTGCATCCTTCCAGTGCTTATGTATGGTGCAAAGACGTGGACCTAAACTAAAAGAGACATACAAAGGCTGCAGACAACTCAAAGGGGCATAGAGAGGTGCATGCTAGGTGTAACCAGGAGAGATAAGAAGAGGAACTCGTGGATCTGAAAAATGACAAGAGTGGAAGATATCATGATCCGAGTTAAATCTCTAAAATGGCAATGGGCTGGACATACTGCCAGCAGGACAGACAATCGATGGACAGCCGAAATTTTAGATAGGATTCCAAGGGACAGGAAAAGACCCAGAAGAAGACCACATGGGAGAGGGGTGGATGAATATCGAAAGTATGCGGGAGTGACATGGAGGAGACTGGCACAAGAGTGACCGTTGTGGAGGAAACTTGGGGAGACCTTCGTCCTGCAGTGGATTGAGAAGGGTTGACAATGATAATGGTGATGATATATAACAAAACAATTATGTTCAAAATCCGGTGGCTCGGTCTCCTGACAGGTGCTGGAGTTGGATCAGGTACAATTAAGAGTTCTTAATATCGTATCTTGAAGGCATTACTACTAACGGTAGGTTGCATTCCGAAGACAGATGGACAGATGGAGCGTGACATTTTTTTCTGCATGGCTGGGCAGTTCAGATAGTCGTGTTGGGCGCTCCATCCTTCTTTACCGTATTATGAAATATGCTCGGACATCAGGTGCTTTCTTTAAAAGTCTCTAGGACAAGGGTCAGAGACTACATAGTGATGGGGATATCAACCCAAAAGGGATATCCACAAAAAAAAAAAAAAAAAAAATAGGAGAAATGAGACTTTTCGAATTGACAATTGAGAATGCACCTACGTGGTACAAAAGTGTACATATCTGTTTTAAAATGAAATCTCATTTTTTTGGTACACTTGTTAATCATTTAAATACAGGAAGTGTTTATCTTTACATTAGGAAAGAAATTATGCTTCATTGTTTTCTTAATTTTTTCGTAATGTGCGGAAGTTCTTGGAAAATTAATTTCACAGGAAAATGAGTTCCAATGCGTAATACTAATAAAGTGAGATGTTAATAAAAAAATCGTCTTGAGAGCCACATTAAAATTACAAAATTTTATGTAAGACATGTTTGTAATAAGATCCTAGATCACATTTTCTTTAAGTTTTGATGAAATATATTGGCGTTTCCTCAGAAGAAGATCTGGTACAAATAAATCTCTCGTATTTATCTTTACTTAGATATATTTTCTCATTTTTTCAATACTTTTTGCATTTAAGTTCCAATATGGACAAACTTGATTGATATGATAATATAACAGAGCGAAAATAGTTTTTCGTGTTGAACCAAATACAGTAGTCACATGGAGATCAATTGGAAATCTACTGTAAGACTGGAAATTTGTCTTTTTTTTGCCAGAAAATTGAAAGCTTTCCGCTGGTGTCGGACGAAATTTTTTTCAATCTTTCAAGATATGGTTTAGTGCTTGATGATTTTCTTCCATCATTCATGTCATGGTTTGTTTCGTCTCTTCTATGAAACAAAGAATAGAAGCTTTCAGCATTTATCATTGTCCCTTTCACAGAAAGCGATAAGACTTTAGAACATAATTTTAAATGAATACTCTTTTAAAGAACCAATAATCACAGTAAATTATTTGTGAAATAATATATATGTATCTATGATCATCAACTTTGTTTTTAGTGCTGATTAAATTGTGACTGTTGGCAAAGAGGTATGCACTACAGATATCAAAAATGGAAATTCGATGGTTTTTAGTCAATGGGCAAAGTATTGGGTGGAGTTCTTATTTAAAATAATGTCAAGTTAGCATGAGAAATCCATTATCCTATTTTTGCTTAACTAGTACTGCTTCATGATTGCTGTAGCATTAACGGAATCAGAAACTTATGGGAAACTAATTTATTACTATCAGTTCGTTCTTAAGTAAATATATATGAATGCAGTTTAATAATGAAACTAATTCAGAACACGAGTGTTTCATTCTAGTACTTTTAGGTTTAACAGAAACTTAATTTTTTACTAAGATGGAAATCTTGCAATAAAAAAAACGAAATGAAGCAATCAACTGGGAATTCTCTGACTAAATCTGACCAAAATTTTCTTTTAAGTACGAAATTAGTGATTCTTTAAAATAATTTATCGAACTGTGGTTCTGCCAGGTTGTTTTGCCTGCGACATGTGCACTCTAAAGATCCTGATACATCTTCATCTAATACGAAAGAAAACAACACACTTTTCTCTGATGAGATCACAGTTCAACTGTGGCTGATTAACAGCAAAAAAAAGCATCGCTATCTCAATATTCTCCAAGTTCTAACATACTGGTTTACGTATTAAAAAATTAAAAGGCTATGCATTTTTCATAATCTAATATTGATATTTTAATGAGTAATCGTATAATAAATGTTTACCTATAATTTCAAAAAAGGAAAAATAGATTACCTATAAGTGAATTATGATTTGAAAACGCTTTAAAAACTGCAGTAAAATATTGGGATTGGCCGAGACGTACGTATAAAAGAGAAAAACGTATACCTGAGAAGCATATACACCATGTCCTACTGTATTTTATTTAATTTAAATTGATTATTGATTTGCTTGCTATTTGGAACAACATATATTTTGAATTTGAAATAATCTAACTTTTTCCTGTCTAACAGCGAAATTGAGCATTGAATAAAAAAACTCGTCATCATTTGTATATTTAAAGCTTCCCAATTAAAAACGTATTTTTGAAAGCGGACTAATAGTTGCAGAGATATGGTGCCCAGAGACGGACGGGCAAACAGACAACACAAACACATCTTCTTTTACAAAAGACGTGCTGAAAGCTGGTTTGAGATCCTAATGTATTAACATTGATTTAAGTAGAGTTAGCAAATACCACACGAAAATTGTTAAAACAATTGAGTTATGCTTCCTGCTGTAACGCTGTTTCTCCTGTCGGTCCGGTTACTGTTGTGATATTTTTTATGGAGGTTTAACGACCGCCGTGAGCAACATCATAGGCTATAAGTAGTTGCCTCTCCGTAAATCAGGATCACTGGTTTCAGGGAAGGGATAGTCAGTGTAGTAAGACAAGCACAACACCCATGCCTGACCAAGATTCGAAAGAGGACCCTTCTAGGCTGAATGGTCAGAAGCCTTCGCCTAGACCACAGTTCTTCTAGCAGCATGATCATGCTTCTAGAAGACCTCACCTCCGTCGCACAAGTTATTAGACCCGATTCCAACGGAACGGAAACGACCGAGAAAACCATGTAGAAGATTGGTGACTGAAATTCGGACGCATGTTTGAGTGACCTGGAAAAGACTGGATCAAGACAGAAATTGGTTAAGGCCGTCATCCAGCACTGAATGGATTTCACATTTCTGCCAAACTCTAGTGATTTTCTGCAGGTTTTCGTTTGTGATTTTGGGGATTTAAGAAATAGATTGTAAACTTACTACAACATACCACTGGATTAATAAAGTGAAACGATCATATACCAAGCTTGTGGGCATTAAATTAGCATACTACTCATAACGTACATTTCATCGACAGTAAATCCCTCTCCTGAAAAAATACCTAGGGCTTGTCGGGATTGTGGCCCTTAATATTAACGTGTTTTGTTCCGAAGAGTAATTATTGTTCACTCAATTTTCGCGAAACCGTATTCATGTTACACTATAATTCCCAGAATACTGTACCTGTACGATTTTCTTGAAAGGCTTTAGTCATAAGGTAAGAGGTAGTTTTAAGTAAATCAGCACAGAGAATCTGTCGACAAATGCGAAATTTAAAATCAAATCCTCTGTTTGGAGCTAATGTTTTAAATCATATACAAAAATATGCCTGAATCTAATATATATAAATTATTTAGTACCAGAAATATTTCGCAGCAAGCACTGACAAAGCAAAACGAAATTGTAATTTCTTTCGGGAACTAATAAAAAAATGTTACTTATATAGTCTAAATAAGAAAAAAATTACACTAAATTTTTTCTGTATTCTCATAGTGCAGGTGAGTAGTAGATGGAGCTCTTTGTCCCTAAACTTTTCTTCCGATGGCAACACTCTACCGGTCTTGTTCTTTTAGGCGTTGTCCTGGGTTCCCGCGATTTTCTTTCCCGCCATATTTAAATTTTCCCAGCAAATTACTTTCCCGCCGTATTTATTTTCTAGTGGTGCTTAAATAAATTTGGAAATTGTTACGTCACGAGGAAATTTTTTCAGAGCCAGCGAAAAATCCCTCATTGGTCGGTTTCCAACCTGCGACCGTTAGTTCAGGATTTAGGTGTGCTAAAAATTTGGCTATACCAGTTATAGGAAGTGAATTCTTATCTGCGAATTCCACATTTCAAGGTCGGTTTATTACTTTCTGGAATCTTCAAGGGACTATTAATACTTGACATAACAATGTATTGAAATTACTTTAATGTGTTTGTAACATACTTTTAAATCCGATTTCTTTTTAAACGTTTTCCTTAGTGTCTTGATGAAACAAATTATTCACATTTTTGGTTAGATATGGAAAAAAAGTCGTAATATGTTTCTTAATGTTTTATATGTTCCAAGGGGACCAGTTTTTCAGTATATTTTTCATATATATTAATTTTCCAGAAGGCCTGTAGGAAGGTATGACATTTTTCTATATATTTTCGTTTTAAACATAACCGATTATTGTGGCGCCATCTGTTGATCTGATTGAAACACAATGTGCATCAATTTGTGTTTTAAGGAAACAAGCATGATCATGTTTCTATGAGCAGGGAACGTGTGATGCAATCCTATTGGCTACTGAAACGTTGCAGGTGTTATCTTATTGACTGGCAAAGAAACTTGACAGGATTGCAACGGGATATTTCTCATTTCTGGGTGTGAACATCAAAGTGTTAGGACGTCCTTTCAGATTGTTAAGAATCAATGGATTTTTCAAAGGAAGATATGCCGCTGGTGGAGGAAATGGATACCGAGGTGAATCAAGGTAATATTGTTTTAGCGTGGCCAATCCAGGAAGGATTCGGAGATGATGAATTGAATCAACCAGGACCAAGCGGAATTCAACCTAATAATAAGGTGTGTAATTCAAAAATGTTTAAAGTATTCGTTTGTAAAACTATCTGTACATCTGGAGAAACCGTCTTCATTATTTTGTAAGACGTTATTAAGCGTTAATTTTCCTAAACCCCTTCTTCGAAAATCTTTTTAATAAACCGTTTGGTAAAACATTATTAGGCATTGACTTTTTTTCTAGAAACTCTTTTTATGTAAAACTTTGTTAGTTTAATTGAAATCTCTTTTTGTAAAATTATAAAATTTAGTAAACTTTTTTTCGTAGTGTTTTTTCTAAAGATTTTTTTTTGTAAATGTTTTTTGCAAACTTTTTTCTCAATGTTTTTCTAAAACTTTTTTAGCAACACTTGTAATCTGTTTTCTATTTTGTTTTCAGTTAAACTTTTGTAAATTTTTTCGTAAAAATTTTCCTAAAATTTTTTCCGTAATATTTTTATTTTCTCAGTAAAACCTTTTTTCCTAAACTATTTATTTTCTGTTAAAACATTTTCTAAAAACTTTTGCAAACTTTTTTTCGCTAAAACTATTTCGTAATGTTTTATTTTTTAGTAAAACCTTTTTCGTAATGTTTTTTCCTAAAACTTTTTTGAAAGCCTTTTGTCGACATGTGTTTTACTACTTTGGCATTTTTTCTTGTGTATATTTTCTCGGGAAATGTTTCTTCGTAAAATTTCCTTAATAAATCTTTATTCTTGTGAAACTATTGAGTTATTTCTGGAAACAAAAAAGTGGACTGTTTTCTCAATTCCATTTTATTTTTCCAGGAACGTCCTGCACCTTCAGATGATGATGCTGTATCCTCTATAAAATATGTCCTGTTAGAGAAAAGCAGAACACGCAATCGTCGTTTCAATGCTCATGAAACCACCTATGAAGCTAGAGTTTCTGGCACCCAGAATCCTCACTAGGGTAGCTTTTTGCTCAGTATCATAATACAACTCAGTCTCTTGATATCAGACCTAATCACTCAAACTAGTCAGAGTTTGAACGAAGGCGATTTAATTCGTTTTTGGGTTTTCTCTCAGTGCTTAGATAAGCACATGTTTGACAAAGGTGCGTGATATCACAGTAGAAACTATCCTGGCGAAGATTATGCAGGTACTTGAGAGCGAAGATGAGATCCCTTTGGACGAAACTTTCAAAGTAAATATTTTTCTTTTAAGTCCAGAATTGTATTTTTTTATAAACGCTTGAAAAAAGGTTTTCTTTCTAAATGCCAGAATGCTTGCTAACGTCACGTTATATATTTTAGGTAGATGTTATTACTGTCCTACTTCCCCGAGGTAACGGTCGAAGTGCAGTCATCAACGTAGGTGTAAACCGAATCAGTAAAAATTCTGTGATCCAGATTCCGAGTGGGATGTGCTGCGCCAGAGCCATTATGGTAGGAAAGGCCATCTTGGAGAACCATCCTCAATTAAAAGTCGTTAAAAGAGGAGCATATGCATCACAGAAAGCTATGGCAAGAGAATTTCATGAGAAGTCCGGAGTACTCTTAGACGCTATCTCTGGATTCGATGAAATCGCAAAATTCGAGAGCACTCTGGATATTCAAATCTTCGTTTCTTCTTCAGAAAATTGTAATAAGGTAAGTGCTATTTGTGTTTTATTTATTTTCTAACCATTATGTCAACTTTTCTAATATATTTCAATTTGAAAAGTGTACTACATATTCACTTTTAATAAAAAATGCTTTTTTTCTCTCTCTTATATTAGGTTGTCTACAAAGGACTTCCTATTCAGACAAAAAAATTTCTATTGCTCCATGATGGACATTACGATTTGATCACCTCAGTGATTTGATTTTTGGGACGTAGTTGGGATTGTGATGTTTGTGACAAAGGTTACAAAAATCAACAGTCTCATAAATGTGAGGTCCACTGTGGAGTATGTTTTTTCTGACAACTGCTCTTCAGGCACTAGTTGCAGATGTGGTCAATGTAACAGGTATTGCCGATCATCAGAATGTTACGAAAGGCATCGTTCAGTCACAGGAAAACAACCTCAATCGCCTTGTGATTAGTTCTTCGAATGTCTGTTGTGTCACAAACTGTTGGACAAAAATGAAAGTTCCCCTGATCTCCATCACTGTGAGGAGATTAAATGCGTTTCCTGCAAGAAATTTGCTATCATGAATGACCATTTTTTTCTATTTACAACGTAAAGTTGCAAAGAAAACCTGTGACAAGTATCTGTTCTTTGATTTCGAAATAGATCAACAGAATGAGGAACACATCGTCAACCTAGCCGTAGCTTATGACTTTGAGGGGAAAGAGTACGTATTTCAAGGATACGATGCTGTGGACCGCTTCTATGGATTCCTCTGCTCCCCCACACATCAGGGTTATACGGCCATCGCACATAACATGAAGGGTTATGATGGGCAGTTTGTACTAAATTATCTTTTGAAACAAGACCTGAAGATTCACATTATTCCCAGGGGATCTATGATCTTATTAATAGAATTGGCAGTCCTCAAGATCCGAGTGATCGATTCCTTCAATTACCTGCCCATGGCAATGGTTTCCCAAGACGGCTTAGACGAACTTAAGAACGGTTTTTTTCCGCATCTCTTCAACATAATGTTCGTTTGGTTTTACATTAAGTCATAATTTTTGTGTTAGTTTTTAAAAAATGTGGCTTTGTTTTTAACATTTTGTAATACTTGATAAGGTGATTTATAATTTTTCTTCTTTTCATATCTTCAGGGAAAACCAAGACTATGTTGGACCCCTTCTGGACACACACTTCTACTCCCCTGATAAGATGACGAGACATAGTCGAGAGAAATTCCCTGGAATGGCATGAAAAGCAGAAACAACAGCCATTCGATTTCAAGAAGGAAACCTTAGAGTATTGTAGGTACGTATAATCTTTGAAATTTACCTTCATTCCTTATGTTATTTTGATTAATATGTTATTATTCATAAAGGAAACTAATTACTGATATATGTATATTTTTCAGATCTGACGTAGATATTCTACGTCGCTGTTGTTTGGAATTCCGTCAGGAGTTTCTCTCAATCAATAAAGTAGACCTGTTCCAATATAACACCATCGCCTCTGCGTGCATGGCTACCTACAGGGCCGCTCTTGTACCGACTCAAGGATACATCCGCAGAGTAAACCATAGCCAATCGAGTATCGAATGGCTGTCATTCATGGCTCACTCTGGGAATGTGTCGATGAAACATGCGCTCACAGGAGAAGGGGAGAGGCGAGTTCTGGGGTGTTATGTCGATGGATTCTGTTCTGACACGAATACCATATATGAATTCCAGGGTTGTTTTTTTCATGGATGTAAGAAATGTTACGATCCGGAAACTACTAACGCCATGTGTGACAGGCCTGTGTGTGCTCTCTACAAAGTGGCGGAAGAAAGAGAAAATACATTTCTGGATGCTGGTTACCAATATGTCCAAATTTGGGAGCATGAATTTGAGGCAATGAAGCAAAACAACATGGCTCTGCAGCAATTTTTAAAGTATCACTCTTTTGTTTCCCGTTTAAACCCAAGAGATTCGTTTTATGGAGGACGTACCAATGCTGCCAAACTTTTTCATGGTCATCTAAAGTACATTGACTTTACGAGTCTATATCCGTGGGACAATAAATACTGCGAATACCCCGTTGGACATCCCGAAATAATAACTGACAATTTTTCGGATCTACATTTATATTTTTCAGCAATTTTTGTACTATTTTTCTGATTACGAGCAGACTATGATTCAATGTTTTCCTTCAAAATCCTAAATCTTATCATTTTTAAAATTCTTTTTCCAGGTGAAGGATCTCTACCTGCCCTCGAAAAACGTAGCAGCCCTGCAGTGGTGTTACAAGACATCATGTGTACCCCAGACTGATCAGACGAACATCTTCCTGGCATCGTTTACGACTGCGCTTGTCCGACTAAAATTGTATTCTTGGCTGGAAAAGCACGGAGAGTCCGTGTTGTATTACGGCACAGACTCTATCATATACGCTTCAGATTGGTCGAATGACCCTCCTACCGGATCTCATCTTGGGGAATTCACAGACGAGCTAAGAGGAGACGTCATCTCTACCATTGTGTCTAGTACGTTATCCTTTTTTCAAAACGTATATATTTATCTCATAGTATACTCTAAATATTTAAATATGCGCTAATGGAATTTTTTAATGTTTCAGGGGGTCCAAAGAATTACGCCTATAGTACTATTGGAGGGCAAAGCTGTTGTAAAATTAGAGGCTTCACCCTTAACTTCCACACAATAAGAAAATTTGTGAACCAGATGACTGGAAAATCTGAAAATGAGACAGAAGAAAGCTCTGTGGTTTTGAAGAACACAAAAATTGTGCGAGACGGCAAAAAAAGTAAAATCTATACAGTTCACGAAGAAAAAAGTTTGAGTTGTATACGATAAACGCATTATAAAGGACGATTTTGTGACATATCCATATGGATATTAAAATATATATATGTATCCATGTTGTGACATCCCTTATGTAAATATTTAAAATCAGAATAATACTTGTTTTTTTTTGTGGTCACCGCAACAGGCAATACAGTATTCTCAAACGGTTTTTCGATATGAGTGGCATCGGTCCAAGAGAAAAAAAAATTAGTTGAGTTTTCAGGAGCCCAGATTTTGCTGCAAATACATAAGAAGCAGAAATTAACCCTTATGCCCACTGGTGGGCAAACAGATCCAATCGGGTATTGCATTGTGTTCGATGCAATATTGAATTCAACAGGGGGCGCTATACAAGAACTGAGCGATAGGGTATAGGGGTTCATAGCTTATGCGACGAAGTTAACATACTGTCTTTCATTCAGGCATGTCATATTACATCTGAGTTAATTGCGGAAGACGGGGCACCTGTGAACTCTTCCACTGATGAAGGCATAATATTTGCTGAAACATGCATGGATGCTGGTAACATGGGTAGAATGTAGATAGGTTCCGTGGTTTTGTCAATTTCAACTTTTAACTTTGTTGGTTTTACTTCTCAATATATATTAATGTTCTCATTTTATTCGAATTTCACCATTTTATACTTGGTATTGTACCGTTTAATTCCCGTTTTACTCATTTGGTTGTTTTTTCCGTTCGTTGTGATATATGTCTAATCGACCGCTAACAAAGGAAGCCGGACGACAATGGATGTAGGCCTACTTTTCAAAGTTGGGGTAAGTCATTTTGATTGTGCTTCTTTTCGTTTGCTTTTTGTTAATATTACCAGGAACCTGTTGACTTCTGCTTAAAATTGCTAGTATAAACACGTGAAGAACTTTAATTTGCTACTGTAAATAGTAGTTATAGATTCATTTCCTTTAGCCACGTATTATTCACTATGTGCATTTATGCACTTAGGATTTTCTGGTCACCCCATAATTAAAGATGAATAAGCTCTCCATGATGTGCTAAGCGGATGGAGACCGCGCAGAGCCCAAAGTAGAAGCACTGTCCCAATCTGGAATGTAAGAACCTGAACGAACTGTCTTTACTAGTGCAGAGAGGGGGTTTAAAGTTCTCAGTGAATATTTGTGTTCCGCAATGCGCACACCAATTGTCAACCTTGAGACTGTGTCCTGGCTGCAAACCAAATATATTATTGAGGGTCATCAATTGCTGGCTAAGCATAGTTATTTTCGTTTTAATGGAATTGTTTACCAACAAAACCAGAGGACGCCTATGGGTTCTCCCCTGTCCCCAGTTCTGGAAGAGCTGCTTCTTCAAGATATTGTGGAAGAGGTTTTGTCCACATGTCAGTACAAACCCTCTTTGTTTTGTAGAAATGTTGACGATATTTTAATTTTTGGGACCCACTCAATCGAACAATTACAGCAGTTTGCTGAGATGTTTCATCTTGTTATCCCTCTGTTAAGTTCACTATTGAACTAGAACATGAATGTTCGCTGCCTTTCTTAGATTTTTTAATTAGGACGAATTCCACGAATTATTCTCTTAGTTTTTCTGTTAACAGTAAACTCACCATCGTTCCTAATACCATTCCTGCTTCCTCTTCACACCCTACTGATTATAAACACGCTACCCTGCGGTTCCTTGTAAAAAGAGCATTTACCCATTCTTCTACTATTACAAGTCGTAAGAAAGAATTGTTACTGGTCCAGGGTATTGCCTGCTAACATGAATATCAGACTTCTATTATCGATGTTCTGAATAATCAACAACTTCTAGGATCATATTCAACACTCAAGGTGGAATCAATCTCATGCCGTTATGTCGGATCAATTGATTATTTTCCACCAATTACTAACTTTTTTAAAAAAGTTTGTAAAATATCTGACTTGGGATTTGGGGTTCGAACACGTAATCTATTCTTGTTAATCAGGAGGGATAGAGACACTTGTCTTTTATTGAGTGGACATGGAGTGTACAAGATTCCGTTCCGGACAACTTTCGAGGAAACGACAAACCTCTGTTACGTGGGTTCGACCTTGAGTAGTCTTGGTGTGCGCATTGCGGAAACACAAAAATTTACTGATAATTTTGAACCTCCTCTCTGCACTAGTAAAGACAGTTCGTTCAGCCTCTTCCATTCCAGATTAAGACAATGCTTCTAATCTGGGCTCTTTGGGGTCCCGACCTGCTTTGCACATGATGGTAAGCTTATTCATCATTAAATATGGGATGAATTGTTGCAATGAAAATTTACCATCAATCATCCCTTTACCCTGACTAACTTCAATTTTACATGAACTCGAGCCGATGTCAGGGTCTTTTAGATCATTGTAACATTATCGGAACTGGCTACGGCCAGTAACTTGTTTGCATAAATGCTTAAGAGTGCATATTACATAAAACTTGTAGTACCTGCTCGACACTTGTCCACGCCTGATGATGTGGGCAGGATGAACGCGAAAGATCTCGTGCGTGTGTTTTTAAAAATTTTATTGTGAACAAAGTTTTTAATGTATTTTAAGGGCAGTTTTTCAATGAGGTTGAATAACCATTTGCTACAGTGATGAAACAGCCTATGGATACACCTTTAGGGTGTTCTTCACAATTTAGTTTAATTTAGGTCACGCTCGCATTAAATCCTTAATTCATCGGTGACGAGGTAGGCTTTCTTTAAATATATTAATTACTTATGTTCGGGTTATCACACTTATTTTTGTATTTAGCTGTTAATTATAGCTGCTTCTTCGTTGTATCAGAGGAGTTCAAAAATTTGTTTGATTGAGTTGGATTATTTAAAAAGAGGTATGTGTTCTAGAACATGAAGCGGGGGAAAGCTCCAGGAGAAGATGGAATTACTGTAGACATCATACAAGAAGCTAGTGGTGAAATTGAAACAGTACTCGCCCAAATTTTCACTCGATGCCTTAATGAAGGGAAGATTCCTGAGGATTGGAACAACGCTACAATGATCCTGCTACATAAAAAAGGTGACATTTGGGATCTCGGAAACTACAGACCTATCAGCCTCCTATCAGTAGTTTATAAAATCTTCACTAAAGTTCTTTCACACCGCTTGAAGGTAACACTGGACATGGCTCAACCGAGAGAACAAGCTGGATTCAGGAGTGGCTACAGCACAATAGATCATATCCACGTACTGAGAGAACTAATTGAAAGAGAGAGGGAATATGAACTTCCATTGTGCATGGCTTTTATCGATTACGAAAAAGCCTTTGAATCGGTGAAACCATCAGCAGTTACAATGGCTTTGAAATCCTGCGGTATTGAAGATGCATACATTAATATTATTAATAACATCTATGAAAATGCCAGTGCAAAGATTCGGCTGTTTGAAAATACAACACACATAAAAATTGGAAAATGAGTGAGACAAGGTGACACCATATCTCCGAAGATCTTTAATGCACATTGGAGGGTGTCTTTCAGTCGCTGAGTTGGGAAAACAAGGGGATAAAGATTAATGGAGGTTATATAACTCACATTCGTTTTGCTGATGACGTAGTCATTTTTGAAACTACCCCATCAGAGTTGCAGTGTATGATCCAGGAACTTGCTGACAAGAGTAAAGAAGTGGGATTAAAAATGAACTTTCAGAAGACAAAAGTGATGTTCAATGCTTTTACAAGAAATGAAGATTTATCGATTGATGGAGAAAAGCTGGAGATAACAGGCACGTACGTTTATCTTGGACAGCAGATATCAAGTGACGGTCACATTGATGAAGAAATTAATCGGCGTACAAAACTTGCCTGGAGAGCTTTTGGAAGAAACAGCATAATTTTTAAGAGCAATATGCCATTATGTCTTAAAATAAAAGTGTTTGATTAATGCATCCTTCCAGTGCTTACGTATGGTGCAGAGACGTGGACCTTAACTAAAAGAGACATACAAAGGCTGCAGACAACTCAAAGATGCATGGAGAGGTGCATGCTTGGTGTAACCAGGAGAGATAAGAAGAGGAACTCGTGTATCCGAAAAATGACAAGAGTGGAAGACATCATGATCAGAGTTATATCCCTGAAATGGGAATGGGCTGGACATACTGCCAGAAGGACAGATCATCGATGGACAGCCGAAATTTTTGGTTGGATTCCAAGGGACAGGAAAAGACCCAGAAGAAGACTTCATGGGAAATGGGTGGATGAAATTCGAAAGTATGCAGTGGTGACATGGAGGAGACTATCACAAGACAGACCGTTGTGGAGGAAACTTGGATAGACCTTCTTCCAGCAATGGATTGATAATGTTTAACAATGATGATGATGATGATGTGTTCTCACTGCAAAAAGAGATACAGTGCTATTGAATTTGGTATCTTATGTTAAAGAGCTGTACTCAGCAAGTAAAGACAAATATGATCCTTTGTTAGTATTAGCAATTTCATGCTGGTGTACTGCCCTTTCAAAGAAAGTAAAATCCAGATGAACTTAACTCACACAGCTATTACATTGGGTTTCTCACACTTTTTTTGTTGCATTACTCAGATAGATTTGCATTTTCTGCTATACTAATTACATTTACTTGAGAATCAGATATTTCTGCTCTTCCGAAGCAACTCACACTAGTTTACGATTTTAATACAGTGCGAGATATCATCAATTCACTTCGAAATCGTAATGTACTATCTTTGTGAATTTCGGGAATGCGATCGCCACTCATTTCGCAAGGACGTATAGAAACTTCTGCAGAGTCATGCAGAAATTTAAAACAACCTTTCGGTGCACTTATATTTCAGTTATTTTGCCGGTACCTTTCATTTTGAACTGATACCAATAGCACTGCGTTTCTATTTTCGTTCTGTTTAAAATGGTTTCTTGCTTTTCCCATCGTTTTTAAAAACATTCGCACACTTTTTCTTTTGATCATTTGCATATTATTTGTAAAAAGTGTGAACACGAAAAACTATTTCTTGTCGAATAGCATGTACATGTTGAGTGCTCTAAAAAGAATTTTTTTGTCCTATAGTACTGTACAACTGGAATCCAAATAAACTAAAGATAAAGCTATCACCGAAACAAATGATAACTGAATCATCTTTGGAATTCAAGCGAGTAAATGCATAAATTATTCCCTCTTAGCAGTGCATTCATCATTCACGCAAAAAAGTCACTCAACAACGATAATTTAAACAAATGATCATTCAATTTTAACCACCCACATTTGTCACTCTATAGCCACTGAATAAACCATTCCTTGAAGCGATATCCTGTCATTAGGAAAGGAGGAAATTGTCAAACTGCCGAAAGCAGCTCCAGCTTAGTTGGAAATTATTCGACCCGGTAATGAGCAATTCACTCTTATTCACGAACACACTTTTACGGAGAATTGAATTAACGTTTAAGGTGGACGGCAAGTAATTTTCCTTCCTATACTTCCAATGGGCAAACTTCTGTTCACATTTTCTTCACAATTAATGCCTTCCCAAGGATGAAAATTTGAACATCGAGTAAAATGGCTTCGTTTTATAATTTGGAATACTTAATATTTTCTAAAACATAACCACAATTATGCAATCCAACATTTGTTTGTCTACTTACGTCATCAAAGTACAGGTCGCGCCATCTTTTTCTGGTTTTAATACCACCAAAGGAAAAGTTATTGATTTTTGATATAATTATGGTTATGTTTTAGAAACTATTAAGTATTCCAAGTCATAACATGAAGCTATTTTAATCGATACTCAAATTTTCATCCTTGGAAACGCATTAATTGTGAAGAAAATGTGTTCAGAAATTTTCCATTGAAAGTATAGGAAGCAAAATTACTTGACCTCCACCTTAATTCCCATTCCTAAATTTGTCCATATAACTTAACTTCTAATTATTGGAAAAAATGTGCTCATTAAAGTTTTACTGACAATGCATTTTTCAGACGATTTAAAAAAAATATTTACTTTAAAAGCAATAGGATGCAACTCAGGAACAATGACCCGGAGAAAAAAAATCTGGGTAAAGGGAAACTAAATGAATCAGGTAAAATATGATTGCCGATATTTATAAGACCCTGTTTTTTGTTTTAAGGCAATCCTACTTTTGTTGTTGGCAGGTTTCTGAGCTCGCATCCTATATGGCCTGGTCCGGAGCAGAGAGCGATTTCGCCTGTGTCAACGTGTGAGCCCACTTGTGTTAGATTTCATTATTTATTTTATTTTATTTTATAATTACTTCAGATAGGAATTATTTTGGGCTGGTGGGTATTAGTGTAATTTATTTAAATATTCTCTATTATACATGGAGTCCGTTCTCATTCCCATTCTAAGAACCTGGTCATAAATTGTAAGAGTTAGTGAACATCAGCGAGAACAATAAGCTAAAACGTCTGCCAACAACAGTAAGAAGTAGAGCCGAATTTGTACATAACGAAACGACTAGGAGTTGAATTGACACACATTCACCTTTCACTAACGAACTTCCGCTCATCACGATAACAGCCCTTACTTTTAAGACCATAACGGAAATTTGGAATTGATTATAAGATCGTTAGCTTGAAACCATTCGTTTTTAAAAACTTAGTCTCAGCTCTACGCAAATAAAATTTAACGAATGCATTATCATTTCATCATTTCTTCAGTTTCCCGGTATACCCTCTACTAAAGAAAAAATTGTACTTTCTAATTCCCATATTGACAGAAAAATTAAAAACATATTAAAACATATTTAACTGATTGATTTAAAATTTGGCAAATATTTAAAGTAATTTAAATAAAATTGGCCTGGATTAAAAATATTGTGATAGAGAAATAGGATTTATTATTTGTTTAATATGCTGAAAAGGACTTGTGAGATCCCGGTCCTAAAATAAGAATATATTCTTTCAAATACAAGCAGCAAAGAGAACAGTAAAGATTTCGTCACAGAAATTTGTTGGCGCATTGAATGATCATTCACATCGGTGTCTACGGAGAACATGCATTGGTTGTGATAGAATCTTTGACAATTTAATACTTTAGTAAAATGATTTTATTATGGAATACTTGTAAAAATGTTTTTTTTCCGGATCTAAGGTTTTTCGCTTTAAGTACTGTGAAAACAGTATCACAAAAAGGAAAATTAAAAATGATTATTTCGGTATTTCGTTTTCAGAAGTTTGTATTAAAACTGTGGACTGCCATATTCTTTTAAATAGTTCTTGGCGTATACATTACGCGGGGAAAGGTATATAACATTTAAAGTGGCAACAATTCTTTAATATTTTAAAATACCACAAGGTACTACTCCTGTCAAATTTCAAAAAAAAAAAAAAATCACGGTTTTGTTTTGTACAGAGATTTGTAATACTGACTCACACTCCTAATGGCATGACATAATTTTTTTAAAATGCTTTAACTGCTGTGAGAAATGTCTGTATAACTATCCCTAGTAAATTTTTCTGAAGGGTTTTATAAGTGGCATTTCCCACTCTCGGAAATTATTGGCTTTTTACGGACGTCTAATTTTATAAAAAAACACTCTTCCTTAATTTAGGATAACAGATTAAGGAAGGAAAAAACTTTGCATAACATTCAAACCCTATTTCTCACAGATGTTTAAATCTTGATCTCAGCTGTGATTAGGGCTTGGTCTGGAAAAAAAATGTATAACAACATTTGCTACACATATAAAATTTTTCGTAGCAATGAGAAACTTTTTGATTAACAATAACGCAATACGTTATGATAGAAGTACCCAGTACCTGCACAAAAACAAAGTCCAAAGAAATGTTAGCTACCTTATTTATTTATTTATTTATTAATGCTTTTCCTCTTCAACGCCGTAATTATTTCTTTTGCCGGATGGCTGTGTGTTGGGCGTACGTGGTTTGGATGGTGAAAATCTGTCAATAGATTTTCTTTCAACAGTTTTGCGGATTAAAATTTACAACAAAGTTTCACTAAGACTGCTGTGTTAGCCACTCTTGATGCATTTCATATTGGAAAAATTCTTCTACACAATAGTGTTAGACAGTGGCAAATCTAGAAATATTTCCATAAGACGAAAAAAATTAGGGCAGACATTCCTTTTGCATTTTGAAATGAAGAACTACAAGTCCTTTCTTGATGAATTTGCTATATGCTGGAATCAGAGTTCCATAACCTCTCCCGATTCCTCTTCAATGGCACAGTTATCAACTTTCTTAATTCACAGCAATGAGACAAAAGGGACATTCCATAACAAGTTATTAAGAGGTTCCCGCTGACCACTCCTCAAATTTGTTCATTCTCGCTGTGGATACAGACCTACGATTAAATTAAAACTGTGCAAAATTTCAAATCGTAATATTCAGTGTGTTGGAAGTTATTAACTTATTTGGAGGACTTTTTGATGAATCCGCGTCGAAACCGAACAAAACTCAATTCTTGGATCTTTTTAAATATAAGACGAAAGCAAGTATGAATCTCTTATTGCAGATTTTGTGCAACTTTTGTTCCTGAATCAGAAAAATATGGTGTGACAGGACAGAAACCCTGTTATGAGCCAGCAGCATGATTCAAACTGCCTCAGAAAATCTGCCGAGAAAAACAGTAGACATTTTAGTCCCTTTTTGGGTCAAATATATCTGGAACTAAAAATAAGAGGATCCTTCCTCTTGGCAAATATGTTAAGTATGCCTGAGACATAACTCTGCCAGAATATCTTCATTCATAAACACTTATATTGGATGATAATATGGTACAAACACAGTGCCAAATATGAAATTGACAAAAGTGAGCTGTGCTCACACTCAATTTTTGTGACTTGGGTAATCTCAGAAGGTTTTTTCTAGTAAACTTTAGAAAGACTATGTTTTCCTCCACTAAAATCTAGTCGGCATATCTTGCGCCTCTTTCCGCAGAATATCTGTGCTTCGGAAGATGAATGCTTAGAAGATTTCCCATTAAGCCGACGCAAGCCTAACAGTGTCCCCCTATTTTCAAAGTTTGAGCTAGCCAAACATGCTAACGCAACGTGGATATGAAACACCAACTTTGACTTGTCTTTCTAGAGAAAGCGCTGATAAGTGTGTAAAAAAGTTTATAAATATAAAGTTTATGGTCTCATTATTAAGGACTGCATCTGAAATCAATAATGATGCTTAAGCACCGTCCTGACTTTTAACGTCTTGCACCTAGAAAGCAAGATTATTGCACAAATTGCTAACTCCAACGCGTAATCAGTCAAGCAAGCATGGTAGGTGTTCTGAACAATGATGTTGTATATCTCTGGTCACTGGCTACACAGATGTACCTAAAACTAAACACAATTTCAATTTATGCACAGGCAAGGGTGATTGTGCGTTCATAGAAATTATATTTAGTTGCAGGAATATTTTTATTTTAGTTGTAGCTTTGCATTTTTCTGAATGTTTTGAGCAAACTTTTCAGAGGACAAGGTATACTGCCGATGTAGCCGAACAAGCGCAGCGATAACAAGTAATTTGTATCGCACAAGTGTAAAATTTACAGCCCAATAAAATTGTGGAAAAAACCAATACGTCTTTAGTGTGACAATAAAAGCGGTGGCCGTAGCAGATGTAACATAATTTTACCTTTAAAACCAGAAATTGCTATCTTAATGTGGTGCTTTGAATGTGTCAGAATGCCGATTCGAATCATGGTGGTACAATGCTTTTGAGAAGAAAATTCGTTGGCAATCAAAAACGTCTGCTTTAGTAAGCAGTCATCTTATCAACTTTTGAATACTTTCCTTTTTATCTCATCGTGTTTCTTTAATTCCTTAATCTTCATCAATGTGAGTATTTTCATACTTTAAGGATATTATTTCAAGAAAGAAAATCTTGGATTTAAATAAAATGAAAGAAAATACATATTATATCAAGGATATATGTTCAATCAATAATATATCATCTAGAAGTATTTTTTAATAATTTACAAGCATTTTCATTCAGTATTTGAACTGAAAATTTATTTTTGAGGGAACAAATCTAAAAAAAAATAATTAATTTTCCGATGACAGGTTCCAGGAATGCGAGTCCTATTCTTTACCAGTGCTTCCACACATAGGGTAATTACATTGTTTTGGAGTAATTTGTGGTCCTCTTGGGGTAAAAATAATTTTTCAAGCTATTTTAGGGTAATTTGGATATTTTTCAGAACGTGGTTTTTGCAAGTACCATTAACCGAACAATTACACAAAATGGAAATTCGAGTTGGCATCTGGCAACTACTGCGTCAACCAGTAGTTCATGCCCATGACAGTGACGCACGGTTTCATAGTCATGGGAATGAACTACGATCAGAGGCAACAGCTTAAACCACTCCGCCCCGGTGGCGCAGTGGGCTAAGCGAGGTTTTCTGATCATTCTTTCCAGATAGGTCCGGGTTCGAATCCCAGTAAGGTATGGATGTTATGTTTGTCTTACGGCCCTGGATCTTTTCCTTTTCTGGAACTAGTGGTCCTAAATTACAGATGTGCGACAGCTTATAGCCCAATGACTTGCTCACGGTGGTCGTTAAACCTCCAATAAAAAAAGACACATGGCTTGACACCTGACGTCATTAAGGCTAAGACTGTGGTGAGAGTAGTAAAACGTGTCAAGTGTTTCTTTGCTTCCAAAGGCGAGTTTCATACAATTATTATTCAGCATTTGTAAACTCTGTTGTTGTTTTTAAATGAAGATAATTAAATCTGACCATTTTTAGCATGAATGAAGAAGTGGACTGCAATATGTTGATAAGTAAATGTTGAGAGAGTAACAGTACCTGATTTGATTATTCTAACTATGAATGTGGAAGCGGTGTGAACATCCACGTAACTCCACCTAAAAAGTGATGTCTAGGTATTGCTAATGACCAGTGTTCGCAACAATTTAGGAGCAGTTGGTTGCAAGAAGCAAATTTGAAACTGGTTACAGAAATCTAGTAAGAGCCACTATAAGCATTTAAAAAAAATCTGGGTTATTCTGAAATCTGTGAACTACCTGTAGCTAAGGAAAAGGTAGAAAACAGTTATATTTTTTAATGTGAAAACAGCTTTAAAACAGAGTATTTTGCTATTCGAATTTAGGGTAATTTGACTACATTTAAGGTAATATGGGACGAAATCTAGGGAACTGATATTTTATGCTGTGGAAGCACTGTCCCTTAGACATTCATGGCAGAAATCAGGCTGTGTATGTTGACACATGTGTTTCGAAGACAATAATGACTGACTGGGCGCACCTGTTTCGCGAAGGATGTGAGGAAACGCAAGGTATACCGCTGCTGGGTCAGGCGCATGTTGTTACGACAGACGACGATATTGCCAAGATTGATGTAGCAATACGGGTGGACCGTCGTCGGAGCTTACGTTCGCTAGCGGAGGAATTTGCTCTGTCGTTGTGACAGTTCAAACGATGGTTACGAAGACTCTGCAGTATGGGAAGGTGTGTTCACAGTGGATCCCACGGATGCTGACCGACCACGATAAGGAAGAAATTATGGGTTGGAGTTTGAACCATTTGATGCGTTGCGAAGCAGATGTTAAACCACTGAAGTTCGGTTTGAACCACTGGCTATCGCCACCAGGCGACGAATCGTGGTTCCACCACGATTCGTTGCTTGGTGGTTCGTCGTGGTACCGTACCAAAACAAAAACATTCATGTCACAGGCTTCCACCGGTAAGGTTATGCGGACCGCTTTTTTTGACCATGAAGAGCTTTTGTTGGTGTACTTTAAATAGCCTCACAGAAACATAAATGTCAACCGCTACAAGGGCACACTGAACAAGCTGCATAAAGCGATCAAGAATAAGCGACCCGGCGTGTTTTCGCGTGGGGTAATCCTGTTGCACGACAATGTAAGTCCTCGTGTTCCGAACATTGGGCAGGATGCTTTAGCATTGAAAGTGTATTAGGATCTCTATCACCCAGCCTATAGTCCGGATCTAACACTATGTGGCTTTCATTTGTTCGGCCCTTAAAACAAAGCTCAACGATCCCACTTCGATGCAGACCTCAGGGCTGCGGAGACCAAATGGTTCAAGGAGCAACCGAAGTCCTTCTTCGCGGACGGCACCCGCCGCGTCCCTTAACCAGAGGGATGCGTATTCTTCTAACGAACACTGGTTCATTCGTGCTTCCTCGTATATTGTTTTGTTTAGTTCTACCACACCTGCGGATGTACTTTTTCGTTCGTCGTAATAAAGGCACTCGAACGGGTTTCATTTCATCATGCCTAATATATTCATATTCAAATTAACGAGAAATCCATTAAAATAATATATTTATTATCTGACAAAGCGAAAATAAGGCATTTTCACAAAGGGAACTACTTCGTTTTATCCAATACTGAGAAATATTATGGATAAGGCTGATTGTGACATTAGAAAGCTTAGACTTTAGATCAAGGAGTAAAATAAGTCTGAAATCAAAATATTCCCGCAGCTAATAAGAATGCTTTGCATTAGAATGTTTCGGAAATAAAAAGTATGCTGTTAATTGAATATACGTGTTTTAATTTTACGGCGCTATGATGTAATGTACGAATATTTTTACGCTTCAAAAATAAAAGGAAAATAACTCAGACTTTTGGTTTTCAAATCACAAGAATAGCTCCAGATGGATGATCATGCTAATTTAGTGTTTGCTCTAGGAATTTAGCAATACATTAATATTCCGTTATCTGAATAATGCTCTTGAACATTGTGGTGTTTTCATTGATTTATTAATAAACTTGGTACACGGTGTACAGATCTCTTAGGACCCCTTATTCTCGTAGCTGAAGAGAAAGCAAATGTGCCTAAGAAAACTACTGCAAAAGTTAACGAGCAGCTGCTCGTTCGAACTAAAGGTAGCGTTTTGACCTACTGAGTCTAAGAGGGAAATTAATAACAGTAATATATATATATATATATTCGAGTATTATACTAAAAACTTTTTTCATGATTTTTTAATTTGCAAAGACAGAATATAGAAAGAAACGATAAATTGTAATGTAGGATATCTCATTTATGCTGCATGATGAATTATTTAACTTTCGTAAAATATTCTTACAGGTAAAACTTCATTTACAAAGTACGAAACATTCGATATGAAATAAAATGCAGTTTCAAAAATGTTCTTTTGATTTTCATGATCATTAGACCAGGTGGGTGCCATATTGAATAATATAGAATTAAAAAATGAAAAAACAGAAGAGGAAAATGAAGGTTATGGTAAAAAGAATAAAACCACATATATGCCTGTAATGTATTATTCATGTTTTATGATTGAAATACGTAATTTTCGCTTTAAAGCTTACTATGGGAAATAGAGAAATTGAGGAAACTACTCTTTTCACTTCCCATCGTCTTTGTTATATTCTGATTTGTACTTCTGCCACAAGGTAGGCGTCCCTACGCTTCTACCTGATCTCACAAGAATCTGTCATATGTTTTAGGCCTTCAGACATGAAAGTATGCAGAAACAGCGTCTGCGGGATTTGTGAAATTTTCAGGAACATTAGTCCTCTGAATGTGTGAAATGATCGTGCAAGTCAAAATTTGAGGGACAGTGACATGACAGATAAATGCGCACCTGTAAGCTGACACAAATCTCGTTTCTGAAATCTCTAATTCACAGCTAGACGTTCATAAAATGCGTTTGCAAGCAGGATATCTTATTCAAATTTGAGAGACAGTGACATGAGATATAAATGCGCACCTGTAAGCAACAAATCTCGTTCATGAAATCTCAAATTCGCAGCTAGACTTTCATAAAATGCGCTTGCAAGCGGGATTTCTTATTCAAATATGAGGGACAGTGATATGAGAGATAAATGCGCACCCGTAAGCAGACACAAGTCTCGTTCCTGAAATCTATAATTCACAGCTAGACGTTCATAAAATGCATTTGCAAGAGGGATTTCTTATTCAAAGTTGAGGGACAGTGACATGAGATATAAATGCGCACCTGTAAGCAGACACAAATCTCGTTCCTGAAATCTCTAATTCACAGGTAGACGTTCATAAAATGCGTTTGCAAGCGGGATATCTTATTCAAATTTGAGGGACAGTGACATGAGAGATAAATGCGCACCTGTAAGCTGACACAAATCTCGTTCCTGAAATCTCTAATTCACAGCTAGACGTTCATAAAATGCGTTTGCAAGCGGGATTTGTTATTCAGATTTGAGGGACAGTGACATGAGAGATAAATGCGTATTCCTAAGCAGACACAAATCACGTTCTTGAAATCTCTAATTCACATCTAGACGTTCGTAAAATGCGCTTGCAAGCGTGATTTTTTATTCATATTTGAGAGACAGTGACATAAGATATAAATGCGCACCTGTAAGTAGACACAAATCTCGTTCCTGAAAACTCTAACTCACAGGTAGACGTTCATAAAATGCGTTTGCAAGCAAGATATCTTATTCAAATTTGAGGGACAGTGACATGAGATATAAATGCGCACCTGCAAGAAAAAAATGTTTTTCCTGAAATCTCAAATTCGCAGCTAGACTTTCATAAAATGCGCTTGCAAGCGGGATTTCTTATTCAAATATGAGGGACAGTGATGTGAGAGATAAATGCGCACCCGTAAGCAGACACAAGTCTCGTTCCTGAAATCTCTAATTCACAGCTAGACGTTCATAAAATGCATTTGCAAGAGGGATTTCTTTATTCAAATTTGAGGGACAGTGACATGAGATATAAATGCGCACCTGTAAGCAGACACAAATCTCGTTCCTGAAATCTCTAATTCACAGGTAGACGTTCATAAAATGCATTTGCAATAGGGATTTCTTATTCAAATTTGAGGGACAGTGACATCTCATGTCACTGTATATAAATGCGCACCTGTAAGCAGACACAAATCTCGTTCCTGAAATCTCTAATTCACAGGTAGACGTTCATAAAATGCGTTTGCAAGCGGGATATCTTATTCAAATTTGAGGGACAGTGACATGAGAGATAAATGCGTACCTCTATGCAGACGCAAATCTCGTTCCTGAAATCTCTAATTCACAGCTAGACTTTCATAAAATGCGGTTTCAAGCGGGATTTCTCATTTAATCTAACCGGTATATTTTACTACACATCCAGACTGATAGATGATATCTTGAGATAAGATTTGCGGAAGAACATTAAAGTAAAATGAAAATGTGCCGTAGTTCAAAAAAGTGAGTCACCTAAAATGGCAAATGCGTGTGGTCAATAATCTAATGGTATTTGACAAAGTATTTCTCCCAAAATAGTGCTTAGATCACGTGTGTGGTGCTGAATATATTTAAATTCAGCACCACACACGTGAGCATGAAGAGCATTATACATATAAATATCTAGTCCGTATGGAAAATAACGTGGGAAA
The DNA here is from genome assembly GCA_039090855.1 of Macrothele yani. Taxonomy (NCBI): domain Eukaryota; kingdom Metazoa; phylum Arthropoda; class Arachnida; order Araneae; family Macrothelidae; genus Macrothele; species Macrothele yani. The sequence goes on from CM077033.1 coordinate 54,091,500, forward strand.
TTCTTTCCTTCACGGATATCATGTGCAGTATATTTCCAAAGTCAGGGTTTATTTTGCTTCATGTTTGGAGGTAACACGTATTATATTGATTTGCCATAGAAGCACAATGTCCTCCGCAACAGTATACTTCCCTTCTCAAACAATAATTCCGATTGGTTCATTCTATCACCATAGCGTTAATTGTGAATAATACAAATATGTCATTCTATCGACATAGTGTTAATTGTTCATGCTGATAATCTGGTTCCCCTTTTAGCTGCTTCACGTTCTCTTCATATACACTGACGAAAAAAAAATCCCAACACCACGAAAAAATAGTTGTAGAGGAATGAAATGGCGGGAATACTTTCGTATAAGTAACATATTTAATCGATTAAGGTTTCAAGATCACAGCTTATTGTAAGCGCGAGAAGAGCCATTTTAAATGGGAAATGCTGGTACATTAATAACCGGTGTAACCGCCAGAATGTTGAATGCAAGAAGCATGCAAACGTTCATGCATTGTGTCGTACAGGTGGTGGATGTCAGTTTGTGGAATGGAGTTCCATGCCTGTTGCACTTGGTCGGGCAATACAGGGACGGTTAGTGCTGGTTGGGGTGACAATGGAGTTGTTGTCCAATGATGTCACATACGTGCTCGATTGGTGAAAGATCTGGTGATCTAGCAGGCCACGGTAATATGTCGACACTCTGTAGAGCATGTTGGGTTACAAAAGCGGTATGCGGGCGAGCGTTATCCTGTTGGAAAACACCCCCTGGAATGCTGTTCATGAATGGCAGCACAACAGGTTGAATCACCAGACCGACGTACAACTGTGCCGTCAGGGTGCGTGGGATCGCCACGAGAATGCTCCTGCGTTCATAGGAAATTGCTCCCCAGACCATAACTCCAGGTGTAGGTCCAGTTGGTATGAGTTGAAGAGTGGATTGATGTTGTTTAATTTGTGTATAATGTTGCCTATCTGATAAGATTGTTCATTGTTCCTAATTCCTATCGTGTGTAACTTGTGTAGTAAGATATTATGATTTATTTTATTAAAAGATTTGGATAGGTCTAAAATTAATGCGATGGTATATAGGGTGAGTTCAAAATTATGTTGGAGTGTTTGTTGTAGGTATAATAAGGCTGATTCTGTTGACTTTCCAGATTGAAAAACATGTTGATTTTAATGGATGATTTTTAGATTATGAATGTACGAGATTAGTCTATTGTAAATCAATCTCTCCAACATTTTAGCAACAATTTATAAATTGGCTATAGGGAGGTAGTTGTTTGCATCGTTTATTGATCAAGATTTGTATTTTGGGATTATTTTTGTGATTTTAAGTAGATCAGGAAATTCACAAGATTGGAATATATTATTAAGTGTAAACAATAGATGATCAAGAAAAAGAATAGCGAAATTTTTAATAATGAATGGTTGAAGATCATCATATTCAGGGCCAGACCTGGGATTTATGTTGTTAAATTATTCTAATAGTTCTGTTTCGTCAATGTCAATAAGATAAAAAGTATTAGACCTGTGTAGTACTCCGTAGGTAGTTAGTGAATGGAATTAGTGGGTTAGTTAGATTATTTTTTAGTGTTTGTGGAAATAAAGTAAAATGTTCATTTAATCCGTTTGTAATATCTTGTTTGTCTGTAAGCTGAAAGTTATTAGAATCTGTCAAGTATTGAGGAGCCGTTAAATCTGTATTTTTACCCATTAGCAAATTTAAATGTTTGCATTTTAGTTTTAAGTGTTGCCGTGAAAAAATGCCGAGATAGTAGCTACGCTTAGTGTACCGAATATCGCTGTTTAGTTTATTACGAAAATTTTAAAAATTTTGGACGTCCTGGGGTATTTTTTTACTTTTTATGAATTTCGAAAAGAGGTTATTTTTTTTTGTTTATTCTTTTTAATAGAATATTGGTAATCCATGGCTTACGATTTTTTTTCAGCTTACGCTGTCTTAGAATTTTTTGAATAGATTGTTTATAAAGTTGTGTAATAGTTGTGATGAACGACTTATATTTTTTTTTTTTTTTTGCAGAACTATGAACCAAAATAGTGCTCCAGCTAATGTTTTCTAATTGAATTTTAAAACTTTCCGTATTTGTGTTATTAATTTGCCTAAAAGTGTAGCAGTCTTCAGGTGTAGTAGTTTGTTGTTTAAGAGGGTAAATTGTAAATATATGGAGGTGATCACTGAAATCATACTGTAAAGCCCCTGAAATGGTAGTCTCAGTTAATACATTTTTGATAGAGAGATCAATCAATGTCTGTGAGGTGGAGGTTATACGAGTTTGAACTGAAATCATGTTTTTGTGTTCAGAAGTGTTAAGTAATTGTGAAAGTTGAAAAAGAGTGATTGGTGTTTTGTAATACGTCGACATTCATATCCCCCATATGAAACGTTTTTTTTTTGAAAGGTTAGAGTAGTTGAGTAATTCAGTAAGTAATGATAAAAAATGCTCTAAGGTCTGAGTTGGATTGCTTATAGCACATAATAGTAATATAAAATTGGTTATGAATAGTTAGAATTTCGGCGTTTTGATTCGATACTCGGAAAATTTGGAATATTGGAAAAATCATTATAAATATATTTTACAAAAATTGCAACCCCTCCACCAGTTGAGTAAGTTCTGTTTAAAACACGGCCTGTTGCAAATCAGGTCCTAATGTCTGTGTTTGAGAACCCATTGCAGCCTGAGGTGTCTGTGGTTGAGGGTCAAATGAATGCACAGAAATGGGCTGCACGCAACAAGTCCTCAATAAGCCGACGACGTCGAAATGATCTGAGCGGAAAAGCCTGACATGTGACAATGCTCCGCTGCCTCGCTTACACCGTGGATGTCGTTCTGTCATCGGTCAATGCCAAATGGTACGATTGTCAATCATCCAGGGCAGTCGTGCAAATTTGCGGTCCATTTCAGTATCTCTGTGCACCCGGTACTCATCTTGCAACGCTCCCAGCCATTACTTCCCCACCAGAATTTACTTTGCCCAGCTATTATCCCGGTTATCTGTCTCTCTCTGGGTTCGAACCTACGACTAGGACGTAATGTGCAGTAGACAGATATTGAAATGAATGTACAATGACAAATAAACAAATCATACGCAAATTACTCTTCTATAGATTTTTATATAATTGAACCGTTTTAGTGCAACCACAAGTCAATTACTTCACAACGCATGTTACTAAACTAAATTCAAATTCTAACATACTCCAGATTTTCACCCCTTTTGCTTCTTCAATATTTATCACGCCAGACAGGCACTACAATACTAATAACATTAGGTATTTGAACCACAATAATCATTAGCCTGTCATTTCTTTAGACAACATTCAAAATTAATTAAAGCACATGATCACACTAGAGCACAAGAGTGACAATCAACTCTGGGTATGTAAACACTATTAATTTTAAAAATCCTAATGGTACAACATGCATCAATGAACACCACATGAAACTGAACCAATTACAAATAACTTTCAATTATCCTACAACCATACTTTAAACTCCGCCAGCAACTATTAATTATACAAAGAAAAAGACTTTTGCACTCACGTACTAGGATTTAATGATATTCCTCTGACAGCCCCCGGCACACACACAACAGGCTCAATGAGATGAGAAGTTCACACACAAAATAAACTTCAAGGGAAATCACTGGATGATGAGTATTCCATGTAAAAAAATGTTTCGGTACTCCAAATTTTTCACAACAACGCATTCGTCCAGCCGTGAAGGGAACCCTCCACCACTCGTAACTCTCAGACATAACTGGACGGAAACTTCATACTCTCTCGGCATAAAAAAAGACTTTCCGTGCTCCTGACACCCAGAAACGATCAGGCGGAAACTAAGAGTTCTGACAGCATGGAAGGGAGCAGAGCAAACTTTACTGCTTTAGACACCCAGGAACAATCAGGCAGAAATCACGAGTTCTCACAGCATGAAAGGACGTAAAGCTTTTGCTAGCTCAAGAAAAGACACTCTTGCATTCTCAAGAGAAAACTTGAAAGAGATAACATTCAGTTCCAAAGAGGTTCAGCCATGGAGATTCCCTTCCGGCAGATTTCCGACCATCGCGCTTCACCACTTGAAGCCAACGAGCCTTCCCGTATGGTTTTCCAACATGAAATCAAACTGCACTTGTGTGCCACACGCAGAGCAAATGTGCAAACGATCCCACAGAAAAAAACGAGCAAGCGAGAGATAAAGATCACCAATGTATAGCGCCAACAGACCCTGAGCTCCAATCCAACCAGTCCACTGCGAGGGGCGTCAGCTCCGGTACATTTTTGCAAATAAGTATTTTCCACACATCAAATCCTTAATCATAACTCACAACTTAATAAATTATAACATCATATAAATAAAATATACAAAAATTTATTTTACAAATAACACATAATAAACAATATATATAATCATTATTTGTGACCTCTGCACGTGACCGTCTACAAGTATTCTAAATAAAGTATTTAGAATTTCCACCTGTATATAAAAACTTTCTCAAATTATAAACACTATTAATTTAACTTTACATTTAGGTTTATTTTATCGTAGCGACTCCAGGCCATGACTCCGGGACTAATTCCACCAAGACGTCACATGATGTCCATTGACATCACGTTCGTGTCATTGTACTGGCGCTTCGTCCCATAGGAGAGCCAATTAGTGGTTGGAATATCCCGCTTTGCTCATTCCAACAATCCCTCTTCTCCTAAATTTCGTCAAATATCCAAAATCCGGCTTTGCTCATTCCAACAATACCTCTTCTCCTAAAGTTCGTCAAATATCCAAAATCCGGCTTTTGCTCATTCCAACAATCCCTCTTCTCCTAAAGTTCGTCAAATATCCAAAATCCGGCTTTGCTCATTCCAACAATCCCTCTTCTAAAGTTCGTCTAATATCCCAAATCCGGCTTTGCTCATTCCAACAATCTCTTTTCTCCTAAACTTCATCAAATATCCAAAAACCGACTTTGCTCATTCCAGCAATCCCACTTCTTCTAAAGTTCGTCAGATATCGAAAACGGAACCTTCTTCATCAAAACGGCAAAATGATACAAGAAAAACCCATTCGACACAATGTCGGCTCTTCTCTAATTACAACATCTCGTTTGATCTGGCTCTTTATACCCAATACCGGATATTTCAAAGGGCGGTGCCTGGAACCGGATGATCGTTTTCGCTGAGACTGTAATCATTTGCTTGTCCTAACCTGTACTTTTACACTTTGAAACCATTACATTACTACATATACTTTAAAACCACTAAATTATTTACACTATTACTTTAAAACCATTACATTATTACACATACTTTAAAACCATTACATTATTTACACCATTACTTCAAAACCATTACATTATTTACAATTAAAAACCGTGATCGGTTGCACATCCAGTAAGTTTTGAACTAATACCAGCAGGTTTAGATGATGTTGCAATTTTTTCACTCATAAATGCAATTTAATATGCGTGCATCGGTTACACCTGTGAACATTACCACTAAAATAAAATATTACCATAGAATATTTAACTCCAATTATTTTTGTACCTAGCCCAAATCGCCAATTCTTCCACAGATATATGTTAAAATTAACAGGCGTTTTGAAAATGAATATCAGTGATACCTTCTGATGTTTACATATGCAGCACAATTTCCATACTTTCTATATCTAGCACACTTTAAAACCGTGATCGGTTTCATATTTGAAATCCTTATTGTGAATAGTTAACATTTCAGGTTCTCTATAACATCTGATTATACAAATATGATTTTTTGCGTTTAGCCAGTAGCAAGCTTCCGTTTTTAAGAATATGGAGTCGCTGCTCACAGGTGAGAATTATTTTGCATATCTTTTTGTTGACGAAATTTAGAGCAGAGTAACATACAAACTAAAGGTGCAAGTAGTTTAAGATTTTTCTTTAGGCAACTATCATTAAATACTTGAATAGAAAGTTTCTGGATTCAATTCGCTTTTTACTATTATGTACCGACGAATACCTTCATCTAGAGTCTTCGCAACCTGCACTTTTAAGAAAGCAATAGAATCCCTCAGAAAGCACAGCAATAAAGCACTTTAATCAAAGTACTCAAAAATGTTATGTGGGATCGATTGACCACATTCCTGGAATTGTTAACATCCTGAAGAATAGCTGCGGCAACAAACAATTATATTATGGTATACAAAATAGAAACATACTTTTGTGGATCAAAAATGAAAGGGACCCAATCAAGAAGGATATTAATTATGGTGTATACCTCATTCCGTTAAAATCCTTAGATACCTCTTCTAACGACCAAGTTTATGTTGGCTCCACGATGGGGTGAATTAAAACTGGACTCTCGGAACACCAATATTGTTTAAAGACAAATTTTCAACAAACTGCGCTTTCGAGGTTATCAAGTAAAGGCACCCACTTCCCGGTTTGGAATGAAATGAAGACTCCGACTACCCCACAAACAAAATTTTAAACGTTATTTGCCTATAGCTTGTTTATACATTATTTATATGATATAGCTTGTAATGACGATACCCCATTTAAGAAACCCCAATCATGGAAACAACTTTGGTAAATACTATAATTATATTTAATATGTTCCTATGATCTTTACTGTAATCTTGTAATTAGTATTCCTTTGTTGTTGTGTACACTGTAAGCTATGTCATCTTTAAAATGTTTTTTACGACCATTTTTAAATTTGCAATGAGGGAAAAGAGAGAGGGAGGAGGAGAGGAGAGGGGGAAACGTGATTAACAAGTAACAGACAAAAACAGGAGGGAGGAAGATTCGACTTCTCCCGCACCTGTGTTCTGCGCCTGAATCTACGTCATTAGGACTTCAACTTTGACAGCATATATGTCGATGTTACTTGTATACAACTCTTTGTTAGGGCTCCCATCTGATGATGGCCTTATTGAAAGGCCGAAAGATCTCATGGTTTTCACATGTAAATATTTTTTAACCTTTTAATTTAATAAATTATCTGAGTTAATCGATACTACAAATCTCACAGATACCACCTATTTCAATTACTTCTGTTGCACTTTTAAAGGTCAGTTTATTTCAGCTCGAAAGGTTGTTCTGTTCACAACCATAAGCTCATTAAACTCTAAATGTTTCGTTATTAAAAACTAAATTCACAAGAAAATACTGACAGTCATTATGCGTATTTCAGTACATGTATTCTTATTGGATTATTAAAATTTATGACAATTTATTTTATTCAGATATGTTTAAAACGGTATTGGACTGCAAATTGTATCTACTATGTTGAAAACGATAGGTAGCTTTTAAGTTGTTTTTTTGTAAACGAAGAAAAGAGTGTTTTGACTAAACTCTATTTTGTATTATGTACGTCTTCAAAAATGATGTACATGGGTTTCATTTGCATTATTTGCGGTTACTTTGATAACTAATAAATGCTGAAGACCTATAAATTAGATTTACATTTGATTAAATTTAGGTCTTCCCAATTCATGTGAATTTGTACGCCGAGATTACAAATCAAAAATATTTCGAATAGAATATTCAAGACATTATTAAACTTTTAAATCCCAATCTCGGGAAATTTGCGTGTTTACGTGTCGACCACTCTGATCACAAAATATAATTTACTCATTTCATATTTATTTTTGAAATCACTTTAATGCACTGATACAAGCATACCTTTCTTTTTTGAAACTTTCAATTAAAGGATGTAAAAAAAAAATGAAAGAAATAAAATTGCGAAATTTATTATTAACGTTCATGGCGGGGATTCGAATTACATTGTTTTTGTATTATGAGTTTCCTTGAAATGTTCACTTACTGAACTGGACTGCAAATTGTAATTCTTTGGAAGATGATTTCAAAGTTTCGTAAACTGTTTCAAGCTAGAGGAGCATAATTTTCCTTTTGCTTTACTAATCAGTTAAACGAAGTCAGTGCATTGCATACAGTAGAATATGCGTTTGTAAATGTTGCTTGGATCTTGGTTCGATTTGAGAATGTTAGTGAGTTTATTATTAGCAAAGGACTTGGAGTTTTTCAAATGGAAATCCTATATGGTATGTGTTCCTAAATCTAAATGTCCATTGATTGGTTTTTTCATGGACCCTCTTTGCACAATATGCAAAAGTGGTTTACCTACAAAATTAAAAAAAAAACGTTTTTCACCTAATGTTTGCATGGAAAGAAATATTTTGAGCAATGTCTGGTAATAGGAGGTACATAAGAATTTCCAGATTTTGAATCATTAGGGTTTATCAATGTAATACGCTCTATTGTTTAAAAAAAGGTATGAGGTAAATTTCTCACAGGCCCTGAGCTGTTCAAATGACTAATTCACAAATTTGGTTTTGCTGAAATTACAATATGCTTGTATCAGGATTTTGGCTTAAGTGTAACTGTATTAACCATACGCTTGTATCAGGATTTCGGGTTAAGTGTAACTGTATTAACCATACGCTTGTATCAGGATTTCGGCTTAAGTGTAACTGTGTGAACAGTACGCTTGTATCAGGATTTCGGCTTGTAACAGTGAGTTCACGATCTGTCTGTATCGTGTGATTACCTGTGAGTTCAGTTTTACTGGTCATAAACAAATATAAGGATGGAAACCCTTTAATCAGAGAATTGTTTTCCGGCTGCCATATTGCCTGTAGAAAAGCCCTTATCTTTCTGGAAATACTTCGATTTATACTTGCGAAAAGCACTGGCATTCATGCCAGCAGTAGAGTTTGTCATTTATATACGATGATCGTCAAACATTATCTCTCAGCTGCTGGATGAAAATCTTCTGAAGTTTCTTCAAATCTTTTCGTATTATTTATGCCAGTCTCAAGTTACAGATCTAGCAATTTCTCGAAGTTCATTCAGTCACCTCCTATGAGACGTTTTTCTGTCCCATGTTACCTTGTCTAATGTATAAGTTGTCAATCGGTGGTGTGGTGTTCAATAAAAACATCCAGCCCTATAGAATTTCAGGTATTCTATTTTGATCATGAGGTCTTCCTCTCTTATTTTCTTGATCAACGGGTTCCGCTTCCAATCTTCCCTTTTTTTAACAAAGCATGCACGTCTTCATGTTTTTTTTTCAGTTACTTGAAGCCTGTATAGGTCTTTTTATTGAAGCTCCATGTCTATGCTCACAAAGGGAGGAGTGAGTGGATGCATTGATTAAGAACTCTTCTTTTACGAGAGCAGGATTAACTGCTCTTGGAAAGTGCATTGTGACGCCCCGGTGGCGCAGTGGTCTGAGGCGATGGCCTCTGATCATTCGTCCGGGGTCCGGGTTCAAATCCCGGTGAGGCATGGATGTTGTGTTTGTCTTACGGCACTGGCTCTCTACCTTCCCTGGAACCAGTGACCCTAAATTAGGGACGGGCGACTGCTTATAGCCCATTGAGTTGCTCACGGTGGTCGTTAAACCTCCAATAAAAAAAGTGCATTGTTACTCTCAAATGCCCTTCAGCGAAGTTCTTCCAACAGATTCAGTTCTTCATCAATATGGGCCTCGCTTGAAAGTTGTTGCACAAGTTGAATCCACGTGTAAGTTTCCACTAGATCTTTTTTTTTTCAATGGAGGTTTAACGGCCACCGTGAACAACTCAATGGGATATAAGCAGTCGCCCGTCACAGATTTAGGTTCACTAGTTCCAGGGAAGGGACAGAGGCAGTGCCGTGAGACAAAACAAACACAACATCCATGTCTCATCGGGATTCGAACCCGACCCCTTTCGGACGAACGATCAGAAACCATCGCTCAGACCAGTGCACCACCTGGGAGACACTAGATTTTTTCATCATTCACTAATTTGTAATCTTGCAGAAGCAATGTATATCAATTTTGTTTTCCGAAAGTTATTTTTGAATCCAACATCTTTAATCTTGTTAGCAAGTTTCTTGATGTGACTATGCAGGTCTAAAGAGGGTCATTCAAAAACAATTATAGCATAAAAAAAACTAAGGTGAGTAAAAACGTTTGTACTATATTTTATCACCTAATTGTCACTGATATTCTGCAACGTGCCATCGAGGCCATTCGGAGATATGGTGTCAACTTTTCTGACGTGCCATTAAGCCACTTCGAAGATTGGTGTCAACGTTTCTCACACCTTTTTTACTTTGCATTGGGGGCCGATCATTTTCACTTTCATTTGCACCTCAAATAGCCGATCATTTGCGCTTTCATAATTGTTATTAACAATGTTAATCTATGTACAAATGTATATTCCATACCGCAGGATTTCAAAAATTTATAAATGCCGAAGGTGTCACGGAATCGACCACGCTTTAATAATCCATAAAATCTATAGGTAGTTCTTAATCCCTCGTTGTTCCAAATAAATCTCGCTCTACATAGATAGGATCCATAATGTTGGAGCAATACTGAATCGAATTTGTTACCCTCTTTAGCCATATTCAGTGTAATCTTCAAACACTGAGAAAGAACATTAGTGGAAATTTTATAAATTATTGGTAAGGGGCTGATGGATGTTCAATTCTCGTAATCCTCAACATAAACATTTTTATGTTTCGGTATCATTGTAGCATTTTTCTAATCACCAGGGATATCAATGACGGGGAGATTCTTCTTGATAGGAATAATTCTGCAACAATAGTTCTATTTAAACAATCAATAAACTAGTACAACGTTCGAAATATATAATTTCTTTTTCTGCAGCTGACGCTGCATTTTTAGTCAGTGCTTGCATCGTTGCATTTATTCTACTTTTTGGTCAGTTTGGATTTAATAATCATTGAATAATTCCTCAAATTGTTCCAAAAGTTTCATTTCTAAAATATTTGGCAATTCATGAATATATACTTTAACATACCTGTGTGTTAACAACACGCTTGTATCGGGATTTCGGCTTAAGCGTAGCTGTGAGTTCACGATCTGTCTGTATCATGCGATTACCTGTGAGTTCAGAATATGCCTGTATCAGTGATAAAGTTTATTCACCAGTTGAATGTAAACATAAGAAAACTAAAACATAATCTGCTGAAGCAGTTTTAATGAACTCTGACATTTCTAAAACACACTGTGTGGTTTTTTTAAAACTCAGGTTTATACTAGAAATGATTGTCACTTGGACGTTTGCTAAAAGAATTATATAGTTCATAATACAGTACCAGACTTATACAGAGAAAGAGTTTTCATTTTAGGGAAGTGCTCGTCACATCGATGAAATCTGTAGTGATGAACATACTAAATCGATATAAATGTTTGAGGATGCTGAAAATGGAAATAAAGGAATTCAGTGAAATTGTGGTATGAGTGTCCTTATCCGTCCGCACATTGACTGCGATGCTTATATCTACATTATGCGTGATCACTGTTCAGTTTGGCTATTAATGCCATAGCACGTGTCTACTTTAACTTGCTGATATGTGGAACTTTCAATCGCTGTCTTTGTTCATAATTCCCTGTTAAGCTTTTTGGATGTGAACTAATGTGTTTTTGCGACTGTGCGTACTCTAGCAGCTCCCCACGTAGAGATACCTACGTTATAAAAGTAAAGCTGTATGTATCGGACAAGACAATTTGAGAATTCCTCCATCTCTTTATCTCTCTGTTCGTTGCTCGGTTCGAGCGTCATGACTCAAATTGCATCCTGTCGGTAGTCAAGATTCACCATTCCCGTCTATTCTCCACAGTTCTCATGATTTCTGCAACGAATAGATACAGTCTGTATGTGAGTGTTCTTATTTGATCGATGAATCTGTCTGGGCGACGTTCTCTCGTTCTTTTGCGATTGAACTTCCCCTGAATACAAAGTTTTTCTAAACCGTCAGGCCGGATGATGTGGCCAAAGAAGGTTAGTATATATTGTTGGATTATCGGAAGAAGTCGCTTGTGCACGTCTACACCGAGCCCTCCACAGATTGATGCATTGGTCCCATGCGCAACCCAGGATATTCTCAGCATGCATCTGTAGGAGATTATTTCGAACTTCTCAATTCGTCTCCGACATCATGAATTTTAGTTTCATGTTTCAGAACCATAAATCACGATGGGAAACACGAGTGTTCTGACCAGGTTCAGCTGATGTGGCGATCCTTACAGATTTTTGTAAACCCTGAAAATACAGATTTAGTCATTCCAATCCTTCTTTTAATCTTGCCAACGCAATTATCGTTGTTGGTTATACGGCCATCCAGATACATGACTTCTGATTTTGAGAGTTCCGATGATTGAAAAATAATTGCAAACGACATATCTGCGTAAGATATTTTACTGCACTGCGTACAATGCAGCAATAGAAACCAAAGTACTTAATCTCTCGTTGGGCTCCGGACTGCAGTTTGAATTCTAAAATGAGATCGAAGGAAATCGCCAGTTGCATGCCTTAGGGTTTATGAGATCTAGTTTTTTTTAAAATGGCGAGCTTATTTTAAAACAGAGTTTGAGAATGCTTTTTTTTTTTTTTTTGAATATTATACTTATGAAGAATTTATTCAGACACACACTGTGATAGTTAATAAGAAATTTATCACATATTATCGCAACTGATTGATAAATATTTAGCTTTTAAGTTATCGTAGTTTTGGCCCTATAAAGGAGGAACCTAAATATCGCTATCTTACGAAATGAATCAGAAAAATATAATTGTAAGTGAAATCCACTAGCAAAAAAAAATAGGCGAAATTCTGTTAAATCACTTTATTGCTTATGCGTACATCGAAGAAGGAAATTATCTAGAGCAGGAACTTGCAGGAACCAAGTATTAGCATTCCTAAAATCTAATCTCAACTTTGATTTAAAGTTCAAAGAAGTTTTCTTTTCAGTATTTAATATGATATCAGTTTTTCTGGCTAATAAACATTTTTTTTCGTCTGCTGTGGAATTTATTATTCCAGCACTCAAATATCAAAAATAACTGCAATGCAGCTCAAATTATGGTAGTACTACATCTAGGTTTCTAAGCAAAGGGGACTGGATACGGGTGTAACAGGTTTTCCTATATTGTTATCAGGTACAACTGTGAGTCCATCACTGGCATTGTGGGCGGAAGCGCATGATGATTCGAGAAATTTCGAGGACCTATTTCTGGAGAATACTATGATAGCGGTCTTTTATTGGATGCATGAGTGATGCGGTCTCGAGGCGATTTGAAGTCGTGGCATTGCGGTTCCCAAAGGTTTGCGGAATTTGTTCCTCTTATTACTTCAGCTTAAAGGCCTACCATTGGCTATTGAAATGACATTACCCGGGTAGCAGATCACTCATGGCTGGGGTTTGTTTACATACTGTGGAAAAATTTCGTACATGGATAAAGAAGCAAAATTTTTATATCGACAAATATTTCTCTTCCAGAACATATTAACACTAAAAATTGAAGCATTCATCCAATTTTCCACGCAGTTTCTTTGCTTTTCTTAACATTAACAGTCTATCATTTGATTCAAGAGGAATTAGTACAATTCGCTTTTAGATTCAACTTCAGTTATGACAGGTTACAATAATCAAACCTCATTTCAAATTTTAAGCTTAAACTAGTTCTGAAATAAGAATACAAATAAAAAGTTCTTTTGAACAATATAATTAACTTCAACTGCGAAATAATATTCTTGGCTAATCCGTGAAAAAGGAAAAAATACTGCACCACGTGGAAAAACAAATTTCCCACGAGTTGCGAAGCAAAATTACATAAGTAAATACAATATTACATATAAGTACATTACTATTAATAATATATAACAATACGACAACAATACAATAATATTACTAATACATAGTAAAAAATAAATAGTATGTTAATATTATATAATATAAATTCCCGTATAACACAGAGTACTAAAGTAAAGATTAAAATATGTGAACATAACACCGAAAAATGAAGATCTTTCACATCACTTATTTAATCAATTAATCCTTAATCTCTCAATTAAAAGAATACAGCCCTTCCATTATAAATCTTTTTAAATTGACGCAAATCTTTCCTAAATGTGGGTCCTTTTAAAATCCATGAAACCTAACATCACAATCTTTGGTTACATTACAACTGTTTGTGTAGAATGGAACAGCACATCAGGGCATCGTAGTTGACTAATGCCGTAAAATTTATGGATTTTTCGAGCATTTAATTTATTGAATAGGTAGCTGGAATACAATACCAGAGTTACCGCATTTAAAGTACTTATTTCTACTCAAATATGTAAGGAAATAACAATAATAAAGAAGTGAGCAACGCACACCGGGAACAGAGCGAAAGCATTATTTCTGCTGGGAGCAAGAAATCTCGAAATTTCTTGCTTCCCAGCAGATGTCATGCACATATACGAAAATCCAGTCGGTAAAAGAGCAGATCACGCGATCTACAGCTTCGTCTGTTTATGGATGTCTCCTGTGTACTGGGAAGTTTGTCTTCCCTTACCTAAAAGCTCTTCCTGATATTGGTATTCCAAAACACTAACTTAAAATTTAATATACATATATTTTTTTTTTGAAAAACGTATCAAAGCTAATGGGAAAAGAATTAAGTTCTACTCCAATTTATTAACACACCTTCAATTCTATATCTCTGCATATTCAACTTCGCGTTTGTTTGCTGAATAATGAGATCCATGTTTCCTCGGTTACAAGAGAACCACATAAATTGGGATTCCTCGAGATTCGATATATATAACGCTACGTTTTTTAACTTTAGGATGGCAATTGACGTCATTACTCATGTTATAGAGCTAGCTAGCAGTCCAAACTAAGTTGTTATCATTATTTTGTCGTCATTGCTCATGTTGTGGAGCTAGCTTGTTATACAACCCAAATTCTTCCGTTTGGCTTACATACTCGGACAACGTATTACTTCTCCTCTCTCTGGCTTCACACAAGGAGAAGCTGTTTGATCATCAACAGGCGCCGGTGTATTAACCACGAATAATTTCTGAAGCAGGTATTCTGTTAATTTCTAGTTACTTTTTTGTCTTTCAAGAGTCTAACCTCTGTTACTGGCTGTTCTTTCAAAGCCCTTGATTCTTCCAATTTTCGGTATTTTCAGGATTCATACACTGAAGAGCCAAAAAATTAGGCTCAGCGTGTCGTTTGGAAAATCGAAGAAACTGCATGCAACCGACAGCACATGTGTGAAGATCGTGAAATAATTCAGTCCAGTCCACCTCCTATTGTTGACGTAAACAGCGCGTAGCTAATTAAAGACACGTGTCGTGAGTTAGCTTGGTGGGCATATAAGATGCGCTGTAAGCAAACTGAAAACATATCACTCGTTGCTGTCATGGATAAAAGGAGCGATTTATCAGATTTGCAAAAAAGGGATGATCATCGGCTTTCAGGCCAAGGGTGGCAGTATTTCTGAAACAGCGCAGTTTGCGAATTGTTCGCGTG
This sequence comes from Macrothele yani, assembly GCA_039090855.1. Taxonomy (NCBI): domain Eukaryota; kingdom Metazoa; phylum Arthropoda; class Arachnida; order Araneae; family Macrothelidae; genus Macrothele; species Macrothele yani. Next base: position 54,106,830 of record CM077033.1, read on the forward strand.
CTGCTGTTGTTAAAGTGTATCGTGATTGGAGAAATGGTACTATTGCGGATAAGCGAGGTGGAAACTGCGGAGGACCACGTGCAATTGATGTGAGAGGTGAACGTTGGTTTCGAAGGTGCGTGAGGGCCGGTTGACACGCTAGAATGGAACAACCTACTTGCCGAATGAACCAGGGAGCTACCTGAAGTGTGTCTAAAACGACGGTTCAGCGAACTCTGCGCGTATAGGGTTCCGATGCAGACGGATGGTCACTGCACCTATGCTAACGAAGGTGCTTCGGCAGAAAAGGATTATTGTTGCATGGCCGTATCGGAATCGGACCCCCGCTGATTTACAAACGATTGCTCTCTCTGATGAGTCACGTTTTCTGCTTCATCGAACGGTTGGACTTTGGCGTGTAATGCGAAGAAACATCGGACAACAAACACTCTTCAACCATTGCTGGAAACATACAAGCTGGTGGGGGCAGCGTTATGGTCAGTGGAGTGTTTTTGTGGCATTCTCTGGGTCTACTGATACCTATGGAAGGCACAATGGACCGAATTCCTTATCAATCCATCCTTGCAGACCACGTACACCCATACATGCTGATTGTTTTCTCTATGGCGGATGGGATCTTTGAGAATGACAATGTGACATGTCACACAGCTGGAAATGGCCTACAATAGTTGGAAGAGCTACTTCCCTGTCACCCTAATTCTCCAGACATAAACACAATTGTCTGTGGAACCACCTCGACCGTGTTGTTCGCAATGTGGATTCTCAACCACTCACCCTCAAGCAGCTGTCAGATGCACTGCCCTCAGCCTGGCGCTACATATCTATGAAAACTTTCCAGCACCTGATTGAGTCAGTCCCAGTCTGTCCAGCTGCTGTCCGCGCTGCAGGCTGCGCTTACTCTGGATATTAGCTGGTTGTCACAATAACGTGACTCGACCGCTTAGCTGTTCACAAAATGAATAAGCAGTAGGCTAAATCGTAAATAAGCCCGTTGGCACGTAGGTCGAATGAATTGGTGAAGATTCCCCAGTCATACGATGTAGACATTTCCTCAGTGAGTAAGGGTCTGGTTTGCTTAATGGCACTCGGCCGGAGGAGTGAGAAGGACACATTTGAGAATATAACTTTTCCCAAAAATGAATAACACATAGTGATCCCGCTGTCACCTACTATGAATGAACAGGTTACGATTCCTCAGAAAAACGATACAGACATTTCTCATAGAGGAAGGGTCTTATTTGTCAAATGGCACTTTGCCGGAGGAGGGAGAAGGACACAGTTGATAATGTAACTCTTCTCAAAATGAATAACCTTTAATAATCCCGCTGGAACCTACTTCGAAGGAATTGGTGACGATTCCTCAGTTAAACGATATAAACATTTCCTTAGTGAAGAAGGGTCTGATTTGATTTATGACACTCGGCCAAAGGCAGGAGGGGGACACAGTTGAGAATATTACTCTTCTTAAAATGAATAAGGACATCCCGTTTGCTCAGTAGTCTGAACGCTATTGTATAATAATTATTCCTTGTAGGGCTCAAGGTTCGAATTTAGGCGAGGTTTGACTTACGGCACTGGCTATCTTCCTTCCCTGGAACCAGTGACCCTAAATTAAGGACTGGCGACTGCTTATATCCTATTAAGTTCCTCACGGTGGTCGTTATCGGAATTCAATGCTGGAGCCTCAATAAACATCAGCGTCCGGACTGTGCAACGTACCCTGAACGATATGGGTTTTGAAAGCCGACGCCCAACTCGAGTCCCCTTGGTGGGTGCACGACACAGAGCTATGCACCTCGCTTGGGCCCGACAACACCGCCACTGGACACTTGATGACTGGAAACAAGTAGCCTGGTCTGACGAGTCGCGTTTCCAGCTGTATCGGGCAGATGGAAGGATTCGTGTGTGGCACATACCCCATAAAGCCATGAATCCCGCCTGTCAACAGGGAACTGTACCGGCTGGTGGGTCTTTATAATGGTATGGGGTATGTTTATCTGGACTTCACTGGGACCCCTGGGACGTCTACAAACTACTGTGACCGGCAAACGCTATGTGCACATCTTTTCTGACGAGGTACGCCCGTTCATGTGCTGCATTCATCCTGATGTGTTGGGCCTGTTCCAACAGAACAATGCAACTCCACACAAGTGTCGGGACGCCACATTATGGTTAGAGAAGCATTCATCTCAGTTTGGGGTGTTTCTATTCCCACCCAAGTCCCCAGATCTGAACGTGATGGAACACATTTGGGATGCCATGCAACGCGCTATCGAACACAGGAAACCGAGACCTCGGAATACACCCGAGTTGTGGAACAATTGCACTTTCCCAGAAACTCAAAAATTCCAAATTAAAAAAAAACGCTGTACGTCCGCTGCCAGTTCTTACCCAATCCAGAATATTTTAACTTTCGATACTCAGAGGCTAGATTCCGTAGCGATTTTTGAATTTTTCACACTCTCCATAGCTGGATTAGACATTCTTAGTACCATAAAATTATTTGGTATTATGGAAACTGTTCTTTATATTTACACGGGTTCAGAAAGAGCTGCGTCTTCGCTTCGTTAATGTATGAAACACATAGAGGGCGACTTAAAGAGGACTCTACAATTTTCAAAGCGCATAAACGTATATTCGGGATACTTGCAAATGTTTTGGGGGCGTTATTCTGTAGCATAACACATTAAGTTTTACCTCACGTCGTTCCGATGCACCGAATATCGTAACTGCGACAGCCACGTTTCAAAATACTTGTTTTCAGAATTTCGGATCATGTTTAGTTTGAAGAAATGAAATATGCGAAATATGTGACAACTGTTCAACGGAAATTTTCTTTCGTAGAATGTAATACATGTGTGCGAAGAAATGACTCAGCTTATTGGAATTATTAAAGGTATGAATTTGTGGATTTTCATATATACAACCTATGAGAATTTCAAAGGTGAAAATTAACTTAGGTTTTCCGTCTTAGTTTAAACTTCTATGTACTCATCTTCTGAAATTCTTTTTCCCTCTGTACAAGCTGCGCAGGTAATATGTTTCCATATCCTTCTCAATAGCCGTGTTATTTAAAATTTTTGCATGTTTTCACGTTTCACAAAACAGTTGAACGGTAGTAAACAATTATGTTTGATATAATCTGGAAATATATACTGCATAATCCGACAGTAAAAATTAATTGGCAGTTTGGAATTTCGGTTCTCGTGCGTTGTTGTGTTCTTTTTCTTTGCTCATTACACTGACCGAGGTTAATGCAAGGACCTGGAAGCATCATGGTTTACTGCTACGTAAAACTCCATGTTATTCTTCAAATGGTGATCAAGTAGTAATAATAATAATAATAATAATAATAATAATAATAATAATAATAATAATAATAATAATAACGAACACCAGAAAGATCAGTAGCGAAAATCCAAAGTGTCGACTTTATCAAGAAAAAGATAAATCTGTGTCTGTAGCAAAAATTGCACAGACGGATTACAAATTTAGACACGACAGGTTTGCAAAATTAATTCACTGGTCATTATGCAGAATGTATAATTTGCCAGCCTCGAAAAACTCATCGAAACATCAAGTTGAGAAAGTCTTAGGAAATAAAGAGATCAAGATCTTATGGTTTTTTAATTCAATCGGATCGGCACCTAAATGTAATACCTGAGACTTAACCGTCATAGAAGATAGGAAAGTCTGTAGAATCGATATAGCTATTCTTAAAAAAACCAGAATCAATGAAAAAATTTTGGAACAAAATGACCAATTATAAAGGTTTGTCATAGAAGTTACACATATACTAAACACCCAGCGATACTCCCCAGTGTCATCGGGTCACTTGGAGCAATTAAAAAAAATGTATTATTCATTTAAAGAAAGTACATTTTTCACATACATCACCTATAGAACTGAAAGAAACAGCTTTACTAGGGACATCATGCACTCACGGACAATGAAATTCGCGCACCTAGAAGAAAACATGCTACAACCGTGAAACTTTGCAAATAGATAGAGCGGGCTAGTATTCAAATGATCCATATTTGGAACAAGTGCGCATGACCGCACACCCTGTGGTGGCGCTAAAACCACGAACCGGCAGCTTTATAAACCGGAGTGTAGTCGATGCCCCATGAAAGCGAAATGCAACGGCCGAAGCAAATAAGAGTGCAGAGGGACAAAAATTCCGGGTAGGCGCCAGAGACGTCGATTTACGCCACTTACGGTGTTTGAGAGATGCCAGATCATCGCGCTGAAAACCATAGGGTAGTCGGCGGGCCGTACAGCCCGCCACGTTGATCGTATTCACCAAACCTTCGAATGTGTTGGGAACAGTGGACACGTTACGGCACTGCCACACTATGGAGCGGCTCCTGACGGACCAGGAGGACCACCGGTAGAGATAATCGACGAATCATGCTGCAGGCCCTGATGGATCCTACGGGAACACGGTCGACTACAGAGACAGATGTAGCGGCTCCTGTGTGCCCACAAACTATTTCCCGAAGCTTCATGTAAGCGAATCTGCGATCCAAGCGCACCTTACACTTACTACCATTAACATCGGAACATCATCGGCCCCGTGTGCAGTGGTGCCATCCCAGAGCGACGTGGAACGCCACAGACTGGCAACGTGTGGTGTTTAGCGATAGTGGTGCATCGTTTTGGGGAGAGATGATAATCGTGTCCCGTTGTGGAAGTGCCTGGGCCAACTGCACAATTCCTAACTTTGCTATCGAGCGCCACACCTCTCCCACTGCAGTCATTGTGGCCTGGGAGCCATAGCCTACGAGAGCCGATCATCTCTAGTAGTGGTCGTTGATCATCGACGGGCAAGATGTATGTGGATGAGATGCGACAGCCCCATGTGCTTTAATTCCTGGTCGAGATTCCATGTGCGCTATAACAGCAGGATAATGCCCGGTTACACACGGCTCGGTGTGACCAGGTCTGCCTACGTCATGTGTAGACACTTCCATAGCCTGGGCGCTCCCTGGTCATGTCCCCTATCGAGCATGTGTAGGACCAAACATTCGTGGGGATTCATGTCAATAAATTATAAAAAATCACCTTCACAATGCTGTCGTTACGCGATTTAAAAAGTAGATATCAGTTGCAATTGAAAATGAACTTTATTTACATCTAAAACCATCACAGGAAACATGCTAGTGCTTTCAAATCCACACTGGGTCAATCATCGGGCAACATATTAGGCCGAACTCCTGTTTATAAGGAGATGGTGTGTCACCTAAAGTCACTGGTTGGATGACGTAGTTCCATTTGACGCAAGTGCACTCAGCATGACATACACATACACAAATGAAAATCACTACAGATTAATATGATGGTATGAGTTATGAATTGTGATAAAAAGTACAATGATTAAAAATGAAATGTCTCCATGACGATGGTAATATACATGGTGAGTCATTGTTACGCATTGATTGGAGAATGAGTTAACAAAAATGATCTCCATAAAAAGTAAATTAGTTTTGTTGAATGCTGTTGCTAAGTATTTAACATTGTTCCAATCCGGTATATGGCAGCCCTGATTAACCAGTCTAGATAATGCTGTAGCGCACGAACCTTTCCTTACGTAGGCATGTTCAGAAATCCTAGTCGAAATATTTCGAAAGGTGGATCCTATATATCCGGAGTCATGCACATTAAGGACAGTAGCCTTTAAGGGTATAGAGTACACACTCCGTGTATGTGTAAAGGGTTGACTTTCTCACGATCTCTTTTGTCCAAACAGAGTAATTTTTTAGTCTGAATTCCAATATCCATATTTCGTTTGGCACACGCTTTTTTCAGAATCTGTACGACATCGGAAATGCAATCAACGGAACCTACATAGGTATTAGCTTCACCACTTCTTTGTAACGTAGAGAGTTTAGTACGTTGGCATTTATGAAGTTGTTTTAGCACGTCATGGCGAGGATAGCTAAACTGGCTAGCCAAATCAAAAATATATTGAATTTCACGGGTTCTTAGGGTGGCAGACGATGAGTGAGTATAAGCTCGGGTAAACAGGAATGCAAAAGCTCCATTCTTGTGTTGCGGAGGACTAAATGAAGAAAAAGGTATCAGAAAATGGGGGGGGGGGGCTGTAGGTACAAAGCTTCATTCTTGTGTTGTGGAGGACTAAATGAAGAAAAATGTATCAAAAATGGGGAGGGAGGCTGTAGGTTTGCGAATAACCCGGAAAGAGAACGACCGAGTTCAGGGAAACCGAGTCAAGAATAAATCTAAAAACGTTAAAGAACCCTGAACCTCCAATTGAGCAATAAAATTCATGGTTGGAAAGGGGGCAGACAAGAGGTTGGCGAACTCTTGTAAAGCGTCAACAGAATGTTATAAAGTAAAGGTTTGAGAGGGCACTGTTGAAGGACATTATTCTCAAGGTGCTGTAAAACTATCTCGGCTAATAGTGGCGAGAGGGGTGAACGCATTGGTGTGCCGGCAGTCTAACGAAACACGTTGTTATAGAATCGAAAAAATGTTCGTCGAGTAATTAGTCTTAAAGCTTCAATGATCGCCATAATCTCGGTATGGGTTACACCTAAAGTCGGGAGTAAATCTTCAATAATAGAATGGGCAGAATCAAGAGGGATACTAGGAAAAAGGAATACAACATCCAGCAACGCTAGGATGAAAGGGTGGTCCCAATAGTCAAAGGACTTAATCTTGGCAAGTGCTTGGCTCGAACTATGAATGGAAAAGTGGGAATGAGAAATCAAAGGTTTCAAAAACGAAGTAAGGCTTTTTTCTAAGTGCCGGGTGGTGTTCGCATAATCCGAAATCAAATGGCGAATTGTTTGGGATAGTGAAACTGCATAAAGAAGAAGAACTCACTCGCCCATTGGTTTAGGGTTACGCTAACCCCATCCGGCCCTTAGAAAAAAGCCTTACTTCGTTTTTGAAATCTTTGATTTCTCATTCGCTCTTTTCCGTTCATAGTTGGAACCAAGCACTTGCCAAGATTAAGTCCTTTGACTATTGGAACCACTTTTTCATCCTAGCGTCGTTGGATAATGTCACTTTTTTTCCTGGTATCCTTCTTGATTCTGCCCATTCTATTATTGAAGATTTACTCCCGACTTTAGGTGTAACTCCTACCGAGAGTATGGCGATCATTGAAGCTTTAAGACTAACTGCTCGGCGAACGTTTTTTGATTCAATAACATCATGATTCGTCAGACTGCCGGCACTCCCATGGGTTCAGCCCTCTCTCCACTATTAGCCGAAACAGTTTTACAGCACCTTGAGAATAATATCCTTCAACAATGCCCTCTCAAACCTTTACTTTATATGAGATATGCTGATGATATTTTGGTAGCATGACAACATTGTGTTGATGCTTTACATGAGTTCGGCAACTCTCTTTTCGGATTTTTCATAAACCTTCAGCCCCCCCATTTCTGATACCTTTTTCGTCATGTAGTCCTTCACAACACAAGAATGCAGCTTATACTCACTCAAACGTCTGCCCCATTAAGAACCCGTGCAATTCAATATATTTTTGATTTGGCTATCCTCGCCATTACGTGGTAAAGCAGCTACATAAATGCCAACGTTCTAAACTCTCTACGGTACAAAGAAGTGGTGAAGCTAATACCCATGTAGGTTCCAATGATTACATCTCCGATGTTGTACAGATCCTGAAAAAAGCATGTGCCAAACAAAATATGGATATTGCAATTCAGACTCAAAAATTACTCTCTTTGGTCAAAAGAGATCGTGACAAAGTCAAGCCTTTACATAGACACGGAGTGTACTCTATACCTTTAAACGCTACTCTCCCTAATGTGCATGACTCCAGATATATAGGATCCAACCTTCGAAATATTTCGACTAGGATTTCTGAACATGCCTACGTAAGGAAAGGTTCGTGCGCTACAGCATTATCTAGACTGGTTAATCAGGGCTGCCATATACCGGATTGGAACAATGTTAAATACTTAGCAACAGCATCCAACAAAACTTATTTAATTTTTCCGGAGAGCATTTTTATCAACTTTTTCTCCAACCAATGCTGTAACGATGACTCACCATGTATATTACTATCGTCATGGAGACATTTCGTTCTTAATCATTGTATTTTTTATCACAATTTATAACTCATACCATCATATTAACCAGTAGTGATTTTCATTTGTGTATATGTATGTCATGCTGAAGTGCGCTTGCGTTAAATGGGACTACCTCATTTAACCAGTAAATTTATGTGACGAACCATCTCCTTATAAACAGGAGTTCTTCCTAATACGTTACCCGATGATGCAGGTCCGAAAGTACTACATGTAGCCACGTGAACTTTTATCTGCATTCCTCCCTCCCTCTTCGGTCTTAAGAATGAGAAGTTTCGTAAAAATGTCGTTATTTACCGTGTTTTGATTTTTTTCTGAGTGAAAATAATGTTTCAAGGCATATACAATTTTCTAATAAATGCATCGTTTATGATAGAATTCATTAGTAAATGTATTCTAATTGGATGATATAAGGTTTTCAATATTTTGAAATTATTAAATTAAATTTAACAGTTAAGTACAGTTCTCTAAAATTTAATTACATTGCTTCGTAGGCAGTGAAGAAAGATACACAGTTTATGAAACTTAGGAAAGCTTTGAGTATGACCGGAGTCATGTGAAAGATAAAACAATGATATATTTTTTTACAGTCATATTAGATATTATTGTGGTGCTTACTTGTTAGCATGGAGCTTGGACATACCATCTGTCCAAGCTCCATGCTAACAAGTAGACTTTGATCCATGTTACACCACTAGAGGGCTACCAGCAACTTTATAAGGAGCTTGAACTGAATGAATCTCGTTTAACAAATTTCACTTTGATTCCAGCATTCCGGAAAAATCTCATGGGACTGAAATAAAAATAAGGGCTTTTGATAATTTCTTACTGAAGGAACTTCAATTCCTTCAATTCTAACATTTCAGTGTTTGTGTGCATTCGTTTGCAGGAAGTGAAAAAAATCAAATAATTTATGAAGTCTCCGAAAGTACATTAGAACAAAATGTGTAAAATGTAATTAAACATTGAAAAAAAATCAAATATGTGATAAACAGTCACTAAATTATTTTGAAATTAAATTATATAAAATCTTTCAAACAATTTAAATGTTTGTTGTTAATGTTTCTTTTGAATACGATAATGTTCTTTCCCACAAAAAAAATATGTGTGAAATTCAAAGTAGAAAAACATTGACCAAAATTTCATCAAAGGTGAAAATTATAAAATACTGCCAGATTAAAAAAAAAAAAAACTTGCTGTTTCGGTGAAAGTACGAGATGTAAATGTCATAACTTTTTACCTGAGACCTACAAAGTCGCCCATATAATTTTAATTCCAAATATCATAGCTATATGTTTAATTTGAACTTATATGGATGCAATGTTCCTATGAATCGTCATCTACAATGCTAATACTTATGCATTTTTAAATCCATAATTCCAAACCTCTCAGAAGTGTTAATAACGTAAAATGTTTTGCTAATAAATATAGCATTACGAAGCTTATTGTAATCAGAAGGAATGCTGCACAGTACAGAGAATTATTTCGCATTTAGCTGACGCAAAATATTATCATATTTTACATTTGAGCCTCACTCCATGGGAACAATCTATGTCAGAAACGAAATTCCATACTGCAGCATATTATAACCCTATAGTAAATGACAAAAACATTCTGAAATTCTCATCTGAGGACACTTTTATTTTATGCATTTATGAGGATGTTGTACTTTACGAACGGCTTCCTGAACGAAAGAATCGGGAGAACGGTGAGTCGTCCATAAGTTGTGAATGGTTTAGAAAAAAGGCGGAATTATTAAATGCAAGGTGTTGAATTTCAAGATTTCGATTTGATAATTAGATTGCCTACTTTAAACTGAAATCGACATTGTTTTAATGGTGCGGTTGAAGTGCAATTTCTTTGTTCATATATCCTGTATATATATATATCGCTGAGTTCAATAAATCTGAAACCCAATGTTCTGGGGCACGCTTATTTGTATACAAATTAGTTTGTGGTCAGAACATAGAAGTTCTGCTAGCTGAAGCAGTACCCGTACAATACACAGAAATTTCGAAATTCAAAAAGACTGAGAATATTAAATTTAATATAAACTTATATACGAATATTATACTGTGAAGTGTTTTGAAAATTGACATAGTAATAAATGTTGCGTTTTAGTGAATATTCAGGCTCGAAAAATTTATGTTTTTCTCAATGTTTTTATACACTGGCGCCCAGATTTATGGTGACAAATAAATATTCGTGAATGTGTCCAAAACCAAAGGACCTACTGTGAGGATTTTTCCAAACAGTGTGCATGGGGAAATACTAAGTCCACCTACCCGAGCAGCACTTTGCTAGCGTTTGTGGAAATTGACAAATCAGGACTGTACGGCTCCGAGCTTGTAGGAACGCACTATTGTTAAACCTTGTTCTGAGTAGGATGCGGCAATTCAAAAGTGATTTCTAATGTTTGTTCAAGAATGGCTTCGTACCATCGCTTAGAAGGCTCTTTAAGTTGGAGAGCGATCAGTAGATTAAAAGCAGGGCAATCGCAAGCTCTCGTAACAAGATGACGGAATATGTATAGAAAAGTGGTATCTAATCTCAGGAGACAATCACAGGAAGCAGGAACAATAATAATCAATAGACCGGAAAGCGTACCCTATGAACTACAAGTCAAGTAGGGTAAGTATTTTTTGACTGCAACAGCTCGCCGTTTTAGTAATTCGACGACCACGCAACGTTCACTGAAGATCTTCGCTATCGGAAAGACGATACTGATGCAAACAATGTGCACAAGACTTCACGAGAGAGTTCTATATGCAACAAAGCTAATGCTTTCAATACCACTCGTGCAGTCCAGGAAAAGTTTCTTTTCTGAAATGTTCTCTGAAAAATTAACCGTGGAACACTGCACCTGTGTTCTCTTCAGTGACAAGTCGCTTTGAAGCCTAAACATGGTTTCTGGATGACAGCCTAAATACAGATTTTTGAGATGAAGACCAAATCTTTCTCCAAGGTTTGGGAAACTGGCCACTATGGATGTGGATGACCACTGATTCGGACTGATATCATGTTGGATGGACGCACGTCGCTACATGTATTAGCAGGAGACGCCCTCACTGCTGAACGCTATAGAGATGATATCTCAGATCCCAAATGTGCGGCTTTTTAGGGAACATGTTGACTAGTCGACGAAAACATGGAGAGTGAGCATATTCTCAACAAGGGGTGGTCTGCAATTTCTCCGGACATCAACTCGGTAGAACGTATCTGGAATACCCTGGAAACAGCAATTGCAAACAGGCAGCCCATTTCGAGAATTTTCTTGCACTCTTATGCATCTTGGTGGATAAAAAGTGTATATTGCCCAGACTCTCCTTCGCATCCCGGAAAACTGCATTCTATACTGTTGTACGGTGTAATCACACTTTTAGTAACTAATTGAAATAGGCGCCAGTTGCTGCATCACTTCTGGATTGCCATGCTACCGTATGTATGCGTCCTCTCCATGCGAGGATGGCATTCCTTCTGCGTTGTGTACTGCACCGTATCAGCTGTTATTAAACTGTGTCGTGTCGATTTTTTCCATAAATTATAGTATTAAGGATAACACAGAGCTGGAAAACACACACAAAAGCAAATTGTGCCTCAACGTGATATCATGTTCAGGAAACATGGTTTTACGTTGAGATATCCGAACACACTGTGATCGTTTCTATACAGCGAGCATCTGACTCAAATTCACTTCTATGTCTCTTTGCGTCTTTGATGTTGAAGTAATAAATGTAGTTTTCTACAGTCTGCGAATTTTTAACACCATTCTAACGCCCTTTAAAATAACATTACTTGAGGAACTTCAATTTCTTTTAGATGTCAATGGATCATCAGTGACGTCGCTTTCAAAACCCAGAGATTCCTAAGAGCAACCTGTGCCTTATGCTGTTAAAGATGCCGAAAGGGATTTTTAACTCAAATGAACACCAAGCACATTTTTAATTAGGTAAACGATTTCGTTAGAAAATGTTCACTCCGTTTAAATGCAGACACAAAATTACATATGTTTAATATAAACTTGCACATACAGCTTTTTCGGAATAATCTAATTAGAAGTTGCAACGAAGCCCAAAGAAAATGGCTAGATTATTTTTGTGTTATTAACTGGTGGCTTACTTTGAACTGCATTGAGAATTGTTTAGTTGAAGGTATATAATTTAGAATACTGCACATAGGTGTTTGTTTGATGAAACGTGGAATCTTAGGGTTAAAATTTCATAACTGTGTTTTCATACTTTCATGTATATCCTATCGGGTGTGATTACCCTTTGCATTATTAAGCAAAAATAAAAAAACGGAAAATCCAGCATTGAATAGGGACGTGATTATCGAAAGGACAGGTTTTTGTAGATACACTGAAAAAATAGTTTATTACATACTCCACATTTAACTAGCTACATGATCCTTCGGTGTAGTAGTCCGTTCGCTTCATTACCTGAATTTGGTGCTTTATATATTTTCGATATGTGGTTCTCTTGAATATGACCATCGTCATACCTGTGTTCTATTGTCCATTGATTTGGAGAAGAGGGTCTTCTGTTTTAACTTGCATAGTTCTAGATTTTGTTCGTTCGCCCTTCTAACGCATCCCCTATCTTCGACCGAACATTATTAGATTGCTGTAAGTTAAGTCTTACTACGCTTGAGCACGAGCCGATCAGTATGACGGCCGTTTAAATGATTATCGCAGAGTCACGTTGGTCGCCAACTATTTTGCCACTTTCAAATTCGTTAAGATTATTATTTTTCCCTGTTCCGAATTTTAATCGAACGCTATCGGAAGCTCGATTGAACAGGCAGTCGGAAATATACTGCATATCCCGCACCATTGACACCTTACGTTTGGAGTAAGTTATCTATGCAGCGAGACAAGGTGTTCAAAAGGAACTCGTATTACAGGAAACATTGTCCTTAAATATAACCATACTAAGCATTTGGTTGATTTTCAACAGAAATAATTTGCAACTATATACATGATTTTCTTAGTTTGGGTGTTTATTTAAGGAATATACTCAATAACAATATATTCTAGTCTGTAATATTTACCACGAGTCCTGCGGTGGAAATCTTGATCTAGATTTATCAATAACATTTAAGTAGCCTTATGGTTTAGAGGCTGGTAGTTGGTGAATTATTGCATGCAGTAAATACTTTTGAAGGGGTTCCCAATCAGGTAATTTATAGGTATTTATAATAAAGTGGATAACAATCTTAACATTTATTACAAGTTTCCCATCAGCTTGAGAATAAGTGTTTTATAGGAATTATTAAACAGCTGAAATGTTTTCTGTAATTTAGCTTTCAGTAATTTTGGAGCAAAAAATATTTTATTAAAATTTGGACAATATAGGTTTCGGTGTACCAGGATACTTTTGAGAAATCTTTACGGTGCGTGGAGCACCAGAATATATGAGACGTTTAAATGATTTGAGTCATAATGATGAGGCTAATGAGAGACTAGCATCTGGAGGTAGGATTTCGATTCAAAAGTTTCCAGCAAATGGCGTGAGCGTCTAAAATATGAGTGGAACTCATTCTCACCAATTGGTTTCCCATCAGTTTGAGAATAAGTGTTTTATAGGAATTATTAAACAGCTGAAATGTTTTCTGTAATTTAGTTTTCAGTAATTTTGGAGCAAAAAATATTTTATTAAAATTTGGACAATATAGGTTTCGGTGTACCAATATACTTTTGAGAAATCTTTACGGTGCGTGGAGCACCAGAATATATGAGACATTTAAATGAGGTGAGTCATAATGATGAGGCTAATGAGAGACTAGCATCTGGAGGTAGGATTTCGATTCAAAAGTTTCCAGCAAATGGCGTGAGCGTCTAAAATATGAGTGGAACTCATTCTCACCAATTGGTGTGGTTACCTTAAATACGGCCGTGCTTCTAAAGTTCATCAACAATACTATATTCTTCATAAAGTTTAAATACAAAATAAGTATTTTTAGGAATTCATGATTTTTACTTCGTTACCAAATTGTAGTCAATTTTCTTTTACACACGGCGTTGTTACCTTTTTCATTTGTAAAAATTTCCAAGATGCAAAGTTTTTTATTCACCGTTTTACATTTCCACCTCCACGTGGCGGGTATTGTAAAAACATCAATTGAAAATATGCCAGAAATGTTCTTAAGAAACAATATAATAGGCCATTTCTGGAAAGTTTACAAACAAATTTACGAATTCTCCGCAACTTTACATTACCTTTTGAAAGACTTGTGAAAAAACTATTTCGATAACAGTTTTGAACACAGATACTTAGTGCCTCAAATTATGAATTTAACTGGTGGGGTAGGGCAAGCATTCTTCATGAATATGTTCTCAATATGCTGAATTTTAGCATTTCAAAAAATCGAAATTTTGTTGGGGATAAAAGCAAGTTTTGGTTAAACTTCCGTATTTGACCACAAGTATTAAAAGTTCCAAAACAGACGATTGACGACAACACGTCACGTCTATCTACTCTGCTTCTGCGCTTTCCCCTTTCTCATTTCGCACAGTATGTGTACGATTAGCTCCTATGTGCTATGCAATTATTGTCTTTAGTAGAGGGAACCCATAAGTTCCTTTGGTTTGAATTCCGTATTCGTTTTACTATAACTTTTGCAATTCAGAAAGAGACATGTTGGATTGCTCTTAAAGAAACATAGGATTAGGTGGCTGTTCGTTGGATCAAATCGGTTGATTTTATTGCGGAAGTTTTTTCGTTGGATTGGCTTGTGATGTTATTGGACAAATATTTGCTTTGTCGGCTCCCTTATTATTTCCTCAGGTGTGTGCCCCAGCCAGTTTGGAGAGGTGAGGGACGCAACAGAGAATATAACACATCACTAAATTAACAATCTGTGATTTAAATGGCAAAACTCACGATTGCAATCATAAATAAACACTATGGTAAACACGACGGAGGGATATACAGTACGTCGCACTTCGAAAATATCTGTGTTCAAAAATGGTTATCGAAATACCTTAGTCACAAGTTTTGCACAAGTTCATGTAGCGTTGTGGAGGTTTTGCACATTTGTGTATAAATTTCTCAGAAATGCCCTTTCTGATGTCTTTAGAAAATTTCAGGCGTAATGTTTTTTTGAATTTTTTAAAATGTTTATCATTTTGAGGTGGAAAGGTAAACAGTTAATAAAAAAGGTTTCATCCTTAAAATTTAGCGAGTTAAAAAGGGAACAATTCCATGTTTAAAAGAAAGTCGACTAGAATTCGGTAAAAAACAACAACATTTATTTAACATATATTTTGTAGCTAAATTTTATGTATGAAGAAAATAGTATTGCTTTTGTTCTGCACCTTAACTCCAGAAGCATGGCGTATTTAAGAGCACCAAACTAATCAATTTGAATCTGTAGCTCCACCCATATTTGAGAAACTTGCACCAATTGCTGGACACAGGTGAATTCTGAATCTACCACTAGACGAGGCAAGCTAAGGATTCCCCAGTTTCCAATTTAATAGTTCTGAAACGATTGTATTTACTGTATATCGACGGATATTCATTGGGCTGTCGGAAAAGTCATGACGCTTTTTAACCATGTTTTGTAAAGGCCATTTATTGATAGAAAGAACAAAGAAAATCAATGATATAACGCCCGTTTTGTTCGATAACATGTTACCACCTTTCAGTGAGCTGCAGAATGTCTCGTTCATAAGAGGACTTGTATTTCGTGGCAAAAAACTGTACAAGGTGCTGATTTACAGCCTCATCTGAATTGAACGTTATACCATGCAAGGACTTTTGAAAAGAGCGAAACAAGTGGAAGTCTGATGGCGCAAGGTCACGCGAGTATGCTGGGTGTGGCAACACATCCCACCCAAACTTCAATAATTTTTGGCGGGTGATCAAATTTGTGTGTGGTCTCCCGTTGCCGTGGTAGAACATAACGCCTATACGATGAACGAGCTCTGAGCGTTTTTGGATGATGCATTCCTTCAAACTCTCCAATTGACGACAGTACACATTCGAATTGATTGTTTGGTTCCGTGGCAGGAGGTCGAAAAACACGACACCTTTAAAATCCCACCACACTGAGACCAGAACCTTCCGCTGATTAATGTCTGCTTTGGATGTCGTTTGAGGCGAATCAGCACGTCGGGACCAAGACCGTTTGCGCAGCACAATGTTGCACACAATCCACTTTCCGTCACCAGTTATCAGTCGCTTCAAAAAGGATCGTTTTCCTCACGTTTAATGAGCATAACGCAGATGTTTATACCAGACGTCAATTGAGCTCCTTTGAGTTCATGAGGAACCCACACATCGAGCGTGCTTACGTATCCCAGCTTGTCCAAGTGGTCGTGAACGCTTGAATGATGGATGTGCAATGTGTCTGTAATATCATTTGGCGTGTAACATGGGTTTGATTCGATCAATGCATTGATTTAGTCGTCGTCAAACTCGGTGGGCCTCCCCGACCGTGGAGCATCGTTGAGGTCAAAATCACCAGCACGGAAATTTGCGAACCACCGTTAGCTCTGACGTTTTTGTAAAGCACTATCACCGTGCACTTTACGCAACTTTTCACAAGCATGACGCTCTTTGCGGAAGTAAAACAGTAAGATATGGCGAAAATAAAATATTGGTCTTCCATCCTCAATTTGATGTCAAATCTCCGCAATACAACCAAATGGCTCACTATTCCTTTTAGACTGCAGCTAGAACTGGCACCTGTCGAATGCCAGAGCGATAACAGAGCTGCGCATGCCTCTAATACTTCCAAAACCGACCAATCGCCACCGGGTGCCAATTTACGTCATGACTTTTCCGACAACCCAATACCTTTGGAAAATAATTAGCATATCCTAAACTAGTGATTGCTGCTACTCGGGTTTCGTATCGTACCCATAATCATACAGATTGTTTGGTGTTATTAAAATAAATGTTGGGTAAACAACTCAGCACCAAACACTTCCTTTTAGTTATTAAATCATAATATTTCAACTTTTTACTGCAAATAAAATAATTTCCTCCAAATATATGACATTTCATTGGAATTCCTTTTCTTTATGATAAAATTATGGTTATATCTCATGTAGGCGACACAAGGGTGCAACATGTGCTGCAGAAAGCTGCATTTAAAAGAGTTGTAGGCATTCGTGCACCGGTGCTCACCGGAAAGTGTAAAGAACGTCAGAGTTCATATATCCAGACATGTTAAAATTAAGGTCATTGGGGGTGGCATAATAATAGAAAAAACTATCATCCTCTACAATGGCCGTTTGTTTCTGGATAGAGCTCCCAAATTAGTTTTCATAACTTTGTATTGGGAGTGTATGTTTTTTCCCTCCTTAATGATCAATTCAGTTCCCATTGTGGTATTATAGAGCAAGGGACACAGTTACCGGAAAGTCCAAAAGCCAAAACGAACAACAAAGAATTTTTTTATTGTGCCATTATGACATTGAATTTCATGTATCCATTTTTACGCAGTTTTCGGGTCCCCTGATTTTGACTTAAATATATCTGGGGTCTCATTCTGTATTCGGCATCGAAGTATTTTCAAAACACTGGTTTGGCAGCAGGTAAGCGCCCATTCTTGTCTTCTGATTTCGCACTTTCTCGTGTT
Organism: Macrothele yani; assembly: GCA_039090855.1. Classification (NCBI taxonomy): domain Eukaryota; kingdom Metazoa; phylum Arthropoda; class Arachnida; order Araneae; family Macrothelidae; genus Macrothele; species Macrothele yani. The sequence goes on from CM077033.1 coordinate 54,124,502, forward strand.
CTCATAAGGAGCAATACGTGTTGGCGTTCGTGTGTTGTATACTTGATGTGTTTTGTAGCGGAACCCGTAAGTTCTTTCGGTAAAGAACTTACAGGTTCCGCTACAAAAAAATCGTTTTCCCCGTAACTTTTGGGATTTAGAAGCACACATAGTGTTTTCCGTTGGATTAGGTGGTTTTATTGCACACATATTTTCGTTACAATACATTGGGTGGTGTGATTGAGGAAGCATTTACATTGTCCGCTCTCTTGCTATGTCTTCAGCCGGCCGCTGGTATCGAAGTCGATCAACGTTCCTGACTGCCACGGAAAAGTCTGAGGATATACAGTGCGAAATTCTGATCACTAAACGTCCGCAGTGCGTCGGATTTGCTCCTTAAGCAGTCAAACTCCGGGTAGTAGTCACTAGTTATGAATAAAGGCGCTTACTTGCTTCTTTCTATCTCGCTTCCGTGTGATTTTTCTGTAGGGAACTGTGGATCATATCCCTTCGCTTTCAACTTCTGAGGTTTGTGTAAGGCATGGGGTCAGATACTCCTTCATCAACTTCAGTTATATCCTCAGCTCTGTCAACCACTTCCCGATAGGGATGTCGCAAAAGCCACGAATTTATACCTAAATGAATGCGTCACAAAGGACGCGTAAGGATACACGTCGCAGTATCAAAAGTGCTTTAAATGTAATGCTTGGAAGGCCGAATACGGCAGTTTAACCTTTTTCGTGGTGTGTATGTGGTTAAAGTTGTTACAGCAATACACCTGCGAATCTAAGTTATTTAAAATTAATAAAGCATGGTTTAATTCAAAAAAGTCATGATCTCAAACCTAAGCAAATGCGTGGGCAAACCCCGTTGTGGGATACATGTCGCACTTAGAAAGTGCTTGAACTAATTGGGTGGCTGAATATCGTAGTTTAACCTTTTTCTGGGTATGCGTGTGTGTGGTAAAAGTGGTTAGAGAAAGGCTATTGAGAACACACAGGCACCACAGTAGAAATTTACGTATGATTTTTTATGTTTATGTACCATTACAATTTGCCTCCTGCTGAAAACTAAGCCACTGCGCCCATGGTAAAGAACTGGAAAATGAAATATTATTTTAGAGAATTACTGAATTTTTCTGCTAAAATCCCCTTGCAGAAAATAATTTTCCTCTCATGAAAGAGTAGTGGAATTTCTTTGCTGTTGTAATAAAACTATCCACTTAGGTGTTACTATTTTATTGGAAAATTATTAATTATAAATAATTTTACTTTATTATTTCTCCTAAAATAGCTAAATTTTTAATAGCTAAGGAGAGCGAAAGCTCGCTATCGAATGCACAAAATGCTGAACGTTAATACTTTAAACTTAGGGGGAACACTTATAGTTCCAGACAAGAGCAACTGGATATAAATTGTCAGCATATTTCATCAGATTCCACTGTTTTCGAAAGCAATAGGGCCAGGGATGTTACCTGTGATATACAGGATCTGATTTCCTTTTTGTGAAAAATACAATGTTTTCATAAGTAATACGTGTCTCTAAGTGAACACGCGCAGGAGAGACGAAATTAGTTATAAATGGAAAAATTCGTCCAAATGTGAAATCTGTTGAATATGTTTAGTTTCAACAATCACCGTGAGAATCTGAGTGTTCTATAACCATTCGCTATTCTCTAATTTAACCTGAACATTAGCGGTTAGACTCCACGGGGAACGATCGAGCTCCTGAGTTTTTTGGATGTTCAGTTGGAAAATAGAAAAGTGTGCAGTGTTTTAAAGTGACGTGCCGTGTACATGAATGTTCTAGGTTTCTTTTGACGAAGTTTCGGAATGCTAAGTATTATAGTTTATTCATACGGATCGTTTTGTTTTGTGATTGTGATTGTCGTTCAACGAGTTCTGCAAATGGCGGTTTCCGCAAGCAATGGTGCACGTGATTATCGGGCGGAAATTCGACGTGGAGCGAAATCTAATGATAAGGCTTCGTTAAGTTCGCAGAGTGCTACTAACGTGACCTGTGGAAAGGTTGCTATGGCGACAGACTGGAGCTGCTCCAGAGATAACACTTCAGTATGTCGAACCGGTCCTGGTAAACAACAAAATCTGTCGTCATGTGTTTCTGCTGCTAGAGATTCCTCGGCGATGGAGGTAAAAGACGATGTTTCTGCAGCTGCGAGAGAACGTACTTCGGCTTCTCTGACTGAGGGGCTATTTTCCACTGTAACGGGTGATCGTCGGAGTAATTCCGAAATTTTGGCTCAGGAAAGTGCATTTCGGCTTATAATATAGCGGATACTGAAGTATGTGATACATATTACGGACGCTTGTATCGAACAGTAGTTTTTCAAGCGCTGCAGCGGACTCCTTTAACGGTATATATGAAAGCGTTGTGGGAGAATGTGGAAAAGGAAGATATTGCGCGTGATATGTTGCTGAAAATCTGTGTACACCTGATCAATGTTTTCAGATTTTCATCAATATTATCCGCGTTTTTCTTGAAAGAAAAATAAATAAATCGAAGGGATAATAGTGGTCAGTTCAGCAAAGGGTGACGATTCTTCCCTGGAGTGATTTGCTGTTAAACATTTCGTAAATTTAGATTTCATCTCCCCTGGGTTCGATTTTTGAATCTAGAGAGAAAAGTCAAGAAAAAGTTACAGAAATTCTATTTCTCATTTGTTTTTGTTTTTTTCCCTTGTTTGTTCTGTGAGGCCGGAAAGAAAGGTGTTCGTTTTTTCTCTACGAAAGAAAGAAAAGAAAGAAAATGTATATAGTGTGGACTGGCAGTCACAATGCTGTCCTTTTGTTTTTGGATCACTCAGCCCAGCAGGAGGAAAGGAAAAACATACTCAGCAGAATTAAAATAAGAGCAGTGTTAATAATTTTTTTTCTCTATGTGTATGAACAAAATGTAGCATTCATACGAGGCAGTACCAAAAGGTGCGATGTCGCAACATTCATGAGAATAAACCTATGGTATGCTCATAAAAAATAATAATAATAATAATTAAGAAAAAAAATATATTTTGTATTTCTTGCTTTGTTCAGTGTATGAGGTAACATGTTAAAACATTTTGTAAGCCAGATACAGCCTCCCTCCTTTAACAGATAGCGGTTAATGATCCAAGTTTCCCAGAAAAGGTCTGGAAGGCAGAAAATTCTTTCGATCCCTTTCAGAGGTTTTCTTTCCTGGGAAAAGACCACCAGGAGTTACCAACATTCTTTTCCTCGAGGTATGGTAAATCTCCCTAGCTGAGAAGGGGCTTTGCGAACTGAAATTGATACCCGTGTAAGGCACCATGAAATGGGAAGTGGTTGGCCGATTGAAAGTGGGAAGCAGCAGTCCCTCGCGTCAAAATTTATGAGGTTGTTTTCGAAATGTGGACCCTTGCGAAGCATTCAGCTGTCAGGTGTCGAGCACGTGCATTTCACGTGTTCTTGGCTAGAAGCAGCCAATGGGATGGAGGCGTCTTCATGGCCTGATGCAATTGGTCGCTTGAAGTATTGAAGGGGAGAAGAGCTCTGCGCGTCCATTTTGATTTTAGAGAGAATTTGCAAAAATGAACTGCTAGCGAGAGGACTAAAAAAATTGATTGCGGGCTGATAGATGTAAAGAAAATGGGGCAGATTGTCTTTGAGAAGCCTAGAGTGAGGTTAGGAGGTTATCTTCCTCCTGGGAAGCTCAAAAATGTTTAACATAGGCTACTTACTTGGACCTGCAGCCCCAGTGAGAAAAGAAAAGGAAAAAACCCCACGCATTATGATGCCTCTCCGAGAACAACAGCGCTAAGTCCGTTTCTTTTTTTTAAACAGCTATCCCTTGTTGTGAGGAGAGCCCTGGGCGACTAGTGGCAGCCGACCCACCGATGTGGCCGAAGTGAAAGAAAAAAATTGAATGGAGACCAAGTTATCCACTTCGCTTCGAGGAGTGATCAAATAGCCTCATAACAGTCTCCCCTCCGTACTCTGTGCCATCCTCAAACAGGAAAGGGAAAAACAACACAAGATTGAGGAGCAAGAAGATAGTGTAGACAACCTAAGATACCAGTCCGAAAATAAGGAAGATATTGAAGGAGCCACTTCAGACAGGCCTGCCGAAGATATGTCCCCAAAGAGAAGTACGGTAATTCAACTAAGAGCGGCGGGACAGTAAAACAAAAAAAGAAAAAGAAAAAAAAAGGAAACAGGTGAAACGTGAGACAACAGGTCCTCGAGCTTAATTATGTAAGTTGTCTTTCATTGCTTTTCTTTCTCATAATATGGTTAAAGGTTTCTTTTTTTGGATAAGGGGAGGTATAAATGAGCTGAAAAATTTACTAATCGAAGCGCTATTGAAGGGGGAGGGCTGTAGCTGACCGTTACTAATGTTATTGTTCGAAAAGAAAAAATTCTTATTAAAAATCACACATGATGTTTTGTAATGGCCTCAAAAATCCATGAAAATGGTAGAGGCATGTGAAGCCAAATCTACAAAAACAGGCAAAAATGTATCAACAGGAATTGTTATGACATAAGAAAAAGGTTGTGATCTCGCAACACTATCAGTACAGTTTGTTCTTCAAATATTCTTTTTTTTTATACCATGTTGTTATTGTTTTACAAATAAATATAGGCATTAGCCTTTCAAAAACCATATTTTAATAAGAATTGGCAATTCAGTTTTCTGGCTGTCTCTTAAATTTCTGAGCAATGGCACTCATCACCCAACGCTCTGACGTTGGCTAGGAAGTCGCTTGGTTGTTGTTTACATAATGATAATGTCCTAATAGGTAAAATAATTACGGTCTGATATTTTCTTTTTGTTCATGCTTACAAACACGAGTTCATAAACACGGTCTCTTTGAGTTGACACATATGTTACACATGTACCAAAAACACAGTGCTTTAGTTATTCCTCGGCTGAAACAAAATTCACAGAAACACTGACACAGGTGAAAACTCAGTTGTGCTATAACAAATATGACATCTCAAAGTTTCTTCTTATAAGTTTAATTTTTGGTTGTTTCAAAATGCATCTACCCATCTCCCAAAGTTAAACTTTAGTCGAAATTCAAAATTTCCCTTCAGATTTAATTTTGGCTACCTATTTAATAAATATATAACGTGGCTGAGATTTCCGCCACAACAGCTCATTTTATCCATAACAGCAACGAATGATATGTTTTCAGAATGCCTACAGCACTCCTTATATACCCTCCAAGCCAGCTCATTGGCTATGCGCTGTTTACGTCAAAAGTAGGAGGTGGTCAAAATAATGTTAATCGAGTGTGTATTATTTTAAGTATTAGTATCCAATAAAAAAATCAGAATACATTATGTATTAGTACACTAATAAAAAATTGGGATCTATCTGAGCAGCTTTTTAAACTCGCCAAAGAAGTCAAATCAAATAATATTATTTTTCTATATAATATATTTTTTAAACATTAATTTTTTTAAATACACTCAAAAGAAATAATTTTTTATTTATTTATTATTTCGGGAATCAGTTCACTAATTTGAAGTGGCTGTTCTTTACGTCGAAGTGTTTGTCTGCAAATGCCTCATCGAATAGAAATATTGTCCGAAATTGTCACAATCTTCAGTTCTGTCTACATTTTCCCCGTCCGCTTTTTTTACCGCGAACCCTGACAGACAAAGAAGCGCATATATTGCCTTTCTTATTGTTGGATATTATAACATTGAAAACAAATTGTTAGGCGCCGTTCTACCCTGATTAAACTAGTATCGCTACTGATGTACTTACGGTTGTTCTGAGCAGAAACTGCAATCACAGCAAATAAGGAACAGTGCGAAGAATCGATAAATAGTTTCCATGACGACCTGTCGAAAATGTGTTTCACTCAAGATGTGAGCTCTCTGATATTCAAGCAACATGTCAGCTCTCTGATGGAGATACCCCATTTATATTCATTATCTCTTGGTTCTATTTGACGCACAGCTGCTGCAACAAGCAGTTGAATTCAGCACGTGTGACCTTCAAATGCATCCCTGCAACGCCCACCCATTCAGACTGTTTTAACTAATGACTTGCTGCCGATCAGTGTAAACAAACTGCTAACGATTAATTCCCGCTGTTTTGAGCATTTTAATGGAAATATTCATTAACGAATGCATTTCACATTCCTCACTGCAAATAGACTTGAGGTAGAATAATATTCGTGCCACATGTGCATTCAAATCAGAAGCACAAGGTGTTTTGCCACTCATTATTTTACACTTCCTGTTTGGTTTTTATGTCTTGAGCTTTCACAAACGCGCTCATCAGCTTTAAAACCTAGAGCATGACACGGTTCGTTCTGAATTAGTGTTTCCACTGCAAAAGGAAATTCAAGAAAGTGTAAGAAATAGGAAGAATCCGCCGTTGAAAGTGATCATGTATGGCAAACCAAATATACTAACGGACAAACAATGGCAAAATATGAAAATACAGATTTTGTTTTGATTTTTTGATTGAAGGTTTAACAACCACGGTGAGCAACTCAGTGTGCTCTAAGCAGTCGCCCGTCTGAAATTTAGTGTCACTGGTTCCGAGGAAGTGAAGGAACCAGTGCCATAAAACAAACACAACATCATTGCCTCTCCAGGATTCGAACCCGAACGCATCACGGACGAATGTTCGGTGTATAAAACAGTGCTTAGACCACTGCGACAAAACAAAAATTGAATTTACCTTCTAATATCATTGCAGCTTCAAAAACGCCTTAATCTACGGTTCACGTGGCTTCTGCGAAGAGGTACTTTTTCCTTTAGTTGGGTGTTTAACGACCACCGTGAATAACAATGTGGGCAAAAACGAGTCGTCCGTCCATAATTTATGACCACTGGTTCCAGGGAAGGGAGAGACCCAATGCCGAAAGGCAAATACGACATTCTTGCCTTACCGGGATTCGAACCCGCACATATTTTAGACGGATGGTAATAAGCCAGCACTTGTACTAATGCGCAACCTTGGTGACGTGCATAGGTAAAGAAGCATACCATTTAAACGTTTCGTGAAATAGAAATCTGAATTTAATCTCCTCATATATACTTGTTATGAATGCTTATATCACTTTAATAGCGGATATTAGCAAGATTATTTGTGGTGTTTGGTTCTGCTGAAGGAATATTTATTTTTCTTCACTAATGACCAACGCACTCGTATATTTACATATTTTTAAAATTGGTTAAATCATACGTTTGTTTTTGTTCGTCTTCACTTTAATAGCATAGACCAAAATTCGTTTACCGCTACTGTATTAGAATAACGTATGTGTCTTACCATCAATTTATGAATCTGCAGTTTTTTTTTATTTTGAACTCCAAGGTCCATATCAGAACTAGACTTCTTCTCATCGTTGCTGAACGGCTGCTTGTATCGTTCATTATTACATTGTTTTCGTACTCTCACTTTCTTTCAGGGGTTATTTGTTTTTCCTTTTTCACCTTTTTAAGGAATTACTTCAGTATTTGTCTCTTCGTAGTGCTCCCTGATTGAGTGATCCTAAAAAAAGTTAAACCTGCTTCGGATGGCTTTTCCCACGCAGCCCCCACCCCACCCCCCAGCAAAGACGTTTTGAAAGATTTGTATAAATGTGTCTGTTTGACCCACATGAAATTTATTTTGAATAGTATATCTGTGAGAAATATTTTAATATTGGTATATTAAGAAATATTTAGATATATATTAAGAATATTTTAATATTGGTATATTGGTATATTAAAAATATTGGTGAGAAATATTTTAACTTGGTGTTTGCTTTTTTACCCCAGGAATTCGTTTATAGTGCTCCTTACCTATCTTTTCTGGTAAATACTAGCTTAAATAAATTCCAAAGTTTTAGATTTATCTAAAATATCAGAAAATGCCATTAAAGTGAGTAAAAGTTTTAGCAAATGACATTACAGTGAGTAAAAGTTTTAGCAAATGGCATTAAAGTGAATAAAAGTTGTGTTTAAATGTGATTCTGGTAAACAATAAATAAATCCTTAACGATTCTTTATGAATCCCTCATGGTCGACTTTAATTAGGTTCGGGCATGAGACATAAAATAAAATAATGGTAAAATAAAATTGGATAGGACATGTGTTAAGAGGAAACAGCCTATTGAAAAGAATGATAGAAGGGAAATTGAAGGAAAGCGAGAAAGCGGAAGGAGACGACTAATCATGCTTGATGAAATAGTGGGCACAGGAAGCTGTCAAGAGATGAATCAGGAAGCAAGGGACAGAAAAAAATGTGACGAAGGGCGCTTTCTGAGTTACCGTTGGGCCTCTCAAGTGACAGAACACTAACGATGATAGGCAAGCGACTGCCAATGCCAATCCTCTTCAATTCCCTACATATGGTTTGCTCAGACAAGACTCAGGAAGAGCCTTCATTGAAAGATTCGGTCATGTGTCGTACACAAGTAGTCCTGTTTCTCTGAATGGCCATCCTCTTCTATTCCTTACAAATGGTTCCCTAATACCTGGCCCAGGAACAGCCTTCATTGAATACTTTGATCAGTTGCTGTACGCAAGAAGTCCTTTTGCTCTGAATAGCCATCCTCTTCAATTCCTTACACATGGATCACTGATACGTGGCTCAGGAACATACTCATTGAATGCTTCGGTCAGTTGCCGTACACAAGAAGTCTTGTTGCTCTGAATGGGCATCCCCTTCAATTTCTTACAAATGTTTGGCTGATACGTGGCTTAGGAACAGCCTTCATTGAATGCTTCGGTCAATTGCCGAACACAAAATGCCCTGTTTCTTTGAATGGCCATCCTCTTCAATTCCTTACACAAGGTTCGATGATACATGGCACAGCAACAGCCTCCATTGAATGATTCGGTCAATTGCCGTACACACGAAGTCGTGATTCTCTGAACAAGCGTTCGCAGACGACAGCGATCTCGTTTCTGACATATTGTAGCTCGCAACAAGACAAGCAAGGTGTGTTATTTTTGTACTGATTGAAGACTCGGAATATCACCCTTTAGGAAACTAGAAAGCTCTTCTATTTTTTCAATTGTCGCTCCAGCCTGACCGGCACTCGCAATAAGCCCTTTATCAGCTTGCGAAATATCTTTTGCTTCTGCAGTGTGATCCGGTGGTAGTTACGCCTCTTAAGCCAAAAATGTGTGTTATTTTTCTACTGATTAAAAGCATGGAATATATCACCTTTCAGGTAACCAGAACGATCTTCTGTTTAAGAAATAATGGCTCCAGTTAAACAGGCACTCAAAATGAGCAGTTTATCGAAATCCGAAAAATATTTTGCTTTTCTATAGTAGGTAACACTACTGACGATGGTGGTCTTAAGATCATCATCATCATCATTGTCAACCATTATCAATCCACTGCTGGACGAAGGTCTCCCAAGTTTCCTCCACAACGGTTTGTCTTGTGCCAGTCTCCTCCATGTCACCCTTGCATACTTTCGAATTTCATCCACCCATCTCCCATGTGGTCTTCTTCTGAGTCTTTTCCTGTCCCTTGGAATCCAATCTAAAATTTCGGCTGTCCATCGACGATCTGTCCTTCTGGCAGTATGTCCAGCCCATTGCCATTTCAGGGATTTAACTCTGATCATGATGTCTTCCACTCTTGTCATTTTTCGGATCCACGAGTTCCTCTTCTTATCTCTCCTGGTTACATCAAGCATGCACCTCTCCATGCTTTTTTGAGTTGTCTGCAGCCTTTGTATGTCTCTTTTAGTTAAGGTCCACGTCTCTGCACCATACGTAAGCACTGGAAGGATGCATTGATCAAACACTTTTCTTTTAAGACATAATGGCATATTGCTCTTGAAAATTATGCTGTTTCTTCCAAAAGCTCTCCAGGCAAGTTTTGTACGCCGATTAATTTCTTCATCAATGTGACCCTCACTTGATATCTGCTGTCCAAGATAAACGTACGTGTCTGTTATCTTCAGCTTTTCTCCATCAATCGATAAATCTCCATTTCTTGTAAAAGCATTGAACATCACTTTTGTCTTCTGAAAGTTCATTTTTAATCCCACTTCTTTACTCTTGTCAGCAAGTTCCTGTATCATACTCTGCAGCTCTGATGGGGTAGTTGCAAAAATGACTACGTCATCAGCAAAACGAAGGTGGGTTAGATAATCTCCATTAATCTTTATCCCCTTGTTTTCCCAGCTCAGCGACTGAAAAACACCCACCAATATGGCATTAAAGAGCTTCGGTGATATGCTGTCACCTTGTCTCACTCCCTTTCCAATTTTTACGTGTGTTGTATTTTGAAACAGCCTAATCTTTGCACTTGCATTTTCATAGATGTTATTAATAATATTAATGTATGCATCTTCAATACCGCAGGTTTTCAGAGCCATTGTAACTGTTGATGGTTTCACCGAATCAAAGGCTTTTTCATAATCGATAAAAGCCATGCACAATGGAAGTTCATATTCCTCGCTCTTTCAATTAGTTCTCTCAGCACGTGGATATGATCTATTGTGCTGTAGCCACTCCTGAATCCAGCTTGTTCTCTCGGTTGAGCCATGTCTAGTGTTACCTTCAAGCGGTGTGAAAGAACTTTAGTGAAGATTTTATAAACTACTGATAGGAGGCTGATAGGTCTGTAGTTTCCGAGATCCTCAATGTCACCTTTCTTGTGTAGCAGGATCATTGTAGCGGTGTTCGAATCCTCAGGAATCTTTCCTTCATTAAGGCATCGAGTGAAAATTTGGGCGAGTACTGTTTCGATTTCTCTACTTGCTACTTGTATGATGTCTACAGTAATTCCATCTTCTCCTGGAGCTTTTCCCCGCTTCATGTTCTTGATTGCATGTGCAACTTCTGCTGGAAGGACTGGAGGAACTCTGGTACTGGTATCTTTCATGATGTCTGGAGTGCATGTATCATCCCTTTCATATAATTTGGAGTAGAAATCTTTCACTCTTGTCAAAATTTCGCCTCTGTTTCTTGTTACAGAACCATCTTATTTTCTCAGTGCCATAATCTGTTTTCTTCCCTTACTGAGATGTCCCTTTGCTATCTTTAGGCTTTGGTTGTTTTTAATTGCTTTCCTCACTAGTTCACAGTTGAATTTTCTTACGTCTTCAGTGATACTTTTTCTTACTGTCTTGCATAGCTCTATATATTCCACTTTGGAAGTCACATCTTCTTTAGTTGTCCTCATCTCTCTTCTTTTTTGCATCAACATTTTCGTTTTTCCTGATAATTTATTTACATGCAACTTGTTCTTAGACCCAGCTAATTTTGTTGCTGTTTCCATAAGAGCTTTGGTTACTTTTCTGTTAACTTCAGAGATGCCCACTTCTTCTGATGTTAGGCCTTCTAAAGCAGAGAACCTGTTCTTCAGTTCCAACTTGAAGGTATTATGGTGTTTTTTAAGGTTGGTTATGTCAATAGATTTTGTTTGTCTTATGAGCTTGCCACGTTCAAGTTTAGTGTTGTGGTGCATCTTACATCTCACCAATCTATGGTCACTACCTGTGTTGAACTTGTTTAGCACACTGCAGTCTTCTATGACGAATTTTTTGTTACACATAATAAAATCAATTTCACTTGTCGTCCCATTTGGATGTCTCCAAGTCCATTTTCTGTGTGGCTTTTTCTTGAAGAAGGAGTTCAAGATGAAAAACCCTTCTGCCTCTGCAAACTCAACGAGAGTATTTCCACGCTGGTTTCTGTTGCCGTGACCGAAATTACCTACTGAAGTTTCATTCTGTTGCCGTTGCCTTATTTTGGCATTGAAATCTCCCATAATTATTTTCAAATGCTGCTTACCTTTATTATTTAGAAGACAAATTTCCTAATAAAATTCTTCAATTTCTTCTTCAGGATGACTTGTGGTGGGTGCATAAGTTTGAATATTCTGAGCCTGGTATCTTTTCGAGAGTTTGATAACAAGTCGTGCAGCTCTGTCAGAGGAACTTTCAACTTCTGCAACTTTATCCTTCAGTTTCTTGTTTATTATAAATCCAACACCACTAGTTCTGCCAGTATCTGTCCCACGATAGTAGAAGAGATGTCCACTTTTCAGTTCGATGAGATCTTCTCCTTTTCTCCTTACCTCACTTAGCCCCACGATGTCCCACTTGATCCTTTGTAGTTCCTCTTCCAATTCAAGAAGCCTTGAATCAGAAGATAGGGAGCGTCCATTGTACGTAGCCAAGGTCAGCATCAGATGGCAGCCTAGTCCGGTCCTCCGGGGATTCTTAGCACCCTCTGCCTTCATGTTGCACTGGGCCGCTGCCTTGGCCAGGTACATTCCAGCTGCCGGAGTCTTAGGGCCAAGATTTAAGTTGTGGAATCATTTTGGAGGGGTTTGGCCATAACTCACCACGCTGGCCAAGCGGGTTGGTGAGTGTGGGATAGAATTTCCTCTAATCCCGATGGTATAGTTATACCGCTATTGGCGGCCGTCAGAGCCCCTTTAGTGGGAACAGGATGCACCACGAGAAGGCGGGTTTGACATTTGTCAAGGAGAGGCTGTGATGTTACGCATCACCTGACCTTACATCCCTACTACCGATTAAATAAGAGAAGCAGTTTTAAATGGCTGTGTAGATTACGTGGTGACGCACGTGACTGTGTGTTTTATACAGGGTGCATAGGAAAGTCCCTGTAGCCTTGAATAACTTGCGAACGAAGAGAGGTACAGTTATGCAAGTAAGATAACAACGTAGTAAAGCGACTCCGCCCAATCGAATGCAACCAATAGGTTCGCCCCTAGTGGCGAAATGCGGAAGTTAGTCATTCCAAATTGAAAACGAAAAGAGATAGAGCAAAATTTCCAACTACAAATTTGTAGAGCATCGATTCATTAGTACAAAACGACATTAGTTTTACACGGGAAAGATACATTGCCGCCTGAATACCCTAAAATGTCCGAAATCGATGAGCGCCATTTTGTGTTAACGTTTGAAGGGAACAGACATAGGTATTAGCAAATACACACAATTTATTGCATAAATGCGTACTTATGTAAATACAGTTTGATGACATCAGACAAAAAAAGAAGGCAAATTGGCACAGAGTGATAAAAAGTTAATGTCGAGTATGTTCGAAGAGTTCACCATTGCCCACAATACGCATTTGTATTCGTGAAAGTAACTCTGTATACACATTCCTTATCGTAGAAGGTGTCACACTATTGCAAGCATCTGTTACACGACGACGTAGATCGGGCAGACTTGTAGGCGCTGTTGCATACACCTTATTTTTTACGTAATCCCAGAAATCCAAGCTCGCCATTCTCACACAAGTACGTAGACCTCAACTTCTGATCAGGGTGCATCCTGCTACTGGTTTTTATATCGTTAGTACGGTACAACGTCACAATCTGCATTTGCATACGGCTACATTTCCAAAATGGGAATATGCAGATTTGAATCGTCGCGCATCGATTTCGGACATTTTATGGTATTCAGGCAACAATTTGCCTTATCCGTGTGAAACAAAGGTCGTATTATACTAATTAATTGATGCTGTACAACTTTCTAATTAGAAATTTGCTCTATCTCTTTTCGTTTTTGATTTGAAATGGCTAACTTCAGCATTTCGCCACTAGAGGCGCTGCTATAGGTTGCATAAGATCGGGCGTAGTCCCTCTGACGTGATTATGTACAAAGGTTTCTAATTCAATCGGCGGTGTAAGCATGATTAAGATAAGTTACATATTTAGGACCTATTAAACATGAAATCCCATTACGGTAACATTGTTATCACCAACGTTGGAAACAATTTGTCGCAAAGCAGTGTGCTAGATTAATCTGGCTATGTTTTCTTAACCTTATTTCTTTTTATTATTGAGATTTCCTGACGAACGTTAACGATAATTAGACCCTCTCCTGATACTTGATCTCAAATACTACAGTATATTAAGAGAATACAACGTAATTTGTCACAAATATTTATTTTTAAAACCCATAAACAAAATGAACTTTTTAGGATCAAAGGACTATGTTGAAGTCAAAAACTTGCGTGGAATATTTCAAATTCCATGTGAATAAGGCGCTTCGTAGACAGGACAGACCCGTAGAGCCTTGCGTTTTCTCTTAAAAGAGAACAAGACTTACATTCGGAACTGTGACCTAAAGAAGTAATGGATTGCTAAACACTGTTAGGAAAAGGGCCATAAATTTCTCACTGAAGAAGCAAAACTGTATGACAAGCCAGATTCAACCACCAAACGTGATATTTTGGAAGCTTTCCACATATATCAGAAGTCTTCGCAACTTGTTAATGACATGGCATCCACTACATTTCTATCAAGTGCGTGTTAGTAACTAACCAAAACCTGTGATTGTAAACACCGTTTATGACATCATTTGCAATTTGAACATTTACGTTCCATCCGTCCTCTCCTGATACGTCTGCAAAAATGTAGTTTTCCCTCGAAAAGAGTAATTTCAGGTAACGTAAAAATATTCGATATTTTTAGTATCATAACGCAGATATGTTTAAATGAAAGAAATATTCTTCGAAAACATAGTTGGTTATGGTCTCAAAGCCCGGTTTCTCTTGAAATGAAACGTCCATAAATCTGGCCTCAAATCAGAACTTCAGTGTTGAACTGAAAATTACTTCGTTTTACAGAGAGGAGAAAATGTATGTTTACACAGTTTCGTTTAATATTGTATGATACTGTAGTTTAAAGGAGTTGTTGATTTGTAATCAGAAAATGCCTGCTGTAACTGCATCCGAAATAGCGTTTTTCAAGCCATAAGCTGGTATACAGTATGACTGATGGAGATGATACTATGGTTGCGAACAAAGATAGGTTAGCAGCTCTTTGCAAAAATTATGACTAGAAATACTAAGTTCCGCAAGTCTCCACTCTATTATCTACCAGCAGTTCCATGTTCGAACGCATTAATTTCTAACCAAATTATAAAAGTCACAGTCAATTTTTTTTCCATTCCATACGTGCGCGAAGCTTTCACTGAAGCTATTTTGAGGCTTAACAAAACAAGCGGGGAGCTGAATATTTGGACCTATACTTGCATACAGATGCAAGAAAGATGCTTTGTGGAACATTGCTTTAGAGCAAATAAGTTTTTAAACATAAAAATGTTCATAACCGCAACTGAAACACTAAATTTAGCTTAAGCAGACACATTAGTGTAATATTGAGAGAGAGAGAGAGAGAGAGAGAGAGAGAGAAGTTGAATAAATGAAATTAACTAGAGAATGCAGAAAATATTATGTGAAGTAGCTCTGTGAGCAGATTCAAGGAAAAGCTGTCTATATTTCAAAACCAATTAAATCGGTTGTTAAATTTTTATAGCAAACCACAGGCTGTAAAACTGTTTGTGGGTGCTACCTGGAAGGGTTATTAAGTTTTTATATCAAAGTACTACATACACTCACTGTTACAGTTTGGCTTTCTTAAATCATCAGTTATTTTTTTCCAATGGACGTGTTTTCCCACATACTTTCAAGACATAGAAGCAACAGGTTAGAAAGATCAAACCATTTATTACTTCAAAATATGTATAATTAATAATCTTCATAATATACTGATAGTAAACGAAACTCTTCAGAATACATTTTAAAACGCTGAGTCAACGGCCCGTGTACAATGACGTAGCAAATTCTGAAAATTGTGTGAGGATAAAAACAATTGACATTGAAAATTCAAATATCTCAGTTTAATTAAAATAGTAAAACAGACTTTTTTTCTTAAAAATGAAACGAAGCGAGAACGATTTCATTTCTTCCGTTCGAAATTAATTTCTGTAAAGCAACGTACACGAATAGGTTCGTGAACAAAAAAAACCGATAAATTGTTCTGTTATACTCAGCATTGATAATAAACCAAGACATTATATTTCATGTTTATGAAAAAATTAGAAGCACTGTTTATGTTGAGGAACAATTTATTACATACATGCATTTATAGAGGAAATTGAGGAAATATCGAATGTCTCAATATTATTACGTGTGTACAAAAGTTCTTCCCGTTTTTATACTTGAGAACAAAAATTAACTTTTTCAAACGTAACATCTTATTCGTTTACATAAGTGCCATTATGATCTGAGGCCTCTTGATATCTTTCTCGTAGTAATTAAAATCCCCTTTACTAGAAGTCCGTTTTCGGGTCAAAAAACTCTTGTAATGCAAGTTCGACATTTTCATTTACGGCTTTTCCAGCGTTGTTGTTCTGAAGAGATCAAAAAAGTGATAGTCCGTAAGTGCAAGTTCTGGAGAATACGTGGGGTGTGGTAGCACTTCGTATCCGGTGTCCAAAAATTTTCTCTGAGTAGCTAAATTTGTATGGGGTCTTGCGTTGTCATGGTGCAAGATGACGCATTTGCGATTTTACAGTGCTGGTTGCTTAGATTTTAATTTTTCTTTCAGCCTTTCTAACTGTTGGCAGTACCGTTCAGTATTTATCGTTTGGTTATGTACAACCAGATCCCAGCAGATTTCCTCCGTGACATCCCACCGTACATTTAACAAAACCTTTCTCGAATGCATACCTCCTATTGAGTTTGATCAAGCAGTCCTTCTAACTCGGCATGTAGTACTTTGGCGCCTAACATTTCTGTAAACGACCAACTTTTCGTCACCCGTTCAACGAAAAGTTTATTTCTGTGACACACAAGCTAATAAAGATAGGTCGTCATTCTGTGCGATCGATTTCTTACGGATATGCAATGTGATACTCACTAGCTCGAAACCCAAGCGCAAGTTTCGTCTATTCTACTGTTGTTCTGTGCTGAAAAAAACTTTTTCGTAACTCTTCAAGTGTTAGATGCTGGTCAAGATGATGTTGAGGTCTTTTCAGAAACCTCTGATAGAAGTCCAGAAAGTGGTTCATCTATTTATCTTCTGCCTACAGGAAGTTCCTGTACCAAAGGCGACATTTGCTTTCACATACAGCATCCTCACCATTCTATATCTAACAATTCTAGCGGCAGGCTCCAGCTGCACTGCTGTATTTTTCGATCTCAAAAAGCCATCAAGTCCTCATGTGTTCCATCTGGCTGGACAAAGTAACACTAGTGTGACTTATTTACAAATGAAACTCACCTGCATACTTGGTGTCATTTCATAGCACACTCAGCGAAGCATTTTGAACATGACACACTCCGTCTGCTGTCGCAAGTGTTACTTAATTTTTTTCTTGGAATTTGCTTCATGAAAAAACGGGTAGAATGTTTGTACTCACCTTATACTTAGCTCCAAAGATAAGCGAATGCGAAAGAGGTGATGCAATTATCCGAAAAAAAAACTCCGTAGTTTCAGCAACTTTCAGTCACGAAAAAATATCTTCCTTTTCACTTTAGTTTGTTCTTTGGGATCAACATTATGGACGATTGTAGCGATAAAAAGCGGAAACAAATTTTCGCATTATATATGGCACAAATTATCAACTCCCTCGCTTGCTCAAAGCTAAATGGTTGAGAACAAAATTTCCGAAGCGTGTCGCTGTTCTCATCGCAAGAGTTACCTTCCCAATTTGCAGGCATTAATTTATTTACAGCAGTGGAACAAAGGTCACTCCTACACATCAGTTTATAGGATCAATACAAAACACACTGGTCACAGAATAAAATAATTCATAAATTTGTTCGGAAGTGGAAATATGCAGGAGGAATTTCAAAGAATCCTTGTAAAATGGTTATTTACATAACAACTTAGATAATTCAAGCACAAGAACATTATGACCTTAAAATTTCTTTATGGTATTATCATATATCATAATGTTGTAATTTACTCGTAAGAGCAGTCCATGGAGTGATATTTAACGTCTTTGTTTAAGATATGTGGTATTTTAATGTGGCGTATGATAATTCCCGACAGCCATGTACTCCACAGTACTTATGAGGCTATTGTTGAAGTCTCGGATTAATGACCTCTTAACTTCACTAGGATTAACTCAGAGAATACGAACGACACGTTAAAGCACTTACCTGCACTGCAAGGTGAATGTAAGCGCCAACATATATCTTAAGAAAAGCTGACAACCTGTCCTTTCCTAAATAAGAGCGTCGCCGGTTTTAGAAACGCACACATACTTTAATTTAACAGGTAATTGTTTTTCAGAACAGTGACTTTGCGTTTCTGTCAAGCTACCTTGTGGAAATGAAAACTGCAAGAAACCGTCAGTAGGCACTATCGAGAAACAAAACGACCATGCAATTGAAGGTATTCATGAAAAATGGAGAGGCCAAAATATTATTGAGGTAAAGTTCATATATTCCTGAATACTGTTTCACCTAAACTGCTGAATTGTTGTTTCCAAATACTCTGAAGAATTTTCTTTACCAAAGAATAACATAATGTCATTTCTATTCCGAAAAATATTGTTCTTAAGCTGTGAAATTGTATTTTTGGAAACCAAATTTTATTTGAACTTTGAATTGTTTTAAAGTTTTATGACTTGAACTCCATGTAAGTCATGAAAATCTGAATCATTATATTCATGCGCACAATAATTTAAAAAAAAATATTGTTTACAGATTTGATTAAACAAATAAATCATAGGACTAATTGTGGAAAATTTATTTGCAACTAAATTTGATACAACTATGGCGAAAGAGATTCTCCTGTCTTTTTGGAATTATGAAACTACTCAAAATGTGTATGTCCAATTTTGTATAAATGAAAGTTGCAAATGTCGTACACAGCTGTTCCATTTTAATGGAAACTTTACGCCGCAGTGATCGCCAGCATTTCAGTCTCGTGTTTTGCTTCATTTCTTGGTTAACTAACTTGGCTGACAATTTTAAAAATTTTGCAAGTTCTCAGAGGCTTCTTTGATTTCTCTTTAACCTGTGAGTATCTGTGTTCTACATTTGCATTTTGTCCTTCTCCTTTGCGTAAATAGATCAAAACATACATCTGGGTGGATTTACTTTTCTTTCGTTCCTATTTAGGTAATTTCCTAATACAGACAACTTAGAAATCCACCGAGCGATGCAACGAAATCTCGAGACGAAGATCGCAATCAGACACGCATGCTATATTTGGTGACGATTGTCAACTCTTCAACCACTAAGACACTCGTCATCAAATTGCGTTTGTTATAGTAACCCAGGAAACGACCGTCATTGGATGATTTTTTTCTTTTTTAAACAGAGCACATATAGGTATAATACACTAATATTAAATCACGCGTGTAGCATTAAATGCATACATGCTGATTATCAAAAACCTTAAGGAGAAAAATTGTTTTATTTTCTCCTGTTTCAAGTGCAGTTGTTTTGCGGGGTAACGAGCGATACCACAAATTAGAAAACCGAGAGATCGGTTTATGCCAATGAGTTGATACCACGGGTTGTCGCCTGAACTAAGGTCGACACTGAAACTTAATTTCATTTTTTTACAGCTCAAGAGAAGTTATATCTGCAATACATTGTCAGAGTGGATCCTGGGCTAATACGAAAAAATGTCATTATTATTATTTATCTGACAGCAGGTAAAACAGTAAGGCAAACAGAGAAAATACAGCTAGTTTTCAACTTAAGGTTCTCATTATCAGCATGCACACATTTCATGGTACAGGATTGCTTTCGTATTAAAGTACTTTACCTATTCGTGATATGTTTAAAGGAGAAATATCGGTCCCATTCTGGCTGTGTTTTTAAGTTACTGTTCAAAACGCAATTCACAGAGGGGTCCTTTTGTGGTCCAAGAGTCGACTATCGTCAGCAAAGATAGCTACCTTTTCTAAAAGCAGTCTTCGCCGCGACACTTCGCTGCATCTCCCGGTGGGTTTTGTGTATCACATTTTTTTATACCGATTTATACCGGTTTTACAGCGTAATGAGTTTGTTGAAATATATTCATTTTGGCTACGGAATTCTGTCTCTCTTTTCGCTGATTCCATTTTCACTTTATCTTTTTACATTCAGTTTTTGTATAAGAGTTCTTCCTTCCAGGAAAATCGCCAGAACTGAATATGCCTTGTTCTTATTCAATTTCGGAATGAACTTTAGTCCCTCACCCTTTACCTCTGTCTCGTTTTGGCATTAATCGCTGTAATTATTTGTATGTACTCAAGTAAAGATCAAGTATTTTAAAAATGTAATTCTATAAAGACCTGTTATTAAAAATAAAGACAGAATCCGTTACAGACAAATCGAATCTTATTCTGAAAAAATATGTTGAGAGTTAGTATTGTTTTTGCCAGTAGCAGTCAAAAGAAAATAAGTACCCTACAGTCAATGGAAGTAGCAAGGTTCAAATTGAACTGATGCTTCAGAAGTTATGTGCTTCTGTAGAATAATTGTGGATATTTATTCGAACTTTTTAGTTCGAAAATTTTATTTCAGTTTTAATTGTGTAAAAGCTTCCTGAATTCACTTTTAATGTTATTGTAAGAAGAGCTTGCTAGTTTGCCGAGTGCTAAGTATTTGCTCTTCAACTTGTGACGGTGCAGAAGAAATTGCATTTTTCCTGATTTGTGCCTAACGAAAGAGATTTTGCCTGCACGTATTAAGATATAAGTAAGAAATGTCGTAAAATTCGATTAGAGATAATCAACGTTTTTGAGAACTATAACATGCGCTTGCTGCTCTTAAACGCAAAGATGCTAAGCCTGAAACGGCCGAAGTAGCTCTTTACATTGCCGGGAGGAGTGTGTCAGTGTTTGCTAAATATAATTATTGTGTTGCTCAAAATGCTGTTGAAACTACGGCAGGTTTTTCTTTTATTTATTTCCTTTGACAATTTTACCCTTTACCTGTTTTACTGCCACGAATAAAAATCATTCGTAAAACTAATTACTTCTCAAAACCATGACAGTTGCTACTAAGATCAGTATTCCAAAAGTGGAAAATTCAAAATGGCGTTTCAATAATATTGTTTTTAGATATCATTAATTTGATCTTACTGTTATATGCTGCAAATTATTTCAGCTGATATTTTATGTATTTAAAGAGTATTGCTGTGGAAATATAATTCGATGTCTAAACTTGATTGTTTAAACTTGATTTTTTAAGCTTGTAATAAGTTTAGTTCTGCTAAATTCTGTAATCGTTATATACTGGTTTGTGGCCATTCGCCTGAGACGTGTACCGGTTCGAACATCGGTGGAGGTATGGATCCGGTGTTATTCTACCGTAACTGGCTCTCCATCATTCATTGAAAAAGTCGTGCTAGATTATGGATGGATGACTGCTTACTGGGCGTCGCGTTGCTCACCATTTAGTTCAAATCCCCTAAAAAGCAAAAACAAAAATAGCCAAATTTTCGAAAAGATACTAATCGTCATAAGATTTCACGCACCAAGAAAAAACCGTGCGATTAACGGGAAACTCGGCAAATAGATGCGTGGAGGGCAGACATGCAAATGATTAATAATTCGTGTGATTCCGCATGTCCAGTTGTCCGAGTCCGACCCTATAATTGCAATCCTTGGGGTTATAAGGCGCCGCGCAGGGGACTCAGCATTCGTGCCGAAGTGTTCGGTAACAGTCAGGTGAGATCCCGGAGTGATAGACATGCGGAGGAGCCACCGTAAGTGTGCGTACCGGACTGCCAGACTTTGAACGAGACCGTATCGTCGAGATGAAAGAGGCAGGGTGGTCAGAGTGCCGATTCGGCCGCATTCTGGCCGGTCGGCCAGTACGGTGTGATCGTGTTAGGAACAACGGACACGGGAAGGCACCCTGAAAAAGCAGACCTCATCTGGACGACCCAGACACATCAAATGCAGAGAAAACCGTGGGATCGTGAGGGCTACACGGACAGATGCAACGACGTCCTTGTGTAATATCCAGAGGCATGTGGAAACTGTGCATTAGACGCCTGTGTCCGTCAGGAGGATCGCAGTTCAGCGCTAGAATCCCAAATTCACTGTTCAATGGCACACGTCCCGAACTGCAGGCGTGTTGTTTTTTGTGTGAGATTGCGTATGACAGCCTCACTTCCCTCGCACTGATCCGAGGGACGTTGACAGTCCAGCGCTACGTACAGGGAATCCAGCGTTCCCAGGTGTTGCCTTTCTTGACGGACTGGCCCGAAGCCATTTCCGAACACGATAAAGCCTCTCCGCAGACGGCTTGGGTTTCCCAGGACTGTCTAGGCCATGCTTCAACGATTCCGTAGCCTGCCAGGCTACCTGATCTCTCGACCATCGAGCACGTGTGTGACAAGATAAGACGCCAGCTTTCTTCATGTCCCAATTTTCGTGATTTAGAGCGTCAGTTGCAAGACGTGTAAGCCAATCTGTCCTAGGATAACGTACGCCGTCTCTTTGATAAAATGACGGATCGTATCGTCACATGAATCAGAGAACGAAGTGGTCCGACGCGGTACTAACGCTGACTGGAATGTGTACCGTATGTCAGCGGGAAATCGTCCTGCTGCTGTGATATTTGCAATCGCTTCTGTCCTTGGTATGTACCATTTCACTACTGAAACGCATTTGAATTCGACGCCTCCTTCTTGGTGCGCTGATTTTTATAACAATGAATGAATAATTTCCTTAGAAGTACAGGAAAAGCAATGCTTATAGAATTCTTCATTCACAAATTCCTTTATCGTAAATTCATGCAACAGATCACTGATACGAATTTAAGAATTATTAATATTTGAAAACATTTTGCCTTGCTTTGGAGTTTTATAACTTTTGTATAATATACGAATCAATATTAGCAACGGTTATCGCTACCGACTTCTTGTTTTTTTGTAGGACGCTATTGGTCTGGTTTAGCGAAAATATGCTCAACCCGTCCGTCTGTCTAAAAGCGCTTTGTCACGATTCCATTTTCAAGAAACAGGTTAGAAAATACACCAAAGTTTAAGACGTTTAAATTTTTTTTTTTTTTTTTTTTTTTTTAAGGTTTAGGTCCAATTCACATTAAGTTGTATGGAGCGAAGAAGAAGTAGATAGATTTGGGGTAGGGTCCCCTGATTGGAAAGTTTGAAAGAGGAATAGGAAAATAGAGTTATAGATTTATACTGCTAAAAGTGAGCGCGAGAAAATTGCACTTTTAACAGTTGAGAGAAAAGTAACAGCTAACATCGTTGAACTGACGTTTAAAATCTTGAAATAACAACAATTTTCATATTTCTTTTTTCCAATACATTACTGAATCCTGGACACCAAAATTTCAAGTATATAATAATGAAAATCTGTAAGCTCAAAATGTTTTGTCAGTACAATCGTATGTAGAAAGCACATGAAATTCCTTTTGAAACACATAATTACAAATCCTGCAAAATAAATACATTAAATGTCTGTAAATGTCTGTAATAATTATAAATTCATTAGATTAATTAATCTCAATTCAAATCCTAATACTCGACTTTTAATAAATTTTAGAACAAATTATATCCTAATAAATATAATATACTTACTGTTACTCAACTATACTATTTTAATCTTGGTAAAATTATGTTCAAACAAATTAAATATAAGTTATATTCAGACCTCATATTTCTTAATATACATGCAAATTCGTATGAAACAAGGAGTAAACTACAATTACAACCTATTTTTTCAAAAACGGAATCAATTATACTTACTCTAGATTACTGATGCCCTCAATACTGGAATCCTATACATAGCAACTTGACTGACTTTAACAATTTTAATTTATTTAAAAAATAATTCAAACTCTATCTTCTTCAATGATTAAAAAAAAAAGGAAGGGATTGGCAAAACGTCTTCTGATTGTCTGACTTGATGTGTCTATCTGTTGTTTTATTTGTTTCTTCTACGGGAAGCATAGGGCTATGTCAGGCCATTTTGGCCTTTTACCTTATCTTCCCTGTTGTTACAGTCTATGTTCATCATTTATGTACTGTCATTTTTTTTCCCATTCGTTTTTTTCTTTTTCTTTCTTTTCTTCTAAGAGCATGTAGCAACAAAAATAAATAAAACAAAATAAAATTATATTAAAAATTTAGTTAGATCTGTAGAACAGGCAGTTAGGCGACGAAAAATATTATTTTGGTTAATTTATTGGGTTTAAGTTATTCACGTTCATTTGCTAAATAACATTTTCTCTCCAGCGGTAGGATATTGGACTAAAAGTTTCATTATCTTTTTTGATTTGAAAATTTTAGGACAAAAGTCAGTAAGTAGCAGCCTATACACTATCTACCAACAAGTAATTGGACACCCCTGCAATCCACGTATAGGTCAATGGTCATCAGCTAGTCTTTAAAACAGATGCTTATGAATAGTAGACAAAAAGCAGAAAAACGTCAGATATTCGAAAGAAAATATTGACTATGGCACCGATATGAATTTAACTAGTAGACATGATGGGACGTTTTGACATACAGGCTTCATATCCTTCCATACCAATGCCGAAGGCTGTCACAGCCGTTGAAGAAATATCCATCGCTTCCAATGAATTTAAACAGACCTAAACCAGGAAAATAATCGGCACCTTAAATCTAGTTAATAACCGCAAACAAATTAAGTTGAATGGAGACATTTAAAGAAGAAAAAAGTACCACCACTGGTTTCGCCTTTATTTTAAATCCTTGCGAAAGCAGTAGTCAAACCACTAAAATACCTCATCTCTCTGAATAACATTAAGAAGCACCGATTATGGATCCGCTACGCTGAAGTTATATTCTTCATATAGGAAAAGGCCGTAGGCGAATTAAATGATTTCTTGCTCAAGATAAATAACCTGCACAATACGGCAAAAATCACTAAGATGCTTGAAAATGGTACACTAAATTTTCTTGAATTCATGCTCAAAAGTAATGAAACATTAAGCTTTGATTTTGTTATGTATATAAACCAACCGCAGTACCGAATCTTTTCCGTCCTGATTCACGCTGCCCAAAAGAAGGCAAATTCTCTGCGTTTAGAGCATGGTTCTATGGAGCGTATAACTCATGCAAACTCGATTCTCTAAATAAAAAAGAAATGGAGATCATTTATATTAAAGGTATAACGATCAGATATTAGAAAAATGACAATGAAAAAATACATAGAAGTGTAAGGAATAGAATAATGCCTGTTCTAACAAAACCAGCTAGTGTGTTAATGAGATACGCATGGTTCATCACATAAGCCCCATATCTTACACAGTGATTAAATAATTCATTACGTATATACCTTAGCGCCGTAGCCATGAAATCAAGGACAACTTAATAACATACAGCATGAATTTGCAAAGCGAGACAAAGTGAGAAAGAAAAGTGTGTGCGTGCGCTATAAGGTCAGTAAATACGGTCAAAACAGAAAAGTATTAATCAGAATAATAAAGCGATCTTTAGACACTAGATATAAATAACATATTCGAAGTGTCAACTAGCACATTCAGAATACACCACTTGGCAGAGAAGCCATGCTCTGCTCAGTAGCATCCATGTGAAGCATTAGAAGAAATGCCCCTTAAACGAACATCAAAGAAACTACTGTCAGGGAAACAAACGAAATCGTCTTCAGCAAATTGATAAGAATTTCAGAAATTCTTTTCAACTGCTGAGCTCGTTAGCTAAAGTTATTAATCATTTAAGGAGTATCACACAGGGCTCTATAGGCACTAAACAATATTTATTTTACTAGTATTTATCGGCATTTTTTGCAATTCTTTACAATAGAATAATTCGATATTTGCCTTATAAAATAACCAATGTAAAAATACAACAAAAAAAAGAATATTAACATAAATTTATTAATAAAAATTTTGTGTAAATTGATGTGCTTTCATGGGAATACCGTGGGTCATATTTAAATTAATTGTACACGGTTTGTTCCTATGAGTCATATGTTTTAAAATTTAGTTATGCACGTGGAACACGTTCCGAGCTTACTTGAGATAGCTCTTGCTCTCGAATTTGAGAATTTATCTTGAATCCTGCTGTAATGTTATAAGGTAAAAAATTATTTCAGAGATGAGATAAATCTGAAATTTTCTGATTGTATCTCTTTTCTGTGAGAAAACACATGTCGTCAAAAGATACACTTCTAATTTAAAAGGGAAAAACGAAACAACTTTGTTTATAAGGTAAACATTATAAAGATAGAGTAATGTAAATTACATCATAGTTATAAATATCAACATTTATCAAAACACCTCAAAATATTGCATTTGTACAGACGACCAGGAATATACAGCGGTTTCGGTAAAATATGAAGTTATAATAACTGTTTTTCTATGGAAAAAAAAATAAAAATAAAATTTTCTCATAATACTTTATAACACATTCATTAAGTAACCATAACGGTTTTCACTATATATTCAAAAAAATAATTTAGAATTCTTTTTATGTCTTCTTTATTTGCCTCTTACGTATAGTCTTTATCATAATTCCAGTAAATTTGGCATTCTGCCAAATGAAAAGCACTCAGATATCGTCGACAACAATATGATACATCTTCAGGTGAAATGTGGCCATGCTCAGTTTTTTGAGATGTAACGTGACTTTTGGCATTTTCGTAGTAATTACTCGACTGTAGAATTTATCATTATTTACTTTAAATTCTATGCTTAAGAAGTGTGACACATTATGAGGTAACACACTGTACAAATAGAAGTTTTGAGTTGTATCTAGTTGCTTTCCATTTTGGAGGAATCCATTTCCATTAGATAATTTTGTGGCATTTCTTCTCAACTGGTAAGTATGGCAAAAATATTACTCCCACAGAATAACGTTGGTGTTTACCTACTGACTTCTGGTGCTGTAGTTTGAAAAATCTTCGTATCTTCTGCACCGAGCCATTGCATTTGAAGGAAGGAGTTTCCACTTGAGAAGGAAACAAATTCACTTGATTCGTGTGGATATAAAGGTTTAAAGTGAGTGTGATAAATCAAATGTTTCTGCATTAGATAATTGTTTCAATAATGGTACTATTAATATATTGAGAGAAAGGAATATACTACTGAGCAATACATCAGGAAGATCCTTAAGTGACTAAAATTCAATACCGTCCGTTTCGGCGCTATAATTTTAGGAACTGGGCCGCGTTTTGTTCTTTGTATAGAAACAGCTCATGGATACCCTTGTTAGCAAACTGATTTTCAAATTTTATGCGACTTTTGGATTTGTTTTTAAATCAATTCGTTTGAACACCGCATGTAATTTCTTTCATTTTTTTAACTTCGGAAAAAGGAAATATTTTCTGATCGTGACATAGACCTCAATTACCGATATCACTAAGCAGTGGCACGGGGTTGCGCTAGCCTCTAAAAATTTTTCAACGCCACACCTGCCGCCATGCCAATGAAGTGTTTTTTTTAATTATAAAAAAATATGAAGCCTTTTTCAATTTCTTTTATTTCGCCAGTACGTCCTCTGGGCGTATTTTTGCCTCATACCATTTTTTCCTATCCCGGTTTTGATAGCCAATGTTTTCGGAGATATCTGCCCTCACCCTCCGCGTGTTTCTCCTACGCCACTCTTCTGCCACCCCTGATATTTAAATCTTGCTACGCCTCTGCTTTTAGCGAGTCAAATTGGAGAAGGTTTGATACCTGATGGAAATGTCTTTTTTTTTTCTAAGTATGTATGGATAGAAAATGATGATACGGAACACAAATAAGTAAAAAAAATAACACTTATTTACAATTGCTGGAGCCTCCCAAACATTATTCCTACCAAGCTAAGGAACTTCAGTGGAAAAAATATTTTCCAGAATTTAGAGATATTTTCTGTGTGTGCTGTGATACTAATTATATTTGTGTGATATAAATACAACAAAAATGCGTGGGCTGAAATAAAGCAAAGAAAGAAGGTGACATAGAATGATTTCCAAAAAATTGCTTTTCAAAGGATTCACTCAAAATCGCTAAATTTCAGGACTAGTAAATTTTCAGTTATATGACTTCTAAACTGATTTTTTTTACTGTGGATGTGTTACGTGCAGATGAAGGTTACATCAGCAAACTGTTCATTTTCTTTCGGAACTAGATGACATATTTTTGAAACAAATATAATGGGGTCAGCAGTTTTAGCTCCAAGAGTCGGTTATATTTCAAACCACGGCCCACTCTCCGCGAATAATTCTAATTTATTTTGATCACAATTCGGAGGATAGACGGCAGCATGTCATCTCTTTTGCTGGTGCACTCTCAGCTCGTTGGGCAGCTTATTAGCTCTTAGTTTTAATGTGTTTATTTAAAGTGTGTTTGTAGCGGGAAAAAGTAAGTTATTTTTCATTCTGATTGTCTTTTTTCTTCGCTGTAAGATGTGGAACGGAAAGCGATTTCCGATGGAATTGGTAGAAGCTTTTATCTTCAACAAGGTGTTCAGAGGGTAAGCCAATGAGTCTCAGGGTAAATATATGTTATTGTTTTGGACAAACGAAGTGTCGGAAGAAGCACGTGTCAGAGAAAGATGAGATGTGTTCCCGTATTTTGCGATGTGGTTCCATAATATTCATATTCTTCTGGATACCGTTATGATTCTAGTGCATTGTTTCGCCAAAGCATTTTCTCAAAATAAGGCATTCAAGGAATCGCAACAGGGGGATATTACCACATCCACTAAAACAGTTAGCCACTGCAAACAGTTGGCGACTAGAGACTGATGCAGTTAGCACCTGATAAATATACTGCGGGGAACTATCATCATACAAACTTCCTTGACTCGTAATTAATTGAATTTAAATTCATGTAATCAATTGGATCACACTGGAAGAGCTATTGCATTAGAGATACCTGTCTAGAAAAGTGTAGCACCGCCTTTCGCCCTGATGACTGCGGCTATGCGTCTCGGCATGGACTCGACAAGACAACGGGAGCGTTGGAAAGCCTTACGGATCCACGAACCCTGAACAAGCTCCCACAGTTAACGAAGATTTGATGGATAAGGGACAGAGCCCCGAACATCTCTCTCGATGGCGTCCCAGAAGTGCTCGATGGGATTGAGGTCAGGTGAACTAGCTGGACAAAGAAGTGAGGTCATGTCGGAGGAGTGTTCATCCAACCATTCGGATACACTTCGGGTGCGATGGCACGGTGCATTGTCTTGTTGCAGGATGAGGTCTCCAGTGGGATGTGGAAGACCCACAAACGGGAGCACATGGTCGTCCAGGATATCCCGGTAACGTTAACCTGTAAGGGACGATGTCACACGTACCAGCTGTCCCATTTCAGACCAAGTGAACAGTCCCCAGACGAGAATGCCACCCGCACCAGCTTGAAGACCACACTGCCGACAGAAAGGATCCATCGTTTCAGGTGGATTGCGCCGTACTTGTAACCTGCCATCCGCATGTACCAACGTAAAACTCGATACATCAGTCCAGGAAACATTTTCCCACATGTCTAGGGTTCAGTGGCGATGTACCGCGCCCATGCCAATTTTGCACCCTCTGATGTGCGGTCAGCAGCGGTACCTTCGTTGGACGATGGTTTCTGTACCCCATAGCGAGGAGATGGTTCTAGATGGTGTGGCTGCTTCAACGTCGATAAAGAGCTCCCCTTTTCAATGCACACTTCAACTTCGGTGAGCGGAAAGTGTCTGCGGAAGCCATCTCTGGCGTGACTGTTCAATCAAACAGATCGAGCCAAAAGCACACATTCCGCACTTCCTGTAGAGCTGTTCAGCGAGTAGCATGTGATGGGTTTTTCAGCGAGTAAGTAGCGTTTGCTATTCTCCTGTTCTGATGTTCTCCGATTAGCCAAGTTGTGATTCTCTACTCATCGGCAAAAGTTTCGCTAGCCTTCACAACCTTTTTATTTGTCAGTGCAAAAATTGTATCGTGCGTTGTTCATCTTCCAGGGACTCCCCATTTTTAAACACAGTAAACCAGCACAATATATTTTGCACGGTTCAGGCAGTCATCGTCGTAAACTTCTTTTAGGTCTTGGTACATTTTTGTAACAGCTTTGCATGATTTACCGTAAACTTTTTTTCACAGCTTTTTGCTACATTAACAAATTCTGGCTTGCGCCACTCACACAGTCTTACTTTAAAGGTGGTCACAGTAAGATATTGCGTCACCCGTCTCAAAGATTTCTCCTGTAATTACAGCAGAATCCACTGTGACGGCCGCTAAAGTAAGACTCACACAGTCTTAGTTTAACGTTGGTCACAGTAAAATATTGCGTCGCCTGACTCAAACGTTGATCCTGCGATTACAACACACTCCACTGTCACAACTATAAACATGTTTGTCATTTTTATTCAAAGGACTGTCCCGTAAAATATCAGTCTCTTTACCTAACGCACATACTGTCCATGATTGTCGAAAAATAAAATTTCATTTCGATTCGCCGCATGTTATAACACTACTTTCACTAATAAATGCTGCAAAAGAATTGAATAAATTCACTGTTGTTATTCAAAGAAAAAAATTATCTCTTTACCAAGCACTGGGTATCTGTGCATCCTTGCCTAGGTCCCCATTCCCAAATACGCAAGACAGGTTACATATCCTAAAACTATCCCCGATATTTCAGAAATATCTGAACAAATGCTCAAATAATCCTGTTTAAGTATTTCGAAAAAACAATCTGTTCCGCTGTACTGGACTAATGTGCAGAATATACAGTTACTATTAACGTTCGTTGAGAGACAATGGACATGGCTTGCCTTTTTTGTCTGTGTGAGTATGCTTAATTTCCTCTCTCACCAGTCATATTTATTTCCATGGAGAAACAACTCAGTTTATCTTCTACATGAAACTGCAACGCATTGGCGAAGATGAAAATGCGTATTATCTGTTACTGGTGCTAATTAAAACTGGACTTTTCATTCTTCAAAAAAAAAGCACGTTTCTCAAATTTAGTATTTCCAGTCCTCAAACATCATATCCCGGATTTTTTGACAAAGGTTTTTGCTTTTAATGTCTTTGTTTTTTCAACATGTTTGAATATTATCGGCAAATAAAAATTGTAAAATTAGCCTGTCTGAAAATGCATTCCAGATTTCCTTCGTAATTGGGGCACCTTGTTATCTTTACTTGTTTAAGCAACATCAAGCTGTATACTTTTCTGGAAGAGTGGAAATTGAAGCTCTGCGCATGGAGTGAAATGAAGATGAAAAAGCAATGTAGCGCTCTATTTAATCAGAAAATAAGAAAAATCATCTTGGGATATTGGCTTTCTTCATACACGGATCCCACAATTTTATCCACTATCAAAGCAAAATTTTTCTTTAAAGCTAAAAGAAACCAACGTTTCCTAATGATGACTAGTGACATCAGAGATTGAGATATACCGGAAATGCTGTTGTATATATCAGTCTATAAAGACATCACAAAGCAAAGATATTTCCGACAGCGTTTTCTTAACTTGATTTAAATCCTTCGAAAATTAGTTCTGTACTGTAATATTAAAGAAGAGAAGAACACAAAAGGTTAACTCCGCATTACTGTTAGAGGCAAGCCTACATGAAAAACTGACTTTTTTTTAAGCACGTGTTGTGAAAAAAGCATTGCAAAAGTTAATTCTAACCTATTTCCACACAACGAGCATTTGTTATTTGAGTGGCTTGATGATCAACACATTCTTTAGGAAGTTCTAATTGTATTAACGTTGCACAAAGAAAGCTTTCACCTTGATATGTGATATCGTATTAATAGGACATATTCTTCAAAAATTACATAAATTTCAGTGTAAACATCTTTTGCAAGACATCATATATGTTTTTACGTTTTATGCAATATTTTTCATTCAAAACTGTATCATTTCACTGGTAAGACTTTATAATGTTTTTGCAGTTGGTTGTAGATAATTCTTGTTTCATGCTGTCATATTCCTTCCATTATTCCATTTAGATAATGGTTGACAATGATGATGATTCCATTTAGACGATTACAAAGCTGATTGCATTTTTATTTAATATCCTTAAAATTCTTTCTACGAAACATTGAAGTACTTCTAAACAAAAATGCATTTCTCGTGAAACGAACGAACAATTTGTTCCATTTAATGATAAATCAGATACTAAATTCTCTGTGTGCTTTAACCTCTTTTTCCTATGGTGAAACAGCCTTCTGAAAGTTTCATTGACATATTCTGTATTGGAAGATATTTTCATCGCGCAATTTTCATCTACTATATTGGAAGAATTTATGTAGCTTCTTCAAGTTGTGGAGAAGCTTTAAACAAAGAAATACGAAGAATAGGGTAGCATGGTTTGCTTTCGCTTTTATAACTGCGATAGAAAAGGAAAAAAAACGTAAATTGCAAATTTATTTCTACTCCACTTATTGGAATGTGCAAATTAAGTTTCAACTAAAGGTTTCTGTTGTTTGAAATATAAAACGAGTGAAAATTGCTGTTGTGCCTTTTCAATTAAAAGTACACTATTTTTCATATCAGAATAAAAAATTTGGAAATCGCTTAAAGGTTGTGGTAGGAAGAATTGGTTAAAAACCAATGGAACTTAAAGTAGTAAAATAAACACAAAACAAAAAGAAATTATACATTCATTTGAAACATTTATTTATAATACTAATCCCTTCCTTATTATTTTCGTTACAGAAGCCTCAACGGTTTGCTAATAATGCATCTAAATTAAATTTGTCAACGATTTCGTTAAGTTTAATCGTCAGTTAAGCAGATGACAGTTTCTGTCAGTTTCAAAAGCAAGAAAGTCTCCTTCATATACAAACATTTCATATCTTACAAAAAGATACAATATCTTTATGACATAAAAAGTATTAGAATCTATTTTTCTAAATCATTTGATATCGTCAGTACCATTTCAAATGCAATTAGGTGATACTGACGTGTCGGCAAAACTGGGAATTTTGAGAAAATGGAAAATGTTCCCAACGGAATATCAACATCTTTTTCCATGCTTTGAAAATATACTTTTCACAGAACACCGAGACAACAGAGAACGAAACACGTTTCATATAAATGCTCCCTGTGTGAAAAGGAGTCCATGTTAAGGGTTAGGGTGTTCATAAACCCTTACATGACGAATTGCATTTATTTCCAAATAACTTTTACATCACGATGTTTGGAGGCTGAGGTGCACTTCTAAATAAGGCCACTTTGGATCAGAATGTCGTATATATCGTAAATAAAGTAGTAAAAAGAAATGTGTCTATTAAGTGAATGGCTTTAAACCCTAAAAGAAAAAAATATAATTTGAAAATTTAAAAGCAAATATGTAAGAAATGTTATATATAAATTCCTCCATCCTTCGATTTGACCGGGCGTCACTTTATCATTAAAATACATGACAAAAAATTTAGATTTTCAAATAACACTTCAAAATATAATTTATTCACTAATATTAGATTGCACCTCTAGTAATCTAATTTATTCTCATGTGATTTGATTCCCCAGTGTTTATATAAAAAATACAGAAAATAAACTACCCTCCTCTCGGAAAAAAACACTCAAAGTCCCTGTAAATAAGTAACAAAAAATATATGTATTTGAATCGTGAGAAATATTTAAGCTAGCGGAAACGCTCTCTACTCCAATATATATATATATATATATTTGAAGATGAGCCCAGTTGTGTCAAGTAGGAATCCTAAAGCTCAAATAATCAGTTGTTGCCAAGCTAACAATTTTGACTTTACATATTTTCCAGGGAAAGAAAACAATACAAACAAAACGGAAAAGCCACACTTAGTCATAACTTCCCCAGCCATCATTAATCACTGCAGAAGTCCACTAGCACCGAAAAACGAGTTATTTTAATATTTTAATTCTTCTTCACAATTCAATACTTTTTCAATGAGCTTCCTAGAATCGGATGTATTTTCGACGGAGAGGGCGCATCTAAAATGAAACGCATCTAAAATATGGAGCAAAAGAACACCCAAATTTGTTAAATGTTATTGTGTAGAAGTGATATCATACAATAACATTGAACACTTGTGGAGTGGATGGGAATGCGTATGCGACAATCTTGAGCTTCTGATAAGGACAACGGATATATGTGTAACATTCATACCGTCCTTGCTATGACTGAGAAATGAACCTCATCAGGCTAAAACCCGCATTAAATATGGAAAGAACTGCCGAAGCAATGAGTCAGACTAACCCTTACACACAAAGAGCTGTCAACAAGTGAGTTTGCAGCCGTATTCCTAACATTATTTTACTTAAGTTCCATTCAAAGTATATTGTTACCTAGACTACCTCCAGTTTCTGTATAAGCACTTTCCGGAGCTTCATGAGCGTCAAACTGGGAATCAGACAATTGACAAGTAGATTCATTAAAGCTAGAAAATTTACTATTAGTGTTTTATTCTAAAAATAATTTAAAATAAATAAAAATTCTCTTTCAAATAACTTTTATCAGCATCAAAATATTTTTATCTGTCAGACAAAAACATGCGGTAAAGACTAATTCAGGCTCTTAAAAATTCTAAGAAAAACAATCATTTGGTGAAAAATTCATCGAAGCAGTAAAATTATTTCACAAAAACTATAAGCAAATGTTCCCATTCGACGGGGAGTGAGACAGGTTTCGTCTTTATCTACTTCCTTTTAAATCCTTGATTTCGAAACTTTCTTTGAAAAATGTATATTGCAAACAACATAAACGTGCTTACGTACGTTACGAAGCTACTGGGTGCAGAAAGCGAAATGTATCACCACTTGGCAGTGGTGTTTGTAGCCCTCGTCGAATACCTCTGAGAGAAGCATCTTACGGAGTTATGCGAGCATACTAAACAAAGAAACATCGATAGTGGGCTATGACTGTTAATGCCCCGACGACTACATTAGCTATTAGTATGTTACACAGCTGGTGGGCAGCAGTAGACCTGTCTATGGCTGTGAAGTACAGGACCATTACCCTTGAGAGCAGCAACTTACGAAAGCGCAGGTCTGACGTTTTTGTGAGAACAATCCTAATGGCCTGTGGCTGTTGGTATGTATGTAGATTACATGTTTCCAGCACGTTCTAAAGTTGTAAAGGGAAGTTCAGTAGAAAAATTTTGTTAACAAAGAAGTTCGGGAGAACGAGTATTTGGCCAAATAAAGGCATGCTGCTCCTTTTCAGTGATTCCAAACGTTTCTCCTGATTGCTCGGTTCCCGGCATTTTGGGAAAATATGCATATTAGGCAGATATTTTCAGGTTTTGCTGTCACATATTTCGGTGTATTACACACCTTCCAGCAGACTGTTTATGTGACGTAGAGATCAAATAATTTTTTTCATTTTGTTCTATGTATATATTTTTCTTTTAGGTGGAAAATACTGCAAAATTTATGTTAAGACATGATCACGGAACGCAGCACATACATGTATGTGAATATATATGTTTCATTTAACACAAAAGTAATTCCAAATACACAGAAAAATCAATGAATAAGGAAAATGTTCCATGATACTAGATCAGCAAAATGAAAATAAATCTTGAATTTGTTAAAGAATATGATTCTCCAGCATTCGATTGTTTCGTTAGGAAATTTACACTTAACTTGAGGCCTAAAGGAGTGCTATGCTCCGAAACGAATGTGCCTGTATAAATATCTGCGCAAGTGTGAAAAAGTAGATTCGCAAAAAGTTTCCTTCCTTTGGTGTTAATGCGTTCGCCATTTACGAATTTAACCCACGTTACACAACCCTCCGCGATATAATAAAAAAATGCATACCAAAATTCGATGTAATGCTACGAGAATATGTAAGCAGATCCCGTTGACTGCATTTTGTTAATTTGCAGTTTCCAACGCTGATTGCAAAAAATGCATGTAATGGTTAGATTAGTACCATAACTCTCCGCAGAGAGTTGCACAGCGTGGGCTATCATGTTACAGCAACGGCAGACAAGTTACAGATCACTGTCGTGAATGAGAGCGCCATTTCGTGTGGTGTGTCTCCCGTCGTTCCTGAACTGTGGGCGACTGGAAAGCTGTTTGTTGGTGTAATGAGTCACACTTTTCAGTCTTCCAAACTGACGGGCTTGTTTGGATTTTGCCGTAACTGGCGAACAATTTTCCTCAAATTGTGTTTTTCCGACTGTTGAGTACAACGGAGAATTCACCGTGGTAGAGAGATGTTTTTCGGAATTGAGTTTGGCTCGTTGTTTATTATACCACAGGTCATGAATTCTGAAGTGTACGTCGCCGTTCCGGATAATTATGCCCTACCAAAAGTGCGACAGTATTATGGAAATGACCGTTGTCCATTCCAAGACGTTCCAACACCCTGCTACATCGCACGGCTTGTGCAGCACTAGTTTCTTGAAAATGAGATGAAATTGTTAGACTGGCCTGCTCAGCATCCTAATTTCAATGCCATAGAACGCCTCCTGGATGAACTTTAGCGACGGATACGGAATTGAATAAATCGAACGTCTTCGCTGCTTTGGAGCTCAGCGGCAAACCATTTCTGTCGAGGCCTAAAGAAAATTGGTTGCATGCTTGCGGATTTTAAAGGCATGCAAGATATATGAGACATTCCTTTATTTACTTCTCTGATTATAATGATCTTGAGGTTATTTGTAGTTCAACTGAAGTATAGGACTAAGCATTTGCAAGCCATGCATGGCTTGCAAATGCTTTGAAATTTGTTAAGATGCGGGGAAAATTATTTAGTTAATGCAAAGAAAAATGAATTATAATATATCTAAGATATCATCAAAGAAACTGAATTCAAATAATCGTTAGTGTAATTAAACTCAAATTGAATAACCCTAAGAGAGTGCAGTAACTTATACAGAATTTTTAATAAAAATAAATGTATTTATGGTATTCAGTTTCCTATGAAAAACACTTTCAAACGTTCCGTTTTTTTTGGCGTCTTGCTAAAGCTTCTGTTTCAGAACTGTGAAAATGATATATCCCGCTGCGCTCCTTAAATTGCGTCGATCCATTGATCTCGGTTATCGTTGGGATACAACTCGTGATTTTTAGTTGAGCTCTGGTCGTCGGATAAGAACTACGTTTGTGACTGTTACCTGATGCAAAGGCAGGGTCAGTAAAACCAACATCGTACGGTTTGTTAAACTTGAAAAAATGTTTAAGATGCAGGGCTATGTAGAGAAAGCATCCATTCTATGTTATTCCTTTGGGACACAGTTCTACGGAGATCTTCAGATACATCCTGTTTCCACTAAACTATATCGGATATTTTTTACCTCGGGATCTACTCTTCTCTGATTGATGATATTTCAAAGAACCCAAAAGATTTCTGAATCCTTAGGTCTGCAGCGGAATTCCAATAATATGAGAGCTTATATTTAGGTTGTACAAGTTTTTCGGTTAGCTCAGTTCCATTTGTGATACATTGAAGGATGTTTTTGTGCAAGGATGTAAGGACAGTTAATCTGGCATGTAGAAAGAGTTAATCTTGTACTTCGAGGATATATACTTTTGCAAAAAAACAGTACGAATTTCAAGAGCGATATGCCATTATGTCTTAAAAGAAAAGTGTGTAATCAATGCACACTTCCAGTTCTTACGTATGGAGCAGAGACAGGGGTATTAACTAAAAAAGCATACAAAGGCTGCATACAACTGAAACAAGCATGGAGAGATGGATGCTTGGTGTTACCAGGAACAATAGGAAGCAGAACTCACGGATAAGAATCATGACGAGCGTGGAAGACATAATGATCACAGAAAAATCCCTGAAATGGCATTGGGCTGCACATGTTTCCAGAAGAACGGACCACCGATGGATAACCGAAATTTAGAATGGATTCCAAGGGACAGAAAAAGATCCAGAAGAAGACAAGATGGGATATCGATGGATGGAATTCGAAAGCATGACGAAGTACCTTAGAGGTGACAGGCTCAAGGCAGACAGTTGTTGGATAAACTTGGGATATCTTTTATCCAGTAGTGGATTGATAATGATAGTTGACAATGATGACGATGATACATCCGATTATTAGAGTTTCATGTAGATCCGTTCTGAGTGTCGCTTCTGTTTGCTTACATGACACCTGCGGACCCTAACCACAACGTTGCGAATGAACTCGAGGTGGTGCTACATTTCGTATCAATTTTGCTTTGAATTGGAACAATTTCTACGCTAATGAATAACAATTTTGAAAACGAAAATTGGAATCGGTTAAAGAAAAAAAAACCCTGAATTATAAATAATATAAGAAGTGATGTTTTTTTTATTTTCGTTTCATGCGAACCTGCTTTGCCATATTTCCCTGGTTTGACACGAATCAACGTTATTAAGGCCACACATCTCAAGATTTGAGTCCAGAAACTTAAATGTAAACATTAAATACTTTATTTTCAGTAAAAAAACAATCTGTTCCGTTTTCGCTGCTATATTTTATATTGCAGCGGCGTCATGATCACAGTAAAATCCCTTATCATGATGTCTTGTAAGACACAATGGTAAGGGATTTTACAGACTTAATAGTACTGCGAAAATTTGTATTTAGGAGGAAAACCTCCGAAAGAAAGGAAAATGGTTGAAGAGAAGTATAAATGAAATATTTCAACATGCTTTTTTTTAAAGATTATTTTTGTTACATATTACTAAAAGCCTGTTAATTAAAGGTTAAAAATTTCATCATGACATTTTAAAAAAGTAGGAGACGAAATTTCTAGAACTTCAATAGTATGAATAATGCATTTTTAAAATGTTTCACAGAAAAAATTAATCCCTAAATTATCTGTTGACGTTAAGACATTTTGAACGCTTTATGACAAAAATAATTATAAAATGTTGTGCAGCTAATGTAAATCTTACATGGCCTGCCATTATTAATTCAAACTATGTGTTGGAATTGGTAGAAATAATTATTTTCATATATTGACTTTGAATTTATTCTTATGATGAATAATATATGAAATTGTTTTGTATTAAATCTTTGAAAGAACCATAAGGAAGAGTTCGTGATATCATTATTTAGTGGTTATTATTGAAAAACATTGGAATAATATTTCGGCAGTAACTACCACCACCGGACTACTTTTAACATTTTTTTATTACTTTTAACTATGTACTACTTTTAACATTTTTTTATTTCGGAACGGTATTTTAAGAGATCAAATATTTTAATTGAACTTTCGTTCAATGAGTTCCAGTGAAAACGACATATCTGATCTAACATTAGTGGGATTCAATTATCATGTGTATGCCAGAAGACAACAGTCATTGTCCAATCCGCGAACAGCTGGAAACAGGTTTACACCGGTACCGACAGACGGCAGACGGGAATTAAACGTTTTACAGCAAGCTTCTTCTCCATATATATAATTTTAGTAATGGAAGAGCAAAGGGTAAACATCTAAACATCTATTTTTGCTGGAAACTTTGCAAATCAGCAACTGGAAACTTACAGAATATTAAACGAAGCGCATGATGACAGAGCTATCGAATGGTACGCACTGATTTGTGAAGGTCGGGAAACCTTTGATGATGATCCGAGATCTGGGACTCAGGGGTGTGGACAATGGCAAAAAAATCGAAGAGCTGCGGAATCAGTTAAAGAAAGATCGCCGAATCACAGTGAGAATTTTCGGTGAGTCGGTAGGCATCAATCACCGACTCAGTATGTTTTCCCTCCGTTAACGCGAAACATTTTCCTTTAACACCGAATAAAAAACTTGAAGCTAAACTTAGGCTACTCCATAACATGATAAGTGGTACCTACCCTTGGCGGCATCAAGTATCGTATCTGAGATTGTGCACTAGATTGCTTTTGTCTATGAATGAAACCTATCTTTGTTGTTAAGTTATACGTATTTTTATAAATAATCATTAGTACATATAATTTGTGATTACATACACTTGTGGTGTTGAGATAGAATGAAAGTACCAAAGTTTACCAAAACAAAAGGTTCAACTCGCGCTAGAGATTCAGGGAACAGTAAAAAGTGGCTGACCATCGTCGGCTGTCAAGGGTGAACGTGACCATCGTCGGCTGTCAAGAATCGTTTCACGCGATAGGCGTCAAACACTCCCGCAGGTATAATCGGAATTCAATGCTGTAGCCTCAAGAAGCATCAGCGTCCGGACCGTGCAACGTACCCTGCACGATATGGGTTTTGGGAGCCGACGCCCAACTTCATACGTTTCTGAGTTTTCCCTGCCATGCAGGAAAGCGACATTCGTTATCTCATTGTACGCAAACGCTCCCCAGACCATCACAGATCCCCTCCTTTCGGGCTGCTGAAGAAGGTGCGTGGCTGGCGTCGTAAATCATGCCAATAACCCTTCCAACCGTCAGGGCTGTTCAGGTTGAAATTTTTCTCATCGGAGAAAATAGTTGTGATTCACTCGTCCGTTCAGTGCATGTGGCTGCTTTCCGATAACAATCTAGCTTCCTGGTGGCGCCGCGTAAGGTGTGGCAGATGGCGTATTTTACGGAGCATAATGTTGCGACTTTTCTTGATTCATCGATGAACTGTGTCCTTTGAGACGGTGACATCAACAGTCCGAGACACTTGGCGTAGTGATAACCTTTGGGATGAAAATAAACGCATGATGGCACGATCATATCATTTGGTTGTTATTCGAAGCCTTCCAGGCCGTTTTTTGGCAGTTAACGCACCGCGTCTCGATAAAGTCTTATAAATGACTGCCCTACTCCTTTGCATGGATTTACAAATTTTCGCTACAATCAATCCATTTGCTCTCAGTCTTCAAATTTTCTGCCCCTCCTCACCAGAAAGTTGACTGTTGCGTGGCATTTCGGCAAATGAATGTGTGACGGCAGGTCCGCTGTCTCTTGTATGCTGAACCGAATAGCGGCCCATGCACGTTCGTACAACATGCTAATTGATAGTGAAT
This sequence comes from Macrothele yani, assembly GCA_039090855.1. Taxonomy (NCBI): domain Eukaryota; kingdom Metazoa; phylum Arthropoda; class Arachnida; order Araneae; family Macrothelidae; genus Macrothele; species Macrothele yani. Next base: position 54,164,996 of record CM077033.1, read on the forward strand.
TTGCTTTATCCTTTTTCTTAAACAACATACTAAAAAAATACATGCACTCAAGTTAAGTACTTGATGATGAGTAGCAAGATTTGTTTTCTAAAACTCACCAGTACTAAACTCACAAACGATATTGTTCCAATTTTTTTCAAAATGATAAGTGAAATATTTATGGTATACGGCTTGGAATAGAGGAAATGAATTTGTATAACGATATTTACAAGTATGAAGTACTTTTTAAATATTGTAAATCGAAGTCAATTTCATATTTTGTATGTTTCCTAAAATACATATCAGCGCATGTTCCTTTAAAATTACTGATCTTCAATCTTAGTTTCTCGACAGTTTCCAAGCAGAATATATTTTGTTTTCAGAAGAAGAGCGTAAAGATTCTTTTCAGACGTAGACAATTAGTAATATTCAGAAACAACTCCCCTTATGTGTTATTTAGTTTGTTGAGGACACAACTGCCCTACAAGGAAAGATGAGAATGAGATGGTGAGACGTTTCAACAGAAATGCTCAAACCGCGGTTAAACGCAAATGCCTGTTCCTGCGCCACGATAGATTCTTAACCGTCAAATCTAGGATTGGGCGCATCGGGTATAACCTTGACCGTAGCTGGCAATTGCACAGTACGCTATCCTTTGATTTCGAAAAAGGACCCGAAATATCGCCATTAATTGAAACTAACAATACACGTCTACACTGACAAATGGCCAATTAACAGTTCTGAGAGTTTTATTAACAAACAACAGTACACATCATAGTACAGAATCGGAGAATACAATCACTGCAATTATTATGTACATTTATTAAGGAAATGCAAACTTTCCACAAATTATTCTTCAATTCAACCAAAGTTTCGCTGCGCTCTTCCCTAGCTTCATCAGGACTAATGGCACGTAAATACCCAATTCGTATGTGATATCAGCTACGGTGTTTACATCCCCGTTTTTCTTAGTTGCTTCCACGCGCTTGGTTGAAATTATGTGGATTCGTGTCTCTAAAAATTTGCGAAAAATTGTGATATACGTGGGGCATTCCAATAGTTTTGCTCATTGTGCAAGTGCTACCCGTAAGATGATCCTTTCGCTCAAATCGTTGCGCAAGTTGTGAGTTAGACTTCAGTATACAAAGTTGTGTCTACATTTGTAGGCTAATTTGTTCTTGTTGCGAAAAATTCTGCCTAGAACCGGTGGAAGGGTTTGAGACAGGTCAGATGTCGCGTAGAAACCAGTGTTGCTACATTAAAATCAGAACTTTGCGTATTAAATATCCTACCGAAATTCGTAATGCTTTGTGTGAAGTTTGTGGGGTTAGTGTAGTGGATAGTAGCACAGTGGTGTCAAGGTGGGCTTCTGGTTTTCACCAAGGTCGAGAAAGCATCAAAGACCACCCAAACAGTTGCCGGCCATGAGGTGCAACGGGCGACTCTTGTGTGGTTAACGTCAACAGCATTTTGAAAGAAGTTCGACGAAAACATGTGAAGCGATGGCATTTGAAGCACACATCTGTACCTCTTCGGTTTTCAGAATCCTAACTGAAAAATTACAATAGAGAAAAGTGGCTTGCAAATAGGTAATCTGAGTGAAGAGCAGAAAGCAGTTCGCAAAGGGATTGAAGAAGAATTGATTCAGATGTACGAGAGAGAAAGCGAGAAGTTTTGGACAGAATTGCTACTATAGACGAAACCTGGATAAGATATTTTGAACCAGAACTGACATCTCAGTACAATCAGTGGAAACAACCATAATCGCCTTCCCAGAAAAAATTCCGCCGCCAACATTCGAAGGTTAAGCTGATGATGATTATGGCTTTGCAGCAGACAGAGTGCCCGAGGTGTCAACTGTAACAGCGGGATACTACAGAATGTTTCTGTAAAAGGTTTTACGCGCAAAGGTTTTCCAAAGAAGCCTAGACGTTCTCAAAGCTCTTGTTATGATTTTTCACAAAACGAGAGACAACTTGTTGCCGTACAGTAAGAGCTATTCTGGAAAGGCATGGATGGGACTTGCTTCCGAACCGGCCATACCGTCCTGACATGATCCCACCGGACTATGACTTTTCCCGAATAGTGAAGAAGCCCCTCCGCGCGAAGCAATTCAGTACGATTCAGGATATTTCTAAAGAAGTGACCTGAGTAATCCGATCCTTCAACACTGGAGATGACCTGACTGGAACACAAGACTTGCCCACAAGTTGGACCGCTATCATAAAGAAACATGGAGTTTACTTCGAAGGCCTGTGAAAGTATTTTGCGAAATAAATTCGTTCTTTAATAAATAACCCACAGCGTGAAAAAACTTTGGAAATGACCTTTTTAAATATAAAGATTCCAGATAATCATGTTTGGTGGTTGAATGTGGCTTGTCGATTAGAATCGCTTTTTGAAACAGAAATTTATGGTAATTCTCGTAACAGTGTTCTGCCACCGGTGACTTCTTTAGGTGACATTTCCGAATATAGCTTTTTTGTTCCTTCAGTCAAAAGCACAAGGCTCTACGGGTCGGTCGAAAATACGCAGAGCCAGATTTACATGAGATTTGATAAATTCTTCACGAGTTTTTACCTTGATATAGTCCCTTGATCTCAAACATTTTGATTATTGGCTTTAGGAATCATTTTGAAATTAAAACTTTTGAAAGGAAAGTCACGGGAAAATGAATAATTGGCAAAAATTCTCTAGTAATGGGTGCATAACAGGTTTTAAAAGGCTTCTGTTTTCGGAATTTTGTTAGAGCCTGATCTATAAGCGAAAGGTTGCATACTCTGTGAATTGCAACACATTTCAAAAAATCAATTACTTTTTTTAAACAGTCTTCATCCGATTGCACATACATCCCGCGATATACGTACCAGTAAAATGCACTCAGTAATTTTTTGCGACAGTTTATTGGACTTGGCATGTGATATTCAAAAAATACCGAAAGGCAGCCAATAAATGGTAGTTACGACAGATAATAAATTGTAGTTACTATAAACAACGTAGCCTTCATTCTGCATTGCCCTCGAATCTCACGTGATTTGTTATCCTTTGCACTTCCGCTGCTTCACCTACTCTCCGCCACGTGTCGCGCTTGTAACTGAAGTAAACGTTTCTCAGTCAGGTGTCTGGTACCTCACTGAAAGGAATAATTGTTTTTCGTCATCGAAATATGCTCGTTCCCATGCCACTGAAATTTCCGTTTCTATCATTCTGTATATAAGCGCCTACATTAAGCGGAAGGCGGCGTTCCGCTTCGGTTAATAGCGGACGGGAATAACATTTTAAATTTATAAATTGATACTGTTCTAAAATTGTGGGCCTTATTCTTGGTGCAAATGTATAGTATAATATAAATATAACACACAAATTTACACAAAGATATAACGTTTACTCAATTTCAAATGAATATCTTAAGTGTTAAACTCATACATTCATGCACACCCTCGTAGACATGAATGTGAGCGATATCCATTTGTATACGAAAAATCTGTTACTGTGTTAGAATGTAGTAGTACAGGGTATGAAGGTAATAGGCTACAAAAATCTTTGAACAAAAATAGAAACAAATACTGTCAGATCACATTATCTGATGTTTCTTTCACAAATCATATAACCCTGAGTATTGCGTTTTTGTATGAAATCGATTCTGTCTGTAAGTGAAGGAATGAGTTTCAGATGTAGTGTGATTATTCATTTTGCTCCATGACAGCATTTACCAGTAAGCAATAAGGTGAAAGTATTTTTATTCGAAAAATAATGATATAGGTGTATTTAAACTTGAAATAATTAACAATATCAATAATTATTTCCCTTTTTGTTTGAATGTGAACAATTCACTACCAAATTGAAAAATCAGACTACTTAGTACGTAGCTCAATGTTCTTGACAGGAGTTAAAATAAATTATGTGAAAAGACAAATTTTTTGTGATACAGAAAATTGAAGTTTTCTCTTTGTTTGAAATCAGAGATCAAATTTGGCCTGAAATAATTTTACTTAGTAAAAAGAAACAGTAAATCGAAAATGCGCAAGTCTGATAATGAATTCGAATGCTTGAAAATATTTTAAATTTTCTCAATTTTACCAGGAACGGGGCAGTCTACAGCCGCGTGGGGATATGTTCACAGGAATAGTCTACAGCCGAAAATGTTTTGTTCACAGGAATATCACATTGTATTTACAATTCCCTTGGTTTCTCGGTCCATATAATACGTATTTTCAGACTAATGAGGCTAGAAGATATAAAGAAAACCGTTGCGCAATCATCCTTTTACCGATATGATAAATTAACAAATTAGTAAAATAATGCAATGCATTGATTATAATACCCTTTCCAGCATACCAGAAATCATTTCTCAAGTTATCACTCAAGTTATGAGGATAATGGCTCTGAAATAAATCTCAGTCCTGTGCCCTGACCTTTGATCCCATTTTGATGATATTCAACAGAACCGGTTCAACATACCTCCGAAATAACATGATAAAGTTTTGTCACAATGAAAGCATTTTTACGAAAGTTATGATGCATAAGGGCTATTGAATAGATCCCGCTCCTGTGTCCTAACGTTTGAACCCATTTCGCCCATTTTCAATAGGATTTGTCCCCAGGCAGGCCCTTACAACATACTAACATGTAATCCAAATCGAAGAATTTTTACGTACGTTATGACGCATAATGGCAATGAACGTGATTCCGCTCCTATGTCCTGACCTTTGACCCCATTTCGCCCATTTTCAATAGGGGTTGTTCTCAGGTGGTCCCCTACCACATACTGAAATTTAATCCAGATCGAACCTTTTTTACGTTAGTTATGACGCATAAGAGCAATGGAATGGATCCCGCTCCTATGTCCTGACCTTTGACCCCATTTCATTCAGCTTCAACAGTGTTCCTTCCCAGGTATTCCCCTTCCACATACTAAAAGTTCGTCGAAATCGAACGATTTTTACGCGAGTTGTCGTGCGGAGGGCATACGCACACAAAGCGTGACGTAATGAGGCAGATGGGAATCGTGACCATCTGCTCGAAAGAGTGTGACGTCATAAAACATTAATAGGATCCACACACAATGCGTGATGTAATGAGACGCGAGATAATGACGTCATAAGATTTCTAAGCATGGGCCACATTAATGGGACGACACCATGACACTAAAAACGTGGTAATTCGGGGTGGTTATTTAACGACTAAACGAATTTTACCTAAGTCGAAATCAAGCTCAATCGATTTCTAGTACCAGAAAAGAGTAGGTTAACGACTTTTATCAAAATCCTTAGAGCCGTTTTCAAAATAAAATTGACATACATACAAGAATTGCTCCTTTAATAGTATGGGATAAGGGCGATGGAATGGATCCCGATCCTATGTCGTGACCTTTGACACTATTTTGTACATTTTCAATTTTTCAATAGGGTTCGTCCACAGGTGGTCCCCATCACATACTAAAATTGCATCGAAATGGAACCATTTTTACGCACGTTATGACGCATAAGGGCAATTGAATGTATCCCGCTCCTATGCTGTGACCTTTAATCCCATTTCGTCTGTTTCCAAAAGGGTTCGTCCCCAGATGGTACCCTACCACATAATAAAATTTCATCGAAATTTAACAACGAAATTCAACCTTTTTTACGCGAGTTATCGTGCCAAAAGGCGGACAGACGGACGGACAAAGCTGGAGCATATACGCTTCTTCAACCTACGGTCGGAAAGCGTAAATTAAAACTCAGAATGGCTTTCGGCAACTCAAAAAAATTTCGAATATTGCTATTTCATTGATGTTTATTGAATCAGGGATTCTTTGGATATAAAAGGTAACAGAAACATATGTTCAACATGAAATCCTAATTCGAATGTGATTTTATATGCTGTAATGAAACTAGTGTAATTTTTTTAATTCAAAATTCCATCAAAAGACCTTTAGTTTACTGCACGTAACACTTTACGCTGTACTCCAAGATATTTTTGATGACAGGGTTAGTTACTTTGTCGGACATGATAGCTATCAATACGAAATTAATTATTTCGACTAAACCCAATTCTTTTCACGCCTATTCCCTTGGAATGAGATCTGTACTAACGAATAATAAAACTTTTTAACATTCTTGTTCTCGAAGATTAAGTCATAGTGTGCCTTAATCTGTTCTTCAGAGATTAAGGCTCATACTTTTCTTAAAAGGTTAAAGATCATCCTTGTCTTCACATCGGACATCGCAATCGACGAAATTAGTGAATCCACACAGAAGATGACTGTAAGAAAACAGTTGAAACTATAGTGTGGGTACGGCTACAAGGGAGTGATTGTTCATTTGAGGTCTTCTTTTACGTCTTTTAGTAAGGATATTTCCTCTTTTCACCCTTTTTCATTAATTGATAGACTTAATGTCTATACCTTTCAATATGGTCATTGACTCATTCAAAATCTCGAATATGTATTTTTACAATAACATTCAAATTATTTTAATGGTTCTTTTCATCGTTCATAGTCTTAATTCAAATAGTTTTATTATATTTTAATTACTTGAAGTGACAACGACGGCAAATTTTCAATGTGATACTTCGTGCGCACTTGAATGGCCACAGCCATTGACTGAACAAAAGAGAGCAGGAATATCTACCTATGCTGAAGAAAGGTAAGAACAACAACAAAAAACTATGTTCATTTGTAAATAAGTTCAATAATTACATATAGTTATCAAAATAAAATGAATAATGCTCCCGAATAGCTAATGCTGTAAATTAACATATGAAACATTAAATGATACTACAACAAAACTATTTTATAAACTTTAACGAATCTTCCATATTATTCGTTCTACACATCCTGACTCTCAAATTAACGCTGATTTTGGACAAATTGGTTGACGTTTTTATACCGCTTACCGCGTTCCTGTTTCCTCCACACACTGGGTAAACCCTTCACGAGAACGGAGGTTACTAGTAACATTGCATGTCAGGTCATATTTAGCATTGATCTGAGCTCAATTAAAATGTTCTGTCTCATGAATTACGAATCTTTAACTTGCGCCTTTCAAAAATACATTTTTAAAATCTATGTGTTACTTTATCAATATTTTGGCATTTTTTAAAGCGATTAGATTTAGATGTTTTCTTATTCTCATTAACTTCTGTTCCAATACATTTATTCATGTAAGCGAAGCACTAAATAAAGTAGAGGATCGCTATCTGCAGAGTAATTTTTTAAAGTATTTTTACCCAGTAAAATGATTATCTGTTATATTTAGCAGAAAAGCTATGCGTACGTTAATACATTTGGCACAGGATTTGAATGGCACGTGGTATCTTAACTACATGGCAAACCAGGTGCTACCTTACGTTTTCAATGTGCTTCTTGATAGCGAAGGCACCTTCTTGCAGGATAACGGCCATACCATAAAACTTGTATCGATACACCGTGATTCCATCAGCACGACAGTTTACCTCATATCCCAAAATGGAATACATATCCCTGTATCTCATCCCGATTGAACGCTTTCGGGTGATACTGATAGAAACCTTTGGAATAGGGTTCACCCTTTACGAGTACGAAATATCCTTTAGTAGAAATTCATCGCGTCATTGAACCCATACTACATTAAATTCAAGTTTTTATGATGGCCAATGGCGCCTGGGATTGACATTAGGTAAGTGTGCGGTACATTTTACCCCTTCAGTTTATATCCTCATATATCTGAAAATAACCCGAATAAATCCAACACGTTTCTAATTACTTTTAGTAATTTCTCTTCAAAATTTAATATACATATGTATATATATTACCAAAAACATGTTTCGCATTTGCATTTCAATCGGTACATATGTTGAAAGCCAGTCTTAAGCTTCAGGTGAAAGGCTGAAATAATGAAGTTTTACCTAACCTGTCAGTGATTATCTCAAAAATTAGAAAGGTTTTTGGAAACGGCGCGTTTTATGTTACTGCCCGTTATTTTTCTGAATATAGTCATCCTTAATTATGTAAAAAAAGAAGGAAATGTATGTTCTTGTTCTTATGAAAATGTTCTACAAACATTTGATTAAATATTAATTTCATAAAACAATCGCCTGAAAACACTTATGTACACAATAAAACAAAATTGTCAAAACATATTTTTGAGAATCACAGTACTGCACGTAGTAAACTGTTTTTCCTTAAGAGCGCAAATCAACATTATACTCGTATAATTTCATATAGACGTGTGCCATTACTTTTTTTTTTTTTGATTGGAGGTTTAACGACCGCCGTGAGCAAATCAATGGGCTATAAGTAGTCGCCCGTCCCTAATTTAGGGTCACTGGTTCCAGGGAAGGGAGAGAGCCAGTGGCGAAAGACAAACATAACATCCATGCCTCACCGGGACTCGAACCCGGACCCCTTTCGGACGAATGATCAGAGGCCATCGCTTAGACCACTGCGCCACTGGGGCGGCCCATTACTTTTTTGTTGGATTACTAACAAAACATGCACTCTGTTAGCAAGTTGTTAGAGACACCGAATAGCAGTCACACACGTGCCATCAAATTTTAGTAACTTAAATATAGCATGCAGATCTTTTTTTTACATAGTTCACCTCAAGGTTCTCACACGCAGGTAATATGATACTATCAGAGAGGCATTCTAATGTGCTCTTGGGATGTAAGTGAATAAACAATTGTGACGTACTACAGACAGCCGAGACAACAAATCTATATCTACATATTCCGTCGGTGTAGTTTATTCGGCTAGACGCACTCTTTACGGAGCGAGAAGACTCGTCTTCGATCTCTGTCACCGAGAAATTTGTGAATTTCACATTGGCGCCCTAACGTAAATTTGGATCTCGTGGCTGTTGTGTTCTTCAAAACACGTGTGATGTTAGTTCCGCAAATCGTCTGGAGATAACGAAATGTTTCTTGTTCGCTTCAAAAAAAAGTTAAGAGGAAAGTAATGTGACGTACTACAGAGAGACGAGATGATAAATCTACTGCAATATATTTCGTGCGTGTAGGTTAGTAATTTAGAGCAATTCACTCCGGAGCGAGGAGTTTCTCCGACAAATCTGTGAATTTCGCACAGCTGTACGGAGGGTTTACAAGAAAGAGTGAGCAAACAAAGAGTATGTGGTCTTAATGAAGGTGGAATCCCCTGGTCTTTTTCCGACAGTAAGGGTTGGTGGAGAGGATAGTACGATGTTACAAACGCGCTGTATTGCGTCAAGTAACCGCACATGTACAACACTGAAATAGAGAAGTTAAGCCTATGCTGCTCGGTGCATAAGGTTCGGAGGGCTCTAAAAGCACACACATTCCTCTCGTGTACCCCTCTTCTTTGTAAACCAGCGGTAAATATTTCATCACTAGGCACGAAGGCACTAAATGAGAGCAGATCGAAAAGCACGTTTCTCTGTAAATCAGACAGACCCTGGAGAAGAGAAAAAATCGTTTGCTCAAATTAATTATACTTTCAGTTTACACACACCAATGGACGCGCCACAATATATGGTCATCAGCACGAACTTACGGATTCTGCCTGCTTAGTGACTAACGTTCTAGCCGATGGAGGCAATTTAACGTTCTGGAAATTGTTCCTGCAGAGGGAAGTTCCTTTAAGACTGACGTGACTTCGACGTGCTTAAATGTCCCAAACAGACTCACATGGTAACACTACTGAAAACCTGTGGTAAACAAATAAGTGCCCGATTCGTAACACAGATCATTCTTCAGCGATCGTCCTTTACTTGAGGCACCCCACGATACCTGCTTGGCTTAACGAATCTGCAGAAATATATCAGATCTTCGTTAAATTCATGATACAACACACCCATTCCATGATAGCAGAAGTCAAAATACTACAGAAATTGTGAATGCTAGGTGCGTGATAACATCAAAATGAGACATTGAATTTTGAGACACCTTTTTCATGGGATCTCAAAGAAGAATCTAGTGAACCCTAAGAAACATTGGTGTGTGTACACTGAATATAAGCATAACTTCCAGAAAATTGTTAATGAAAAATCAGGCAGAGGGGCTTACAAAATGATTACTCACAATTTTGTCAAAACATAATACCACCTTGTCGTGAAAGCTAAATGACCAGACACTCTGTAGCCTACGAAATAGTCCAAAGAAAGAGTGGTGGATTCCACATTCAAAATTATTAGGTGAGTCGAAATCGGCAAATTAAAACTGAAAACAGCGTACACCTCATAGAAATGGTTCTCTCAGTTACCTCTCGATACATTTACGTGGTCCTGGACTGGAATTTGAGTTATGTTTCGGAAAGGGGTCTGATCCTTGGGGCGCACTGGTCGGGAAAGAGGCCTGTAGTTTCTCGTGCTCTCCTAGGCATACTAATTATTTTTTCACAGCTGAAGTGGAGTTCACGACCAACTGATTATCCGCCATCAGTTCGAAAAGCAGATCTGCTTGCTGCTTAATTCAGATTACAAAGACCGTGATTAAAACATAGGAAGCCATCGTTTCATAGTTAATAACAGGGAATTTGTTAAATCACCCAAGCATGTTGTGTAAGAAACGACGCGGTTCTCAACTGAAGTTACTTTTTCGTTCCATTTATTTTATATTGTTCTTACGATTTCCTCAAAAAATAAGAAATAGATGACTTATTTAGATTCAGAAGAAATAGCATTTCCGAAATGATAATTTCAAGAGAAATGTGACGTGCAAAATCCAAGCAATAACATAGATTCACATTTTGCGGATTGGAGAATTTCGATTTAATAATTTTCTTACATCAAATAAAAATAACTGGATGAAAAATAATTTGGAGCTAAGCAGAGCGGCATTCTGTGACGATATTGTGGCTCTAAAGAACTTTGACTTATCAATCTGTATGAAGTTTAAAACTGCGTGATCAGAATCAAAGCGGAGTTTTCACGGTGAAAAATCTATGGGAGGAAAGGCAAACAATATTGGTACAATTGTGGATTATTTTTCCTTTATGTTTTGAGGAAGGGGCCTTTTCCCCTTTTCTTACTGGTATAAGTTTTTTAAACCATTAAGAGCTTGTTCACTTGTAGGTGCAGCGAACAGCACTGCCTCGCGGCTTTTCACTTGGCGTCGAATATCTGTGTTCGCGCCTTGTGTGAAAGTTGTGCGAGGATTGCATGAATTTTGTGGTACAAATGTTTTGGAGTGAATGGCAGTATGAAAGAAATGTGTTTGTCTTGGAGTTTGACTCTCAAGGCTGTTTCACTTGTTGAATGACTGAGATAGTTTTACTTGTGTTCTGAATAGTAATCTCCGTGCCTCCCTCTCCACCAAAGTACAGGGATCCCCACTGAGTCACACTTTGTTGTTTGTCTCGCGGGGTACCTTGATCTTAGAAGACAAGTTTTGATATAAAAACTCATGCGAATATGTGAATGCGATTTATGATAAAAAAGTTCTTTTCTCAAGCACTACGAGATATACGGAGCAGCATGCAACAGAAAAATGCACATGGGTGATCACGATGCCAGCAAGGGTATTCAAGTACGAAAATATAACATTTGGTTTAAAAGCAAATCGTGATGTATGACTAATTCAGGTACATACGCCTTAATTGTAATAATATATTGCACATCACGTAACGTCCAATCAAGATGGCATATCGAATTTTGTCATCGTTTTAATAATAATGATTATTAATGATGTGTGGCTACAGAACAGAATATTTAAAATGATCAGAGGACTTAACCACTTTAACCCTTTAACCATAATAACGCCCGTACGTACAAACGACCATAGCCGATCGAAACTCCTGTTTAGAGTGAGTCCGATTTCCTTCCCTTACTTTTTCTTAAAAATTTCTCAATATATGAGGGACCAGCAGGAATCATCCTCAGTCACAATTGTTGTTATCAGACAAAGAAGTGAAACAACAGACAATTTCGAGGGTTATGCTATTTAGAGTGATACAAGATATTTGGGTCATGGTCGTCAAAGGGTTTAGAAAAACGAAAATATTAAGAACGGCAGCAAACATTTTGATGTCATATAAATATTCCCTTTTATTCTGATATATTACTACAGCAAAAACGAATGCAAAAATCTGCAGAATATTATTAAGCAAATATTTGGTAAATGGAATAACTATTCAATCGATTTCAAATTATGTTTTGCATGAAATTACCGCAGCGATACGATTCCATTTCCTACTTAAAGGAAACTTAGGACATTTTAATAAGATCCTTCATTCTATATAGCAGAATTCCTGGAAAGCTCATGTATGGATGCACCTTGGGTACAGCAACCAATTAATAGTAGCCGTTATTAAATTAAAAATCCTGATCAGGAAAAAATCAGTCATGCATGGTATATTTCAGAGTACGTTTGTATTAAGAAGTGCGTACCTAACTGAAATAGCACTGTTGCTATGCGACTGGGGTATCCCAACTGTTCAGTGCTCTTTCACTTTAGTGCTATTTTAATCATTTGGGTAAAAACAAAATGCAAATTTCAGTTTTCGCTTCTTGTTCTATCCCACCGAAATGTGTCCAACATTTTAAAAGACAAATCTAAAAATTGAAATTTGCAACATTTCTTTTTTTTTTTTCTTTCTTTTCTTTTCCTGGTTTTTTTCGAATATGAGGTTCTGACGCTTAAGAACTCAACTCAAGTAAAAAGAATGCCGAAACATAAATCACACTTTCACGTTCTCTTCAACTTCAACAAAGAAAAGTTTTGTTCGTCAAGATTTTTCTAATAACGCTGAGCATCGCAAAACCAATTATTCGAGAACAGAAACACTGATTACTTTTGCCCACTACCACTTATTTTTATTCTTTCCATCAAATAATTATCATCACAGATCATTTGCAACTTATGTTCAAAGTGGACAGCGTTTTATCTGTTGTTGCACCCTGTATGGGAATGTTTGGAAGTTTAAAGCTCTTTGAATGATAGGTACTTAATCGGGAATTTTTGAAAAATCTCGAATATGTGGAGAATTCGTTTATTCGCCTGAATAAAAAACTATGTTGAACAAACAGCTGTATTTTTGAGCTACAAATTTCACGCAAATCTTAGCTAAATCAGCAAGTTAGCAAATGTATGCAGAATAATAAAAAGCCGCATTTATAGAGCACATAATGCCCATTTGGACAAAATCTTCGTTTGAAGAAATTTGAAATTCTAGAAGCCGATCTGCTAAATTTTTTTTAACTGTGACCTAAAATAATTAATTTTGCACAAATATTACGTCGCAAATGCAATAGTAGAACTCTTGCGTAAGACCAGATCTCATATTACTTGGGAAGTGAATGACATTGCGTTAGATGAAGATTACGTTGTAGATTTAAATCTTACTTTCATATAGCATTTTATATCCCTTCTGCGGCATTTTCTTTTCAAAAGTTTCAACATTACGTTTTTCGTTTTTGTTTAAAATTGTAGTTGGTATGACGTTTAATTTGCAGAGAAATCTCCTTAATATGACATTGTGTTGCCGACATTTCCCTTTTTTTTATTGCAAATTTATTGCAGACCACTAACAAATGACTACTGTGCATTTAGCTCATATCCAGTTAATATGAACATCTCCTGCTAGGGTTCAGTTAATTCTGGAGTATAAATTACTTCTTTTTAAAATTATATTATCGTATATTTCATTCTTTTGGATGATATTGTTTTGCTTAAGTGCTTTGCTGAGTTTTGGTAAATGCAATAAAAATTGTACAATACTTCATTCTTCCGGAAAATACTTTTAATGACACCTAACAATTTGCTGAATTTATGAGAGAGGACATGTTTGTTATTGTAATAAAAGCACAATTCAAAATAATTCAATACATCTGGAATGATGTACAGGGTAATGTAAGTATTTTTGTTTTTCTAGGTAATTAAACTAAAAAAATATTATATATAATGTATAATTTTCAATCCTTAATACAGAAACTCGAAAAGCAATGTGCCTGTTCATAAAGGTGAATGGCGAAACCTTATTTATTGTGGTTTCAGTTGCTTTCACCTTCCTTAGCTTAATTTAAAAGTGTAATTTCATTCGATTTCATTATATAAGAAGTCAGCGGTAAGTGGATGCTAAGTATCACCAGTAGTCAACTTCCAGGTAACATTTCGAGCAGCTTCTGGTGTCACATTATACACCCAAACGGAACGAAACTGTCTTTACGAGTACAGACGCAAAGAAATACGGCCGCTGAGGTGTACATCAATGAGTTTAGCACATCTTCGTCAAAGATGTCCCGGTCTTCGGACGTCCAGCGGCAATTTCATTCAATACAGAGTGACATCATATACTTTTTTCACAAATGTATGTATCCCATTTCGATCTTTATCCTGGTACTTGGCAAGGACACGTGTGATAGCGATCCAGCACATAAATGCCATCCCAAGCTTTCAGCAGTCCATCCACCCTTAGAGGCCGTCTATAAAGTACGTCCGATATTACAGGGGAGGTTCCTGACAACCAGGCCAAATTTTACATTGGGGAGGGTAGAGGTTTAGCAATTCGGACGTCCAGCGGCAAAAAATAGTGGAATTGTAATATTAAAAACTCACCGTTCGTTCCATTTAAAAATGTTTACAGATATGTCTTTATCGTAAGGGGGATAGTGTTCTTTTTTCGCAGCGCTTCACGTCAAAGTCTCCCGTACCTTTTATGTTTCTCAGAATTAAGCTCTTACAACTTCATTTACTGAGAGAACGCAATTTTGAAACATCGAACATCGGGCAAATGAACCACACCCCTGTGACAGAACGGGTCTGGTTCATTTGCCCGATGTTTACTTCACCGAAAAGATTGTTTCACCTAAAGATCACTCCTACGAAGCGTTCATTTCACCTAAATATCACTACGAAGCGTTCATTTCACCTAAAGATCACTCCTGCGAAGCGTTCATTTCACCGAAGGGTCACTTGATCAAAAGGTACATTTCACCGAAGGGTTATTTGATCAAAAAGTTCATTTCACCGAAAGGTCATTTCACCGAAGAGTCAGTTTATCGAAACCTTTGGATTCCATTACAGGATTTGTTGAAGCATGGTGCAAGTTCGGCAGATATCAGATCACCGAAACATTAGAGAATCATACTCAAACTGCACTTTAAATTTCTGCGTGTCACAGAGAACGCAAAAATTTAATTTTAAGACAAAAATAATTAATATTAAATCTCTAGTCCTCGGCTTATATATTTTTTGCAAATTTTAATCATATTCGTAAGGATTACATAAAAGAGATGTTCAGGGCTCATGTTCATAGGTTTACATAAAAAGTAAAATTAATAATGTTGCACACTTTTTTAAACAAAAAGAATCAATTTTAGGTCCCTAAGCCTTACCGTAGGCCCTTTTACCCAATTTTAATCCAAAGAACTCACGTTCATAAGGTTTACATAAAAAGTTGAGTTAATATTGTTGAACATTTTTTCGGCCAAAAATAATCAAGCATATGGCTCTAGGCTTCGGCTTAGGCCTTTTTAGCAAATTTTAATCATTTTCATAAGGTTTACATAAAAGTCATGTTCAGTGCTCATGTTCACAAGGTTTACATAAAAAGTAACAATAATATTACACATTTTTTCAGGCAAAAAAGAGTCAATTTTAGGTCCCTAGGCCTTACCTTACGCCTTTTTTACCCAATTTTAATCGTAAGAACTCACGTTCATAAGGTTTACATAAAATGTTGAGTTAATAATGTTGCACATTTTTTCGGGCAAATGTAATCACGTATATGGCTCTAGGCTTCGGCTTGGGCCTTTTAGCAAATTTTAATCCTTTTCATAAGGTTTACATAAAAGTCATGTTCAGTGCTCATGTTCACAAGGTTTACATAAAAAGTAACAATAATATTACACATTTTTTCAGTCAAAAAAGAATCAATTTTAGGTCCCTATGCCTTACCTTAAGCCTTTTTACCAAATTTTAATCGCACGAGGTTTACATAAAAAATCAAGTTAATAATGTTGCACATTTTTACAGGCAAAAATAATGAAGTTTAGGGCTTTGGCTTCGGCTTAGGCCTTTTTAGCAAATTTTAAACGTGCGTGCTCATATTCATAAGGTTTCCACAAAAAGGTACTTTACATGTTACGTAATGCCTATGAATATGAGTAGGGTTAACATCTGTTAAAATGCCCTGTATCTAGACCTACGGTCAAAAAATTAATGTTTTGTGGTTGAGTAAAAGTGGAACATTATTTACTTGATTTACTATGTAATCCTTATACGTATGAGCTGGAGGAATAAAATTTTACCAAAAGGTACAGATCTAGGCCTTATAATTAATGTTATATTTTGAAAAACCTATTCATGGGGATGTGTTTCTTAGAAATTAAAAGTTTATATTTTATACAATCTGATAATGTTCAGGTGGCCAGTTTTTTAAAAACCCGCACCTCACTCGAACACATCTCTAACAACAAAATTCTAAGTTTTCGATAAACTGACCATTCGGCGGTGAAATGATCTTTCGATAAAATGCACTTTTAGGTAAAGCAATCCTTCGGTGAAATGAAGTTTTCGATCAAATGTCATTTCGATGAAATAAACTTTTAGGTGAAGTGACATTTCGGTGAAATGAACTTTTCTCTTAAGTGATCCTTCGGTGAAATGTACCTTTCGATCAAGGCATTTTCGGCGAAGTGATTTTTGGTCAAGTGACCTTTCGATCAAGTGAACGATACCCGTGGCAGACCACATGCCATTGATGTCAGGGGTCAGCGTGGACTTTACAGGCTCTTTTAGGACGACCGCTTGACAACGGTGGCGCTAATAAATTCAGGTTATATGCCGGTGGCCAAATATGCGTCAGAGAATAAACGGTAGCCCGAAAGCTAAACATACCCTGAGCAACCCGTGCCTTGTGCGGGCGGGCATTATGCTGCTGGTATAGTGCACCTGGTATGCCAGACAAGAATAGGAACACATGGGGCCGTACGATCTCATCCACATACCGCTGGCCCGTCAATGGTCCACGTACAACTATTAGATCTGATCGGCTGTCGGAGGCAATAGCTCCCCAGACCAAAATGTCTGCAGTGGGGGAGGTATGGCGCTCGGTAACGAGGCTGTGATTGTGCCGTCGACCAGTGGACATCCACACCCGGACACGATGATTAAATATTCCCAAAACGAAGCGGCACTCATCGCTGAACACCACACGTCGCCAGTCCGTGGCGTTCCACGTCGCTCTGGCCTGGCACCACTGCAAACGGGGCCGGCGATGCTGCGGTGTTAATGGTAGCACACGTAAGGGGCACTGGGATCGCAGATGCGCTTCCGCAAGGCGTCGGGAAAAGTTTCTTGGGCACACAAGAAATGCTACATATGCTTGTATAGTGGACCGGGTTCCCGGGGGTTACGTTCGTGCCTGGTGCACAATTCGTCGATCCTTTCTTCCGGTGCTCCACCCTGGTCCGTCTGGATCTGCTCCGCTGTGTGGCAATGCCGTCACGTGTCCCCTTCTCCTAACACCGTTGGACGGTATGGTCTGAATGATTCATGTATCGGGCTATGCGGCGCGCCGACAACCCGGCGGATTTTAGTCCGATGATCAGGCATCTATCAAAGTACATAAATTACGTAAATCAAAGTCTCTGGCATCTACCCGGCATTCTTTTCACTCTGTACTCTTGCTTAAGTCGGCTGGTGATTTTCGCTTTCACGGCGCATCGACTACACGCCAGTTTATAACGCTGCCGGTTCGTGATTTCACCGCCACCCCATGGTGTGCGATCATGCAATCTCGCACCAAACATGGACCATTTGCATACCAGCACGCACTCCAGCTGTTCGCAAAGTTTCGCGGTTGTAGCATGTTTTTCTTTAGGCTCGCAAACTTCATTGTCCGCGAGTGTATATAGCCGCCCCGGTGGCGCAGTGGTCTAAGGGATGGTCTCTGATCATTCGTCTGTATGGGGTTCGGGTTCAAATCCTGTGAGGCAGGGGTGTTGTGTTTGTCTTACGTCACGGGCTCTTTCCCTTCCCCGGA
Source organism: Macrothele yani (assembly GCA_039090855.1). NCBI lineage: Eukaryota > Metazoa > Arthropoda > Arachnida > Araneae > Macrothelidae > Macrothele > Macrothele yani. The sequence continues at coordinate 54,182,898 of CM077033.1, forward strand.
ACCAGTGACCCTAAATTAGGGACGGGCGACTACTTATAGCCCATTGTGTTGCTCACGGTGGTTGTTAAACCTCCAATACTAAAAAAATAAATAAATAATAAAAAAAAGTGTATATAGGGTGAGTGTCGAATAAATATTTTCGATATTTTTTGTAAATTTTTAATGGAAGTTGAAAAACTAGGCAGAAACAGTTGAGGTACGTATATGACACACATGTCCATGAACCATCCACACATCAGAAATAGAGTGGGGCGACTGGAGGTTCAGTGTTGGCATACCTTTAGTCTCTTGAATTTAATATATATGTTCCAGTTTACATTACCAAGTACATACAAAAAGAAACAGCTAGAAATTTAAAATTAAGTACAAGATTTAAATGTGTACGGGATAATGCAACGGGGCAATACACATGGAAACTGATAAATGACATGCATTTTACAGTATTATAGGTTTTGCTAGAAAAGACGTAACATTCATGTGCTCAAAAAAAAAAAAAAATCCTGTCGCTCATGCTTTCCACCAGCGATACTGAAAACCTTATGGACAAATTCCAGAAATTCGAATAAATGGAGAAAAAATACTGAAAAAAATTATTCCATAAGAAACAGAAATCACCTTAAAATTTGTGATTTAGCACATATAGTCGTCTAGAGTACGTTACCTCTTCGTAATCTCTGTATTTGTTGCAGTTGTCACGAGTGTGGCATTTCAGCACACAATGATTTTTCGCACACTTTTTGAGCTAATTAAAGATGCTCAAATCATGAAACAAAGCCTTCACCTTTTACATACTTATACTGGTGACTTTTCGACTTATTAAAACAGAATGAGCGATTGAAAAAAAGAATTCCTTTCCTGGCAACATGAAGTTCGTTTTTAACCAATGTTTTTATTACGGCACCGGCTTTCTCCCTTCCTTCAAAACCAGATGCCAAAAAGTTAGAGACCGACGTCTGCTTATAGGCCTCTGAGTTGTTCAGGGTAATTGTTAACCCCCTCTCCCGTCAGATAAAAAAAACGTTGCAAGACGGAAAATTGAAAGATATGTTACATTTGTTCTGTTTGATATATCACTTTTACAGATATGAATATATCGCTTTTGAATACAGATGTGTGATATTTGTTCTATTTGATATGTCACTTTTACATACACGCGTCGTTATCTCAAATGCAGGAACCGCTTCTTTAAGTACTTTATCCTTAGTTATCACGTGTTGTTTTGTTGCCGAGAGTGCATTTTTGTATCATATCCGAATAATTGATGACACCCTATTTTTTGCTTAAAATGAAAACAATTCCTTGTTCTTCCTTTCTTTTTCACAGCAGGTTAGATAGGCTAGAAAAAAAAATTAATGAGGAATTTCATTTCAAAAGTGCACTGTCTGCCATAAAAAATGCCACACCATGAAGGAATGTTCGAAAACAGACCAAACTACACCCACAGATAGCCAAGTAGGTCCTAAACAAATTATTTAATTATCGCGTACTGGCTAGGCTCCAGTGGCCGAATATACTGGATGATCAATAAGAAATCTGGCACCAATTTTGGACGATACAGTGCTGAATCCGACGTGGCATCGAGGCAATGAGAGTCCGAATAGACTCCAGGGTTATCGTGGACCATGTGGTGCCGATCCGAGTCAATTGTTCACCTTCATTTTGCGGAGTTGGAAGGGTACTCAACCGACGTCCAATCATGTCTCACAAATGTTTGGTGGGGAAAAGGTCGGGGGATCTTTCTAACCACGGAAGCATCCGCACACCGTGTAAAGCTTTCAGGCTTATCGGAGCGGTATTAGGCCGGGTGTTATCCTATGGATACACGGTCTTTGGGATGACATGTAGACACGGTAGTGCCACGGACCACAGCATCTCGTCAACATATTGGTGTGCCGACAATGTGTCCATAATGAGTACCAGCGGTGAGCGCTTGTTGGCGCTAATAGCACACCACACCATCATCACACGTTGCCGGAACGTGTGGCGTTTCACAATGGCGGAGGAATCCGCTCGTTGACTGCGTCGACTCCAGACTATCACACGGCGAAGATCCCTGGTGAGATAGGAACCGCGATGCGTCGCTGAACACCACACTATTCAATTCAGCACCCCATACAGCTCGCTCTGGAGCGACACCATGCCAAGTGGGGACGACGACCGCTCTCTGTTAAGGGCAGCCTTCGTAACGGATGGCTGGACAGCAAATAAGACGCAACCAATCAGCAACACTGTCCGCCTCTATATCGGAGCAACCCCCGTACACCCCGCAACGTGTCGTCCGTTGTTGCCTGTGGGTCCGCTTCATCATGACGATCGCTGCGTTCGGACGGACGTCCCGTGCTCCGGGTCCTCTACGACATTGCACAAACCCTTTCTGAGACCACTGTCTCCAAATACTACCGACGATTGTGGCATCACGTTGTATTTCTTCAGCAATATGAGGCAAGGCCCATCCGGTTGTGCGAAGGCCTACGATGAGACTTCTCCTAAACTCATCCGTTTGAAGAAACCGCTTACAACGGTGTCTTAACAGCGTTGACACCACTTGTTTGTTCTCCAGAAACGGTTGCAGTAGAACCACTCATTTCTCGCCGCCTTGGCGACGTCTAGACTGATGTACTCACGGCCTGGTTGTTCGCTTATATATCGCTCGCCGCTCGTGAGTTGGCCTGAACCTTTAGTCATTTCCATAACTTTTACGTGTTCACCTACCCTGCGGTTTGCATGACGCTGCGTTTACGTCTTCGTAGTGTGGCATTTTCTATGTCAGGCAGTGCATTTTGAATTTCTATTTTCTAAAGCTCATGGGGACGCATAAAGATACTTTATGCCAAATGCGACGTTAACGTTTGTTTCATAAACGCAAACATGATTATATCAACAGCAGAGTAAATTATCAAGCATTTTCGTACTTCCACGGATGATTTACATAGAATGTCTTGTATAAAATCGCCTGGTTAAATTTAAAATTCTGTTTGCTGAAACGCGAATATAAGTTTTAACTTTATCACCCCATGAAAGCAGGCTACTATGTAAAACAATGATTAAAATGCATTGCTTTGGTTATCCTCATCCATCAAGCATTAAGGGCAAATTTCTGCTTGAAAGCAGAATCGACATTCTTTTTTTTAAAGTTCCCTTTTCTTAAATGTTAAATTCTCTTCGCGTAAACGCTTCAAAAATGTTATTATAAAATTTGGTGACAATATTGTTAGTGATCACGTTTATTCGTTAAATTTTAAAATTAAAAGAAAAATGTTTTATCAATGCATACTTTAAGTGCTTCTATAGCATATGAAGCTGAGATATGGACCTTATGTAAAAACGACAGAAAATACTGCAGACAACTTAAAGAAGCATTGAGAAATGTATGTTAGGTGTAACCAGAAAAAACAGAAACACATTTTATTGTTTCTCTTATTTTTAAACCTTTAAACATAGAACGATGATCACTGGCTTACTAGATCCCCCTTAATATCGTGATTACATCATGTGAGTCAACATTATTGCAAATAACTAATACAAGCTGACAGACTTCTGCAAAATATTAAGGAAAGATTCATGTGTCGTGATTCAAAAACTATCAATGCCGTTGCACCGCTAAGATTTCTGACCGTGAAATCATTTGCGTCCTTGTTGTTCATACAAAATTTACCGTCTGACGTGCACAAAGGGAAACGAATGCTATCCAAAGTTGCGTTTCATGTATGTTTCTCTATTTGTTCGATTCGGTGAACTAAGTTAGGGATTTTGACGTAAAGAGCGCTGTACACTAAATAAAGAGTTGAGTTCTCCTTGCACATAAGCGAATACCGCCAGAAGAAAAACGAGAAAAAAAATGTATCCCTAACATTCGGTAACAGGAAAAATCATACATGGCCGGAATAAAAATAATTTGGTCTTCAAAGAAACCTAACTAACCCAGTATCAAATTAAAAAAGTTTCTCGGCAGTTTAAATCTCGTTCATTGATCGATGTGCTCCCGTGTCTATCAAAATTGCATTTGAGAAAAGAATATCATGAAATTTCAATTATATTGCGTCGAATTTGTTTCAACTTTAATATATCTTATAGTGGCCAGTTCGTTATGTATGAAAGTACTTGTACGCAAATATAGAATAGACTGATGCTAACGATACGTAATAAACCTTTCTTCTTTACGCTTAACAGTATATATCGGAATAATATTTTCCTTTCTTTTGCAAATCCGCGAAATATTTACGTTACCTAAATTAATTTAAATTCATTTTCTTCATTCTCAAATGAAGCAAACTATTATTTTCAGAAACATACTGAAATACAAATTTATATTTAAATGTTAAATAAATGCTTTTTTCAAAAGATTGTTTTTTCTACAATTTTCTTAAAGCAGCCAAAGCTGTCCTTAACATATCATGTGTCAGTGGCGTTGCGTGCCCATTTAGGCTGGGTGTGTGCTGTTATGGGAAAAAATACACAAACATTTTTATTATGCATCACGAGCTGCAAAATTCGCGCATTGATTTTGAACATACGAAAATCATTTCTTTTATTTAGCTGTCGTCTAATAACTTACGGTAAAGATTTTTACGCACACTCCATTGTAAGAAAAATCTGAATTTCCCGTGCAAATACTAGAGTGATGAAATAATTTTTTTTTTGTTTTTTTGTTTTACATATAAGTTTTAAATACAGCACGAAGCTTACTTTCTTTAACCCGCTTTACACAATATGTAAAATCACTGGCAAAAAATGGGACACTTAGTGCATTGTCAACCTAAATGGATGTCAAAATTCAAAAGTATCTGTGCTCAAAAACATACCGAATCACACAGCGACGAAAAGATAGAAAACTTGTAGCAGGACGTTGAGGTGTGTTTATAACTCCACGCTGTTCCAAACTCAAACTAGTATGACCAGTGGTACTTTTTTAATCGCGCACACCTTGGGAATTTTAACCTCTGCGGTGGATTCACGAAGAAATAAAAACATGACTTGTCGCGCCATCTGGAGAGCTTTGAATTACAATTGCTCTAACGACTTAGGGTGTCCGCTGTTAAAATAGCATTCCTGCAGCTACAAATCTTATTTACTACGTTTTGTTTACTGCACGAAGCAACGAACCTTCTTCTCTTCACGAAAATATTGCACAAGGGAATTAAGCATAGCGGACAAACGTCAGCGAGTCTTACTGGAAATACATAAAAAGAAAATAAAAAAAAAACAATATAACAGCAACTGGCTGCTCCGTGAGACTCAAGCGGTGCTGATTTTGTGTAGCACACCTTGTAGTTCGGCTGGTACGATTGAGACCACAGGGAAATAAGAACGTGACCTGCAGCGCCGTTAGGGGAGCGCTTTTACCACAGCTGCTTTTAGGTCGTTGGATGTGCACAGGCAAACCAGCACACCCCAGGATTCTAGCACTAATGCGATATGCTTACAGAACGAACCGTTTCTTATTAATGAAAATATTATAAGGGAAAATTAATTTTAACCACCACTACAAGCCTTAGGACGAACTCTGGCGAGATTTATTAGAATCAAATCCGAAAAAATTACGACTGTGTAGTAGTGCGCAGCACAGCTAGCACATCCCGAATATTCGCCCCTGAAATGTGTATTTTTGTACCTGATTAATATGTCCCATAGTCAGCAATATAGGATCAGCTACACATAAGTTAGCCAAATTTCTATCTTCGAAACTATCGACTTTAACGGCTTCTTCGAACAACAACATCTGTAAAAAATTCCATTAATTTTGTCAATCTGCTAAAGCGACATCCATTCTACGATCAGTCCATGTTATCCTTCGATGTGAAATCCATGTTCACAAATATCATAGTGAATGGAGCTCTCCAAGCATTGAAAGCAAGTCTCAAAGAACATCATTTGAGCCAACCGGAAATAGAAGAAATTTTGAGACTAGTGGAAATTTGTATAAGACAAAACAGTTTCATTTTTCGTGGAATATGTTTCCAAGAGACAGAAGGCCTTGCAATGAGTAGCCCACTGTCACCTATTTTATACGAAGTCTACATGCGCCACTTTGAAAACCAACAATTTCCGCTTGTTACATTTGACCTGAGGATTCGGTATGTAGATGATACTTTTGTTCTCTGCAATGGCATGAACTCGGAAATACCTAAATTAGTTAAACTTATCAATTCAATTGATCCTAATATACAGTTCACATATGAGAATGAAAATGATGGCTGCTTACCATTCCTTGATGTCCTTGTGTCACGCTCTCAAGGATCCTTTAGTGCAACAGTTTATCGAAAACCATTTGATGTTTCCTTACCCCCTCATGAAAAATCAAATCATCCATGGAAACAAAATATATCTGCCTTCTTTATATACGTATATTGTGCAATACATATCTGCTCAACTGAGGAATCCTTACAGAAAGAGTTCGATTTTTTTAAACGAATTGCAGCACACAGAGGAAACAACCCTTCCGTTATAGACAAAGCTGTCCAAAAATTTAGGAAACCGAAGCCTGACTGCACGCTCATGCCTGTAAACCTCCCGATACGAAAGAATTGGGCAGTTATCCCATTTTTTCCTCAGGTTTGCTTCGGAATTTCAAAAATCCTTAAAAGTTTTAATTTCAAAGTTATTTTCAAACCCATAAACAAGATGAAATTTTATGGATCAAAAGACTACGTCGAAGACTTAAACTGCTGGGGAATTTATCAGATACCCTGTGAATGTGGACTTTCATATATAGGACAGACCCGTAGGGCTTTTAATTTCCGAGTGAAGGAACACAAGACCTATGTACGGAATTGTGAACTCAAGAAATCGTCTATAGCTCAACATTGTCACGAAAATAACTATAAATTTTTGTTTGGAAACGCTACGCTTATTGATAAACCGGACACGACAATCAAGCTGAATATATTAGAAGCTTTCCACATATACCGGAACTCGTTACGGCTTGTCAACGACAAGACGTCGACTCCATTTCTTTCAAGCGCGTGGAAACAACTCGCCGAAACCCGTGACCGTCAGAATTCTGATGATGTCACAATGATTTGAATGTTTACGCTACATTCTTCCTGAAGAAGCAAAGCCAAACGCTTTGCGAAACTATAGTCGATGTATAACAAACATTTTATTGTGCAAAACGTTGTTATTATTATTCTATTATTCTATGCTTCATAAAATGTAACATATGATAACTAAGAAATGGCGTTGTTTTGTTGACATGTCAGGAAAGATTCGGCGTTTTTGATAAAATAATTCAATTACGCGAAATTTCAGAAGAATCCAAGTTAAATTTTAAATTCCATGCCAGCATGCTCTGTACTTTGAATCAGTCAGATTGTCAGTTGTTCAACCCGTGCACGGCACCAGGCTTTAGATTTAGAGCAGGGTGACCAAATAATTTTATGGAAAGGGAGGACATTTTTGTTAGAAAAAGACATTCCACAGGGAAAGGAGGATTTTATAAATGTGTGCAGAAATAAATATTAATACACATACTCTGTATTTATTTTTACAGTTTGAGAGAAAAAGTCAACTGGCCATTTTTACTTACGTGTCTTCAGCAGATCAGGTTTTTTAACAAATATTTGTGAAATTCAGAACATGACATGTCTTTCAAATTGTATTTAACTAGTAACATACCCATCACTGATTGATTAAGAAACTTGAATTATACAACGGCCGTTCCATAAAAACTAAAAGTAATTCTTTTTAAGTTGGTAAAAGTGTGCAGGAGAGAACAACCACAGTCACGAATAACAGAATTAAGAAGGTACCTATGACAACAATTATTATGGGGTAGCAGAGGATTCTGGTTTTGTTTTTGCGCAGTTGTTTTAGGTACGTCGCCATTTCGCTATAAAGTTATGGAGTTAGTGGTCCAGAGTTAAAGAGTGAAATGCGTAATTCAATAACATATTGCTATCGTTTGCGCAAAACGGCACCAGAAACAGTTAATTTAATAAATATAGGTAACAAAGATGAATGTTTGGGTGAGTCAACAATTTTTAGATGGTACCATGATTTCGCAGAACTCGCTCCTAGGCTTCATCGGCCTGAAAGTGTTGTTACGGAGCTTATTGTTAACAGTGTTTGGGCAATGATGTGAGCGTTTTGCCAACACTGTTTGAACGAATGACGTGTGAAGACATAGAGGCGTCAACTAATATTTGAAAAACGTCGGCGTTCAGCATTCTACACGAAAAATTATTGCTGAATCGTGTGTGTTCCAGATGGGTACCTCATACCCTCACGAGATAACAATTGTTATCCAGAGTTCAGATGTTTCATGAATGGACACAAATGATTGGAAAGGATCCTAACTTTGTAAACACAGCAATAACTGCCGATGAAACATGGATCTACTATTTCGATTCCTTCACGAAGCGCGCAGCGAGTGTCAGGAAACACAGGTTTGTCTCCTCCGAAAACATTCTGCCAAGACAAAGGAGCTAGGAAGATTATGATGATAATTTTATTTGATCATAAAGGTGTAGTGTACAAGCATGCCGTTACTCCACAAATTATTGTCAATGCTGAGTACGACATTTTTGTCTTTAAGGGTCTGTGACAACACACATCGATTTAGCGTCAGGAACTAGTAGGTAAGGGGACCGTACTCCATTATAACTGCCTCTCACATGTGGCTCTTTGTGTTCAGAAGTTTCTTACGAATTGCAATACTGAAATAATGCCACAGCCTGCCTAAAATCCTGACCTCGCCCTGTGCGATTTCTGGTTGTTTCCAACAATGAAGGGGAAGTCCCGTGGAGCAACATCGAAAACAGAGGCTGACGTTATTCATGTTGCACAGGGTCGCTAAAGCAACTTGCACAAAACGCCTTCGCTAAATGCTTTCAAAGGTGGACTGAACGATGGACCGTTTCATATCATCCGAGGGAAGATACTTTGGGAAAAAATGACATAAAGTTTGCTTATTTCTTCATACACTGACGGAAAAAATCCCAACACCACGAAAAAATAATTGTAGAGGAATGAAATGGCGGCAATACATTTGTATAGGTAACATATTTAATCGATTAAGGTTTCAAGATCACAGCTTATTGTAAGCGCGAGAAGAGTCATTTTAAATGTGAAATGCTGGTACAATAATAACCGGTGTAACCGCCAGAATGTTGAATGAAAGCACGCAAACGTTCATGCATTGTGTCGTACAGGTGCTGGATGTCAGTTTGTGGGATGGAGTTCTATGCCTGTTGCATTTGGTCGGTCAATACAGGGACGGTTAATGCTGGTTGGGGGTGACGCTGGAATTATCGTCCAATGATGTCTCATACGTGCTCGATTGGTGAAAGATCTGGTGATCTAGCAGGCCACGGTAATATGTCGACACTCTGTAGAGCATGTTGGGTTACAAGAGCGGTATGCGGGCGAGCGTTATCCTGTTGGAAAATACCCCTGGAATGCTTTTCATGAATGGAAGCACAACAGGTTGAATCACCAGACCGACGTACAACTGTGCCGTCAGGGTGCGTGGGATAACCACGAGAGTACTCCTGCTGTAGTTGGAAATTGCTCCCGAGACTATAACTCCAGGTGTAGGTCCAGTGTGTCTCAGCCGCAGACAGATTGGTTGCAAGCGCTCATCTTGCTTCCTTCTAACCAACAAACGGCCATCACTGGCACCCAGGCAGAACCGGCTTTCATCAGAAAACACAACAGATCTCCACTCCGTCCTCCAATGAGCTCTAGCTTGACACCACTGACGTCGCAAACGGCAGTGGTTTGGAGTAAATGGAATGCACGCTACAGGGCGTCTGGCTCGGAACTGTCCTTCAAGTAACCGATTTGTAACAGTTCGTTGTGTCACTGTGGTGGCAATTGCAGCTCGAATTGCTGCCGCAGACGCGGTACGATGCGCCACGGCCATACGCCGTACACGGCGGTCTTCCCTCTCAGTAGTGCCACGTTGCCGGCCGGAACCCGGTCTTCTTGAGGCAGTACCTTCCCTTGACCACCGCTGCAAACAATCATGCACAGTGGCTAAATTCCTGCCAAGTCGTTTTGCATTATTGCGGAAAGAAAATCCAGCTTCTCGTAGCCCTATTGCACGACCTCGTTCAAATTCCGTGCGCTGTTGATAATGGCTTCTTCGTCATCTTAAAGGCATTCTTGACTATCATCAACACCCTACGTCGAATCTCAACGATAACTAACGCTCACGAACGTTACAGCGCGTATTTACAGCAAACCTGCTTTGCATGTTCCGAGGAAAGCTACTAGCGCCACACGTATGTGCCGAGCGCGAAATTTGCATAGAAGTAATCTTACAGATGTACTCTCACCGACTACCAACTGTCGTTTATCTAACACAACCCCTTCTTGGTGTTAGGATTTTTTTCCGTAAGTGTATTTCTTAATTTTGTGTGATCTTAGTCTCACTTTGTATGAAACTGCGTTTGCAAAAAGACAAAACTCACAACGACTCACGACACACAAAAAAACAGTACGAGCTGAATATTTACACGACATGGCGTCGTCCATGTGTGATGAAAGACAGACAAACGCGCACAGGTGAGTTTCCTGTGTGTTGTAGACTTAAAAGTGACGCACTGCGTCAGGCAGCTGCAAGATTGCAGGAATAAACCGACCGGGGAAGAAGGTATGGCGCACGCGAGAATCCAGAAGTAAATGAATACATTTTGGCGGTATCTTTATAAGATATATGATTACAACAGAAGAATTTGATCAAAATGTACTGGCATTATTCCTTATTGAGAGAGCCGGATATTTGGGCTAATTCTCTTAGGGCCTAGAGAACGATAGAAAATCGTAGGAAAAAGATGATATGTCCTCCAAAAGCCACACCTCTGATCACCATGGTTTAGAGGCTAATAGTTCTCGGCAGTCGCGTTTGTTGAATCAGTCTGTAAATGCAGTATACAGCCCGATGACAGTGGTAAGCAGCGGAGATATTGAAACTATTCATAAGATCCGCACGCTGCTTTAAATAAATACATTACAACACGTATCTCTCTTGTGTTTTCGTCCAAATTGTTTTTATATGCACCCTTCTCTGCTGACCATGCACCGATTGAAAGGGATGATTGCCAGCAAACGCCATGTATGCTCATATTCTGTAGCCTATTTGAAAATAGCATTAAAAGTGTTAAGAACCACTACACTGCAAACGCGAATTCACGATTTCGTTCGTAAGGCTGGCTTGCTACTTGAAATATTTTTTTATCTCCATTCGAAATCAGACGTCAGGCCCTTACACCGCTTCTAACAGATTTTAAAGTTTAAAAATGTGTAACTGCAGCCCACAAATTCTTGCTTTTTACGTTCATTTTTGACAAATCCATTGGTGTGGATTACCTGAATACCTAATTCATCGGTCCAAGTAACCTTTTCCGAGTCTTCTTAAATATCGAGTCGTGGTTTTCTCGTGACCACTACAGAAGAACTTGTCGTTTTTCAGTATACATTTGGTGGTACACGAAGAAAAAGCATCGGAATTTAATCTGATTCACGACAGCGTGAAGCTTGCTGTGAATGCTGAAAATATCGACTAGATACTTTTGTCATATTATGCGGTTGCTTAATGAAACGGAGCTCGCGTGTTACCGCATAAAATTATCTCCAGCCTCCGTTGTTTTCGAATATTAACATGTCGTTTACTCCCACCGTAAGACCTGTGATTGCGTGTTTAGTTGTTTGTGCGCCGCTTTTTGTGCACTACTGATATAGCTGTTTTGCCTAGCTGTGAATATTTTCCGTTTCAGTGACCCCTGATCTTCCCATTTAGAAGCCACTATTATGTTTCTTTCGGATTCGCTTCGATCACGAATCTGACCAATATTGCGGCTATCTGTGCTTTATGCAGGTCACATTCCTGCTTTTTTCAACACTATAGCTGCTATAAATATACATCGCGGAACGTGCTGCAGAATTTTCTATCCAGAGCAATGAGTATAGTTCAATATCATTACCACCAGTTCGAATAAAAAAAATATATGTAAAAATAGAGATATAATTATTACAAAGTAGGAAGTAGTGTACTCCTGTCAGCGCATAAAATATGTTTTCAGTATGGCTTGCATTTTCTTGGTTTCAAAATAGTTTAGTGAAAGCTAAATTTGTACATACATCCACACTCAAAGCCATAACAATCCGCCCACCAAGTAAAAGCTATGCGATTAACGCAAACCATAGCGAAAAGATACGGGGAGGGAAGATATGCAAATGATTAAAGCTTCGTGCGATTACGCATGCCCTCGCGTCCAAAACTGGCGCTGCAATCGCAATCCTTTGGGCTCATAAAGCGTCGCGCAGGGGTCTCCACATTCGTGCCGAAGTGCACGATAAGACTCAGGTAAGATCTCTGAGCGATAGACGTGCCGATGAACCGTCGTAGATGTACGTACGGGAGACTGACAGACTTTGAACGACGCTATATCGTCGGGTTGAGAGAAGTAGGTTGGCCGGAGTGCCGAATCAGCCGCCATTTGGGCCGGTCAAACAGTACGGTGCAATCGTGTTGGGAGCAATGGACACAGGAAAGCACCCATATATTGCGGACTGGCTCTGGATGACCCAGACACAAGACCATCAGAGATGACAGTGAGAGCGGCACGCACAGGTGCAACGACGTCCTTGTCCAATATCCAGAGACATGTGGCTGCTGTACAAGGGAGTCCTGTGTCCGCCAGAGAATATTTCCAGACGCCTGGAGGAGGCAAATATGCACTCTCGACGGCCTTACGTGTTCTGCCATTAACTACTGACTATCGTCGGAGTCGACGGCAGTGGTTTCAGTAGCAAGCAACGTAGAATGCTAAGGGCTGCCGACGTATAGTGTTCAGCGACGAATTCCGCTTCTGTATGGGAACGGACGACCACAGTGTCAGAATGTGAAGGACCGCAGGTGAGCGCTACAATCCCAACCTCACTGAACAGCGGAACACGTCCGAACTGCCGGCGTGATGGTCTGGGGAGCCATCGCGTATGTCAGCCGTACTTCTCTTGTAGTGATCCTAAGCACGTTGACAGCCCAGCGGTACGTACAAGAGATCCTGCGGCCCGATGCGCTGCTTTTCTTGGCCTGGGGGCTCGGAGGCATTTTCTAGCAAGTTTGCATACGACTCGGGTTTCCCCAAGACTGTCTACGTCGTGCTTCAACGCCTCCGTGGCCAGCCAGATCGTCCTGATCTGTCGTCCATCGTGCACGTGTGGGACCAGATGGGATGCCAGATGTGTCCTTTCCAAATCTGACCGAACACGATCTGACGTCCCATTTGGTATCACACGTGATTTAGGGCATCAGTTGCAATGAGTGTGGACCAAGCTGTCCCAGGATAACATACGGCGTCTCTTTCATAACATTTCGGATCATATCACTGCATGTATCCGAGCACGAGGCTGTCCGACGCGGTACTAACGCTGACCGGAATATATAACTTATGTTCGCTGGAAATCGTCCTGCTGCTGTGATATTGTAATCACTTCCGTCCTTGGTATATACCATCTCACCACTAAAATCTCATTTCAACCTAACGCCTCCTTTTTGGTGTGTGGATTCTTTTGCAATGAGAGTATATGCGTAATTTTTAATCTAAGAAAATTATGATTCCTTCATCTTTCGCTGAGAGCATCAGAATTAGTTTTCAGAATTTTTTCTAAACATTTCTGTTCCACGTGAAAGTACTTTTCATTGATTCTTATAGCCGCTGTATTCATTTCAAATAAGGTTTTTATTATAATAGAAAAGCAGCGTTTATCCACAAGTAAATGTTTATTTAACATCGACTATAGCATCGCAGAGCGCTTAGCTCGGCATCATCAGGGCGAGTGGAGCCTAAACATTCGAATAATTGTGACATCATCAGAACATTTTTGAGCAACGCAATTTTTTTAACTTTAGGGAAGGTAAAGTGCATTGCGATTTCTCCGATATCTATGTGTCAAATTAATCAACGTTTCTAAAAATATTTCGCATCGAATATATTAATATCTACTATGACAAATGTTTTGCAAAATGCTTGTTATTAAACAAACTAGTGAGAAATGCTTTGCATTGGAAATGCTTTTCTTTGAGGGGCAGGAAGCCGTAATCTTCGCTCAAGCGCTTCAAACCTTGACCACCGTAATGGACAATATTTGAATTGCTTCAGGGAAAATTACCGCTTCCCGCCTTTCTCTAAATGTGCACACGTCGGGAAACCCGTGTTCCGGATGTACAGCGAATCGTCGCTGAAGAAAACACAGGCACATTCATCAGGAGTCCAGGGGTGTAATATTGGTCCCAATTTAGGCAGAAACCTTGTGTGTAATGCGGCGAGTGAGCTGCATAACATTGTCCTTCATATATACAGAACCGCCGCGTGGAGTCTTTTGTAAACTGTGCCCCGATATCGCAGTTCCTGTAGCACGGGAGAATTGTCTCGATGACGTCTCCCTATGGAGGAGAATTCTTATGGAAAAATAACGGTCGTCTTGACTTATTGTGTCGCGTATGCATCCTTGTAAACGCATTCTAGTTATCGTTTCGGCTTCCAGGAACTGTCTCCAGAGCATGAATGCCACTTACCTCCAAACATTCAGCGATATTTCTACCTCAGCTTGAGATTGCTTTGTTAATAATCTACCAATAGCTCTCCACCGGAAAGATATTTCTGAGCGATAAATATATACCGTGAAATTGTATCGAAGAAAATGAACTGTCTCAACGCTTCGCATTTTGTACGTTTTTAGCAATCCTAAAAAAAGTCTGTGGTTATAATATCGCTTTGTCCGTACGCACGTTGGCATCATATTTGTGTTACTGCTAGTCCGATTTGAAAAAGGATGTTTTATGTTTGGAAGAAAGAAATGTAAGGAAGATGAACAATGCTCCGCTAGAGGAGTAAAAATATATTCAATCGAATTTTAATTTTTTTTATCCCATATCGCTTCTTCTAATATCCGACTAAAATAAGTTCATTTCGATGGCATTGTAACGAAGACAAATTTGCGATGAGTTCCGATTTTAAGAAATGCATTTTTCTTTTAGGGTGGTAAACTATATTGCGATTTCTCCTACATCTATGTGTCAAATTAATAAAAAATTCTAAACATATTGCGCAACGATTATATTAATATCTAATAGTGGAAAATGCTTTGCACGTGAGTTTCGTTTTGATATCGACTGATTTTGCCACTGGGGCGAAGTATTTATTTTTGCTTCTGATATATTTGCTGTAATATCTCTGATTCTGGAAACTGGATTTTAAAAATGTAATTTTTGCACTCTTCGTGAGAATAATATTTCCAAAATTTTGGGGAACGTGTATGTGTTTCTCAAAATCTGTGATTCAACAGTCGGATTACAAGAAAATCCTTTCTTTGGCGGAGAGCATTTCCATCTCGAAATGTTTTGCTAAAAAGTTTAAATTTGTCTCACCGTAAAAGTTTGACTACAGTATGCAGGTGACCACATTTGCTTTTACAGATAATTTCAAGCAATATTATTTTGTCTGAAAACAGATTTAAAAGAATCACTTTCCGTGGGATTACACAAACTACGTACATATGTGTTGGAACTTTTTACCAAAATAATGTAGGATTTATTCGCTACGTGGTGCAAACATTTAATGACATTTCCTCTTTGTTTCTTCTTCTGAGTGCTCGAGTAAAAAAAAGCTCGGAACACTGGATGCAATTTCTCTTGCAAAACATATTTTCCTTACTCTTATGTTGTTTGGATTTTACAGTTGTGGTGCCAGGTGCTGCTACCGTGTATTGCCCTTTGCAGCTGGATCTGCGCTCCAAAAACATGTGTTGCTTAATTTCTTTTTTTGCTGTATGCCATTTAGCACAATAAAGATGAGAACACATTATACACTTTAAACATGGCACGCATTTCCTGTTTGGGGCGCAGAAGTTAAAACTTTTTCTTCCAATCTCTGCTTCCAGGAGACTTCTTTAAAAAATATTTTTGTTTAGATCGCCTTTCTGATTGGATTACATTTCATTACTTTTATCACAGTAGAATTCAGATACTTTCTTGGAAATGTTGTAAATCAGACTTAAGTTTTGAGATCACCCCTTAACTCTCCCCCTCGTGTTTCCTAAGTTACTGTTAGAAACGCAATTTCCAGACGTACGAATGCCAGCAGCATCTACGCCGAGAGATTTCTCAGTATCTCCCCGTGGGTGCTTGTATTCAGGAATTACTTCGAATCAAATGTGTTTCCATTGCGTATAATTACTGATCCTAGTAGAACTGTACGTTGAATCAATGGTAGTGTGAGGCGATGGCACCCATTACTTATGAAAGCGAAGCCTGCTCATCCTGCTGCATGTGTGTGGCGGATAAGCTTAATCCGTTTTTCGGATATCCTTCCGCTCAGGTAACTACTGGTAACCACTGCTGCAGATGGTCTGCCAGCAATCATCGTCACTGCAGATTGTGTCTCCACGTGTGTGCATATACAGGCTGGTGAAGCACAGATGGGTAAATTTTACCTAAAACGTTTTCAAAAAAACTGTACTACTGTAATTGTTTTGTTTATTTTGCATTGTTTTTGATTTCAGAAAGATGTACGTCCCAGTTTGTCGAAATACTTTGGGCTGAATTTTGCACCATGTTCTACACGTTAACCAAGACGACATAAATTTAAAGAACTCTTTGGGTATACAGTGAACATTTCCAAAGCAATTATTATAAGGTTGATATGATGAATTGTTTACACGGTTTGCCCAAATGAAAGTACTGAAATCATATGCGGTACCAAATATTAGTTTTCTATTCTGCATTCAGGAAAAAATAACGCCAGGAAATATAATATATGAAAAGAGAAAAAATTAATTGTAAGTGCTTTTGAAACAAATTAACTTACCAAATTAAAAAGAAAAAAAAATTCCTGTCGCGCATGAGAAGATGAGATTTAGAACGATATTGGTAGTAATTCCTCTAAAAAGAAATGCCTGAAATGTGAAGAGATGCAGGAATATAGTAAACGACTAATGGAAAAAATTGTCTTATTTCGAAATTCACTAAAAGTTTTTTTAACTAATGAGGAACGTTATATCAGCAAAGTGCCACTTCATGAATCGAAAAGATATACATCACATCCATAAATTTCATTAATACGCAGATTAAAGAGGTTAAGCCAAAGGTTTGCTTATATTTCTCAATATGCAGTTAAACGGGTTTAAGACAAACAAGCTACCCTATTTCAAAAATGTACTAACTTATGCACTCTAAAAAAGGCGTGCATGCATGTATGTCATTTTTACAGACTCCCTAAGTAACTGGTCTTACTTAAAGACGTGGAAAAAATGGAAATCGAAAGATATATCATAATGCATGGTAATCAGAACTCTCCATCTCACTAACGAATCTATAACGAAGTAAATTTCTCCGTCATTTTTGTCCACGCCGGGGCTCGAACCCGGGTCCCGTCATTCCGGAATAAGTCGCTCTACCAATTGAGCTACGCGGCCATTCGTTGTCGCTGCTGTATGCCTTTATGTCGTGTGCGTCCTGCACGGCAGGCACGTCACAAATCATGCACTACCCCTGAAGGGAAAAATATTTATATGGAGGAATAAAATTTGTTAAAATGTAGTATAAGTCGTTCCGAGATCCTCTGACTTTTAAGCTTCGAAAAAATCTGTATTAATAATAGCTTGTGTTAACAAAGTAATGGACCAAACTTTCGACTCTTTCAAGAAAAATATCCTTTACTACTTGTTTTGGTTTTCGTAAATCGTACACTCATTATAGCGATATTTGCTATATTTAGATTCATTACTTTTTTGTCATAGATTTAGGATTTTTATTTATTCCACAATGTCTCGCTCGGTAAACCATAAATTGATGTTTGAAAAAAAAAATATTCTGCTAAAGGGTTACGAAAAAAATATTTATCACGTGAATTCATACTATTTTATTACGTTTTAAATTTATATGTATTGTAGTACTGATGCAAATATGTTCAGCTTATGTTTTTGTTTCACCCTTCCCTCGATGTACACACTTTTCGAAAAGAGAATGCAGAAGTAGCGGACACACCTGCTTGAGGAGACGGCTCCGCAGCTTACATTTCAGGTTGAAAAAACACCCACAGGTTCTCGTGAGGAAGAGCAAGGTGCGCTTCATTTCGCAAAAGCCTCAGTTGTAACACCAAAAATAACAAAAGCAACAAGATTGTTTCTTGCTAATAAGAAAAAAGAGAGCAGCGCGAACAAGAATTTCAGCTCCAAATGGAGGAAAAGTTACCTACCAGATCACATTTATTAAATATTCATATTTTTCAAAACTAAGAACTGGTGACTTTTGGTTTACAATAATGGTTCTTCCTGTATCGCAAGTTTAGCTACGAAACTAGAGGTTTAAAAACATTACTGATTGTAAGATACTGTGACATGGCTAGATTTACAATTTAAGATAACAGAGGCTAATTAGGACCTTAAATTTATGAAAAATATTAAGATGATCATCTTTAAAAGAAAATCCCTTTGACAGGTTAAAAAGTAATGCACCGCAGAAGTGCAAACCCTAATAATGACAGACTAAATTTTTGATCGATTGAATCATTTGTAGATACAAGGCATGACGACGACGAAACCCTTTGATAACCATTTTTTCTAAGTTCTTAAATAACTGGTGTTTTTCCGTATTATCCTATCTTAGGTGAATATAAATTACGAAGCCTGGGATGCGTATTCGACTTGTTGAATACGCATCCCAGGTACTATCTTCCTCTGATTTTTACTATCTTCCCCTGATTTTTACGTATTTTGTGTCTAAAAATTTAAAAAGTTCCCTTAGCTATCAAAATGGAAGATTTTCTTCACGATCCGAAAGCCCACCGCCAACATTCATTAAAGAGGACTTGAGAAGCACATGTTTGAACTTCAGCTTGAGGTTCTTATTTGCTTCAGGCCCCAAGCAAGCGCTTGTTGCACCTAATGGGAAATACGCCCCTGTTTTTATTAAATATCGAGAACTTTCTTCTCTTAAATATTTGACATTTTGTTTTCTATGAGTTGCCTTCAAAGAGCTAAAGCTCGTCCTGTCAGAAAGTAAGGTGCTTCGACCCTGTTAATGTAGAGATATTTGCGAAAGTTTAAGACCAATTGTTGGTACTAGGAGATAACAGTGGATTGCATCATTTACAGTCTCTCTTACTCAACTTCTGTCGGTGTTGCATCATTCTACAGAGGCACCTGCTGGTATAGTTGGGGGAAACGTGTTATCGTCAGTTTAGTTCTGGTTTCCATGCTAAGAGGTTTTGTACGTAATTTCTATATAGCGAAACATGGGCAAAAAGGCGTTAGTAAGTGTTACTCAGAGGACACAAACAGTGATTTTATATGTAAAGGATACTCCGACCGTGACATTAGCAGAAAGGAGAACGTGAGCAAGAATGCTATTCACAACACGATTATGAAATATCGAGATACAGGGGAATTTAGGGACTGAAAGAAAAGTTGACTTCCAAAACAAAGACCCCACATGATGACAATACAATAAGGCGAACAAATTATGCGTTCTCCGAGGGAAACGTTAAAGAATATTATAGCCTTTCTACATTCAAAATTGTCTGATATTAGTGTCAGCACTCTATCCCGAAGTCTTAGCAATTAATTTGAATTAAAGTCTTATAAACCTGTACGTAAACCTAGACTAACGTCTGTCATTAAAAATAAGATACTCCAGTTTGTGAAGCCTCATCCATCGTGGACTGCTTGAAATTGGAGCCAGGTTCTTTTTCTGATGAATCAACTGTGGGGCAATTGATTCATCTGAAGCCCGTTAAATGTTCGACGACCAAAGTCAAA
Organism: Macrothele yani; assembly: GCA_039090855.1. Taxonomy (NCBI): domain Eukaryota; kingdom Metazoa; phylum Arthropoda; class Arachnida; order Araneae; family Macrothelidae; genus Macrothele; species Macrothele yani. Next base: position 54,202,659 of record CM077033.1, read on the forward strand.
TACTTTGATGAAAAATACACCGTTAGCACCGTTAGACTCAGCCTACTTAGATGATGTAGGATGATATATCAGCATCCGGTATGGTTTTATTATATTTTTTGTCGACGGGCATTACCATTACTGTTCCTTTTTATGTGTAAATGTCACGGGAGAAGCGATTAGCTCATATGCAAGTGCATAAACTTTATGCGTGATGATGATCCATGGCAATTAACAAAAACAGTAAAGAACTACCTGCAGAAGAAAAGCATACCTGTGCTTTAATGGCCCGGTAATAATCTCGACCTTAATCCCATCGTAAATTTTTGGACTATTTTAAAAGACAAGGTAGCAGAAAAACGGCCTTCAAATTCCCAACCTTTGATTGACGGCATAAAGTAAATGCTGTGCGAAAACATTTCAAAAGAATACTGCAAATCCTTCATTCACAGTATGCCACATCATATTCCGTCCTTTATAAAAATCAAAGGTGTCCACACAAGGTACTGATACAGGACATTTTGTGTTCTAAAGAATATAAGTATTCATCTGTGGTGTCATTTCTACAAATAACTCTGGCTAGTAAATAGTTTTTCTTTGAAATCCTAATTGTCAATAAATTGACATGTTCTTTTGATGGTTTGAAAAGCATTGGAACTTACAGTACATCAACTTCAGTTTTCAGATTATAAGTGAATGTATTGCTATAGAGTTCACCGTTTTCGTTAAACAAAAAGTGTGGCCACTGTTATGTGTGTGTTTAATAATTCATTCGGAGATGTGAGTTTTCCAAAGTGAACATAATATAAAGAAATATCAGTTGACCTTGCGAACGATCATCCGAGATACGTTCTAAATCTGTTTATCTTACTTAGTCTTATATTTTTTGGCAAATATATCAGAAAAGAAATACAAATAACGTGACTCACTTCTTGTACAAAAAAAAAAAAGACAAACCGTGAATAACGAATTATTTGAACATAATGAGAAAATGCTGTGATCAGGATTAGCGATCGTCTTGTTAGACTACTCTTAACTACTGAATTCATGCTGGATCGACTATTAATCCGGTAGAACCCAAAGCAACGGATCCCTCATTACAATAAAGATCACTTGTTCCTCCCTTCCTCATTCTGATTTTTCTCGGGGGCTGTATGCTCAGAGCTTCCATCTAAGTGATGTTATTACATTATAAATATTTAAGCACCGAAATACAACTTTATTTTCACTGGTTGCCGCACTTTTTTACCTGCTGTCAGAGTGATACCATTTAATAACCACTTTTGGTGTTAGCCCAGTGTCGATTACGACAATTTATTTCAGATAACTCTTATTGTAAGCTTTAAAAATGGAATCTCTATTGTATCCCTTTTACTTCTGCAGTTGGTGTCAATTCATTTGGGTTCACTGAACTTTTGATTTCCATAGCTGCACAATGCCTATGAACAAGTTGCTCCAACCTGAAGAATTCATTTGATTCATGCTTCCTTTGTATTATTAGTCAACCGGGCACCAGCCCAAAACAATATCAGGGAAGAATTGCAAAGTTTGAACCGCTTAGTTCAAACTAATAGCACAACTTCTTGTACAGATGGCAACGTGTTAATGTTATTGAGAAAGATAAGTACGTGCACAAATGTGTGGACGAAAGACACCATCGCATTACAACACAATGCAGATATTTTCGTGTCAGTGTAGTATGTCAGATTTGAATTTGTATGCCGCCTTTTGATAATTATGGCTGTGTTTCCTAGGTAATTGCTACCAACAGAATTTGTAGACGGAACCCTTAAAGTTCTCAGATTCGTTGGCATGCTCGTAAGCGAAAAGAATGACAAGCTCATCCTGTAATGTTCGCCGGAAGACAACTCTGCATCTTTCGGTGGATATAAAATTGCTTTTATTCTGACATTAGACAAATCTGAATGGAAAAATTGAAATCTAAATCATAATAGTCAAGAGTTAGTCAGTCCACAGTGATAGGACTGCAACTCACTGTTGTGCGGTAAAGACTGTATTGGAAGGGGACTGGCGTCCTTGTCTTAATATGTAAGTAGTGACAAAACATTTTTACGTTCAAGGTAAACACTTTTTGTTTTTTAGCGTAGCGTTTTAATCGAAAAACATACCAATACTTTACGTATAAACAGCAAAGAAGAACACAGCTTTCAATGTATTTCCTAGAGAAAAGTGTTTATTCTGACTTTCACGCAGTGCTCTCTATAGCATTAAAATATGACAACAATATCATAGTCCCTGTCTTTAAAACTTATTGTAACATTTTAATCCTCAAAATACAGAAACTGGTATGCTGCAATATTTTAATGCAAACATGTTATTAATATATATTGAGTAAGAGTTATCTGTATTCACTTTCGTTTCTATTCTTCAATTTTTCACGGAATTTGGCATTTTGTTTAACAAAATAAAAATAAATTCAGAATTTGCCTATTTATTTGATTGTCATATGACAAAGCACCAGACACTGTATAATTGGTTTAATAACAAGAAAAACTAAACCTTTTGTTTATATTTCGCGTTCCGCTGGGAAACAGATCCTACTCCGAGATATATCACAATTGAGAAAAAGAAAATGTATGAGATCTATGTGTGATGCCTGAGGTCAGAGAGATTTGCAACAGGTTGTTCTAATTGTACATGGGAAGATGATCGCATAAGCGATCACATAAACCCAGGTCCATCAGAAAGTCAGCTGGGAAATTTCATGAGTGTAAAACAGTTTTTATAGCCGTGAAGGTATGTCGCAGGAAGATATTGTGTTACCAGCTGTTGTATCTGTCGTAAAATTATATGAAATGTTAATACAAATACTAATTCCAAATATTTCAAACTCAAGATATTGCATTGAAGTTCCACGAAGTGTGTGCCTCCACAGTGATAGAGCTCTCCATATGTAGGGAACAGTATCTATGATATAAAAACAGAATTTCTATGTTCGCACGTGAAGAATTCTTAATGAATAATCGGAAAAAACAACTAGAATTCCTTTTCTAAATTTTGTTTCCAACTCATATGCACATTTGAGACGAATACATATTTTGTTAATTTAAATTGCTTTAACTCGTAATTTTTTGAGCAGCATGATTTGTAAATGGGTTCAAACTGAAATGTGTGAGCTTGCTCTAAACCTCATGAAAACAAAGAAACACACTAAGGATAATCGATAAGGCTTTGTAATAATGGCTTTTAAACACCATTGCTTGCGAAGGAATTCAATTGCGAAAATATTAATTGCTACTATATTTTAAGACTTTTGAGATTTAATACGTTTTTTCGAATTTTCGTTAATATGCAATGACAATTTCGAATTTGAACGTGTGGCAGGACGGTACGTTTGGAATTTGAAGAACGTGTGTCATACATATCGCAGAGCAAAAGGAATTAATTTATACCCCCATAATTTGCACTAATTCAGAACTTAGACCAGTTTGGTGAAGGCAATGAAGAATAAAGTGAGGAATGCAAAGAAGGATAATTTGATAAATGCAATGAAGGATAAGATGGTGAAAGCCTTTGAATAATTGGTGCCGGCAATATCTTTTCCTCATTAAGAAAATCATTTCATCTGACTTTTTTGATAACCTTTCATTCAAATAAGATCTGCAAAAAAAAAAATCTTGTCTTCTAATTGGTCTGGAATAGGAGAATAATGCTTAGGATTACCATATATGGTAGATATACTGCAGGTATGTATGCTGAACGCAGAATATCACCTGCCGAAATGAGGTGGCGTGCCTGACAGGCATGCAATGTGCATTTGTCCTGATGCTTTTGTAAGGATTGATAACCGGTGCTTGATAGTGATTGAAAGGTGAACAGCAGTTATTTCTTCCTTTGGTATATCCAATACTGAGGAGCATTAGCTCATTATATGTATGATGACAATTAGCTTTTAAAATCTGTTATTCTGGCCTGTTTCCATCAATATTGGAAAATTATATTCGAATCCTGAAGTATTGGATATATTTTATTGAACCAAAAGTTATCACAATTGGTAACTACAAGAAATTAACCAAAATTTATTGCATGGTAAGAAAACAAAGAGAATTCGGAGTATTTTTATATATCATTGAAAACTAACCCTAATTCAGTGGTATGTACCTCAATCTACATTACCAAAATTGATTACGAAGAAAATGAAACAACAAACTAAACGTTCAGTCAGTACTTATTTTCAGAAACGAAATAAACTCAGCTGGGGTGTCACCCGCTTTTTTTAAAAAATCTATATTTTCAGTAAGCACATACTACTGACCAATGGCACGACATTGAGAATTAATATTATTTTTGAAGTTTTATACAAAGGAAAATTTCTAGGGTATAAGAAAATGTATTTTGCCTCCTCTAATGCAGTAGATAAGATACTTCTAGACGTAAACTCAGAAATTTCATACTTTTGATAACAGGTTTGTTTAAATTGGCTTTCTTTCTGCTCAAATTTTGTTCTCCTTACTGATTTTTCATTACTTGGCTTGAATCCCTCCAATACTTTCACACTTGTCCATATTCCCTCTGGTAAGCATTTTTCTTTCAACACTCAAAGACACATCACCCAATTTTGGTTTCAGTTCATCACTTTTTTCATTCTTGATAGATTATCCGATGGACACTAATTTTTTTGTAAGTTTAAATCCCCCCTTCTTCTAAACGATTTTCTTCGATTTTCACACCAATCGTTAAATTTAGGGCTTGTTTAAGTCAGTGATTGTCCGGTTTTCCTTAAGACCACTCAGTGTATCTCTCAGCAGCTAACGAGTTGAAATGCAACGAAATTTAGGAAATTAATCCAACCAAAGTTTTCGTTACCCACGGAGCCTTCTTCAACAACGTTCACCGAATAACAGGGGACATACCATAGGAGATATGGAATCGCGGTCGGGAATTCCATACATAAAAGGACCTGATTTATCTATTGTCTTACTGGGCATGAACAAGATTGTAGAACCCCCTCCTTCCCAACAAACAAAATGTCTGACCGATCACGAGAGGAAGAGGAGCTCATATGACATCCAAAAATTATATCTTGTCGCCTGAAAGTAGAAACTTTATTTTCCATCATCGATAGCGCTAATTACATAGAGCGAGCTCGATCTCTGTAGAAGTACATTGTATATTTCCTTGACCTTCAATGGCTCATTAGGTGTCCGTTCTATTTCCAGGTAAGATTTTCCCTTTTCTTAATATTATTGGTAATTTTATGTTTAAGCCTCTAATTGGTAACACAAATTCTTGGTGCTACATGGTTTCACATCAGCAAAAATATATTTTCCCTCATGTGAAAAAAAAAACCATCACAAAGACTTTGTCATCGTCCACGCAGTCACTTTCTCATGGATAATAACGTGGACTAATTGTAAATCACTCTAACATAAGAATTCACATTAGCATCTAACGCCTTTCAAAGTGTATCAGGCCTGCCATACCTTGAACAACAGTAGAAATCTGAAAATATTTCCAAGCAGAGAGCCGAATATCATCGAAACTGTTAACTTGATTTCAAAACCAGTGAGACATGCATGGTGATTTGTTATGTTGCCCAAAAGGAAACATGCATAATTTGGTATTTCTTTTATGGCGAAAAGCCATATTTAAAACATTTTATAAGAATAGAAGGGCAATGAACACTTCCAAATTGTAACATTTAAATATAATTAATGATTTTTTACAAATTACTGCTAACTTTGTTCTTAAACTTTTGTATAATATAAAATAAAAGCTGTTTTAAAAAAATATCACTGTTCTCGTCATATTTGATTCTATTATTGTAATGTACAAATAATCAAAAAATTTAATATAAAAAAGAAAATCTTTAGAAGTTTGACTCTTTGTTGAAATCTATGCGTATATTTTTCTAGAAGACACTCATGTTCATTCGGACGTTTCGTATAAGGGATAAAAAGAATTTACCTTGAAAGTTTAAGTTTAGTGACTGCATTTACATTAAAAAGAACGAGACGGGGTTTTTTTGGATTGATTGAAAATCCTAATGACACGAGATAATTTGTATCATTTTAATGTACTCAGACTAACTATAAACTCATGGACTTCATTAACAATAATATTATTTTATGTGCTTGTATTTAATTACATTCTTAAAACCATTCTATCTTTATCCAATACTTTATGTGGCAGTACGTAATTACACCGTTCGCTGAAATTCTTTCACTGGAAGACTATTTGAGATACACTGCCTCTTGTCGCTTATATGTTTCTCTCTCCCATGAATTGTATCTTAAAAAAGTTTGTTGTAATGCACTGGAGTACACTCTTGATATTTTCTCAGTAATAAGAAGTCTAAGAGGTTATTTTAATTCTGCTACGTCTACATGTTAAGTCCCGATCCAAATATTTTCCTGTCTCGTATATTACGTATGGAAAATTGTTCGATTTGCTGGTATGTGTTATTGAAACAAGGGTCTCAATGCATGGCCTGAAGACCACTGTTGAAATTTTATCAGTAATAAGAAGTCTAAGAGATTATATAAATGCTGCTATGCCGACATGTGAAGCCATAGTCCCAAAAATTTTCTGTCTCGTATATTATGTATTGAATTTTTTTTTTAATTTTCTTGTATGTGTTATTGACACAATGGCCTCAATGAGCCAAAGAGCTTTAAGTCGATCGGTTAAAGTAAAAATAAAAACAAGAATTTGTACTTTGCGTTCATTGTCCAATTTGCCTACGTAAATACAAGAAATCGTTGCAAGCTTTTGTCTACTGAACGGACCAGAAAAAATAATGTAAGAAATCTGCCATGCCATCTGCCGTCGTTTTATTAGAAGAAGCGAAAACATCTTAAAGTTTTTTGTTTAACTTTCCTGTGTCACATACAAGAAAAGTGGAACAGCTAATATATATTCAGCACTTTGATCCCGTATTATGAAAAATTAGAACGGGATCAAAATAAAGAACACAACCGACGTGTGACACTCAAGCATGCAACCGTTGAAAGAATGTAATTTCTATGACTAACAACATTACTTTGATCAATATTACGCTACTACTTTCCAAAATTGCAACACTTAGAAAATGTCGCACTATTCAAGTGAAAATTACCTCACATATTCTTCATGTAACAGGATATAACTGATTACATTTGAAAAACTATACGAAGCTTTTTTCGCTTCAAAAAACAGTATCGGGTTAAGCTAACTACAGCAACAATAAAAGCCTCTACCCTTCATGGCAGTGAATGGAAGATGTTTTCGATATAGTCCTGGGAATAACATGCAAGCTGCCTTTATACAAGAACAGATTTCATTTATACTGACTGGCGTATGCGCTAGATGGACCAATCTCTTAGGTATCATGTCTCAGACATGCTGTATTGGTGACATACCTGGCGAACCTGCAGGCCAGGAAAGAAGCGATATTTGCCTTGCATTGGAGAGGTCTTGAATATTTCGGACTACAATTGGCCGATAATTTTGCGGCTGGAGAACAGCGCCAGAACATCTCTTAAGGAAGTGTACCACCTCTACCCCTAAAACATCCCTGATGTAACGCTGGTTGTTGTGGTTTCCCTCAATTCATGTCAGGAGAGATTCGGAATTGAACCCAATAGCGCCCCAAAGTATGACGATTTGTGATGGCCCGGTTTGCTTCTGCAAATGCATGCTTCAGCGTGTCGTTTACCACTATATCTTCGAACCCTAAAGGAACAATCTTGGTGCATAAATTTGAATCGTCACTCGTCAGCAAACACGACCTCTTGCCAATCAGCGCCCCAGTGTCTGTGTTTCAGACCCCATTTCAGCCTGAGGCGTCTGTGGTTGAGTGTAATAGGAATGAGCCACTATGGGCCATCAGCTTTCTGTTTGGAAGACGAAGTCGAACCGTGCTGGAGAACAAATATATTTATGGTTAGATAACCTGGAAGTAAATAGGAAATATTTCTGAAACAAATGTTAAACGATTTATAATGATAGCAAATATATATAGCAATATCATTATAATCATACATCAGCACTTTCGAGTCCAAGTAAATCACAAATCTAGAGTTGTTTATGGGTTTGTTAAGTAGAAAAAGTTAATAAATATTCGGTTCGGCAGAATACAGACATACAGGGGTTGTCCAAAATAATGGAAACACCTCGCTGAAAACAGTGTATTTCGTATGTGCTGCTTTTTCAGTAAAACGAATATGTAACTACAAATTTGTTTGTAAAAAAGTGTTGCTTATAGTCTGAAGTGTCTGTGTGATTGCATTGTAAATCTGTGTTTTCATAATTTCGTTCCAGGTGAAGGAACAATGAGGGACCTGTCGGAATACCAAAGAGCACAGACTGTAGGAGCCCGTCTATTTGGTTCGTCGGTAACTACAGTGGTACCGGTATTGGTGGTATCGGGATTTACCGTGTCGAAAGTCATGACAACATACAATGTCCACGGCACAATATCATCTCAAGATCCATAGCCTGATGATGGACCCATAGTAGGTCTGAAAGATCTCGCATGTATATATGGTTTTAAGTTGTAAATAAAAGTTCATCTTTTAATTTTGCAATTATCTCAATTGTTTGGTACCGTGTCTAGACAGCATTCAGTTATTTTTGGTGTACATAACTTGTTTTGCGATGAATCAATTTTCTCACTATTCCCAAAGACAGGACGGGTTTAAGTGTGGAGAATCCCCGCAGAAGCCTACAAGCCAGACTGTCTCCTTCCTACAGTAAAGCATGGGGGCGGTTCCGTAATTGTTTGGGCCATGACTTCGGGGTTTGCAGCAGGTCCCATTATCACCTTACACTTACGGATCACTCGCGGTTAATACGTTACCCTTTTCGCCGATCATGTGACTTCAATTGCTCAGATATTGTTTCCGTCATGAGATTGCACCTTTCAAGATGTTAATGCCCCGATTCACAGAAGTCGAACTGTTCAATCATTTCTTGAGGAACCTGAAGATGAAGTTGCACACATTTCTTGACCTGCAGAATCACCCTTCTTAAATATCATTGAGCCCATGTTGTCTGTGTTGCAAACCAGAGTGCAATCCCGTTATCCTCCTCCGGCGTATCTCAAAGAATTGGAATCGTTTCTGCAGGAAGAATCATACAACATACCTCTTACCCCCATCCAGGACTTGTATTCATCCATTCCAATTAGGATTTATGCAGTTTTAAATGCCAAAGGTGCTGCCACACCATATTAGGTGCTCAACACCTATTGCTTCAAGGTGTTTCCATTATTTCGGACAACCACTTTATACTCAGAACTTGTTAAACATTGAGTTTCTTCCCATATTTTGGTTTCAACAATGTGTAGGTAAAGATATCTCTCTCGCACATGTAATTAGTTCAAAAACGGCAAAATTATTGTAACAGCTTTTTACTAAGGGAAGGAGACAGTGATTTTAATGCAAGCCAAAAATGTGTAAGTATTACTCATTCGAATAATGTTTGAAGTTCAGAATAATTCAAAATATCAAAGATATTATCTTTTTGTGTGATAGAGAGGTCAAGAGCTAACGGCATCAAAACTCATAAAATGGATTACGAATTCAATTTTATTTGTTGCAGACTGGTAGAAATAATCTTTAAAAGTCATTTTTAGGAACTTTGACATTGTGTTTGACACTTGACATTGTTTTTAACAGTATGGTCTAAATTCATTTCATTTTATGTCAAAACGTTTTGTAGGATTCTGTAACATTCGGTACCGTTCTCAGTAACCTTTTTCTAGGATTTTAACTTTTTAACATAATTTCCACACGATCGTTAACAGTGAAAATATTTGTACTTGAACCTCGCAATGACAAATTAGGGTCATTTATTTTCGAAAAAGTATCTGCTTAATATGATTTGAAACCAAGTCTGGTCTGCTGTGCACCAACTGATATTAAAACGGGGATCTTAAAAAAAAAACAGTTAATTATCTTAATTCAAACAACCGTAATAGAACTTTGCCACATGAAACCATCTAATATCTATATTAGTCAAAGCAGTAACATGGTTTCTGTCCATATCCTTGCATAAGAAAATAAATTGTTTGTAATTATTTGATCTGGATTTAATAAAGTTGAGTAACTTGATATCTTCATCGAACACACAGTTTAATTGTTGCAGCATTCGTCTAGTTGCCAAGGTGTGTCTATGAATATCACCGTGCGTCCCAGGAATATTCGCACATGTGTTTCTGATGTGAGTAACTAAGACCTCAAATGTTCTTGTAATATATTTTGCACCATCTAAACAAAACTGAACAAATTCCTAAGCGAGAAGACCATTCAGTTTACTTTTCTTCAAATTTCAAGCTAATTAAATAAAAATGTAACCACCAACTGAACGGCCTTCTGACGTGCGGCAAAACATGTTTTCCCCCACAGTAGCGTCATTCAGATATCGTTTAAATACAATTAATTTTGCTAAATTGGAAACGTCTTTGGTGTCATCCAACTGAAGAGTGTATATAGTACCTTTTCTCACCCGTTGTATAATGACAAATTCGACATCCTCATACATGCCGTGCATTCGTGGAGACTGTGTTGTTAGAAAAGGGATTTCATTTCAAATTTCGTTACCGAATCGTCATCAAACATGCACTTATCGATTGCTTTCGCCCTGTAAAATAAGATTTATCGCAATAGTATGGACTTACCAGATTTTCGCTTTTTCACAATCTTGACTACGAAGTGAAATGTACGAAATAATATTAAAAACTTTGAGTTCTAGCATTTCCGTTTGAATAAATCAGCTGACGTATTTGCAAGACGTTAATGCTTAGTTTTTATGCCGATGCAAGATTGAAGATTACAAGCTGTTGTTCGCCACGATAGCTCCCCAAATGACATATTGTGGTAGCAGATAGAACTCACATCCTGTAAATGAAGAGCCAAATTTAATATAATTACACAATATTTCGTTTTTTTAGTACTATGTGTTATGCCAATATATTGAACACACTGTTTCGGAATTTTTCCCAGTTGAATGCGTTTTACGGAATTTCAGATGATGAACTTGCGGCACACTTGAGGAAACCATTTCATGTTTTTACTCCACATTACCACGATTTAGCATGAGACCGGTCTTCAGCCAGTGATCCATGATTTCACAGTAAACAATTACTAATGGCAGATGTTTTTGCCTTGAAATTCAATGTTTTCACAACCTTCTGCAATCCTTCTGTTACCTTAACGATGCGTGGACTTTTGGTGACCTGAGGGTTCCGGTGAACAGCAGCAGCATGTGCGCCCATTGTAAGATCATCACAGAAGCTTAAGACTAACCGGTTTCTTTTTATGTCGGAGTGAGGTAAAGCGAAAAATTTCGTGAACATGTGCTGTCACGGAGTAGACTTTTCTTCGCTGCTGGTGTATGTCGCAAACGTTTGTTTTAAAACGTGATACAGCACCGAACACCCTCTCATGCATGCTGGCAATGTAAGAACGCTTGTCCCAAAGAATCAAGAAAAATAATTAAAACGTTAATGCATTTCAACTTGTATTTTAAAAATACGCATTTAATGTAATTTTATAGATTTGCCGTTACAGAACTTTCACCCCGAACTCCTAGGAAATCTTTTGTGAACCACCTAATAAGGACCACAGACTCACCGCCTAACGCTTTGTGCTTGTTAGTGAAGCCGTTCACAGTAACTTGAAATATCAAGAGGGCCAAATTGTTGTTTTATGAACCGCCAATGCACTAAATGTAGTAACACGGAAAAAAAAGCTATCAATTCGTTTATTCAATTTATTGTACGATTTTTTTACTGAAACTGAAAGATCCTTTCTGCAGCATAGCGTTTCCTAGATTCAAATAAAGATTATCTTTGTTTCATTCTTTAACATTTTCATATATATATATATGTATTTTTGTCCGTTCATTGTGATGTTTTCCTTTTTTTACGGTTCTGGGGAGAAAAAACCATACAATAAAGTTTTTCGCGTCTTTCCCGGGATGTCGACCTGACATCCCGGAAAAAACGCGAAGAAATACATTCCAGGAAAGGAAAAAACGCGAAAAATACATCCCGTGATTGCTAATCTACAACTGTCAGGACGACATCTCGATCATCCCGGGATGTCGGCCTGACAGTTGTAGATTAGCAATCACGTGATGAAATCCGTTTCAGAAATTTAATGATTTGACATTATATCAGGGTATTGAGAGTTAACCGAGTGTTCATGGAGAGCGTCATTTTTTTAGGATGTGTGTGGCTAATGTTTTGCTTGCATGACACTGATTCTCCTGGAGTATCAGCTAAGCACTTGGAATTCCCTTAGAGCACATTTTTACTGCCCTATACCATACACACCACTTTTTTCTAGTTTTCTTATCTTCACAACTTAAGGCATTGACAAAATGTTTTATTAAAATGACATTTAGAAGTCCACGTGCCACGCATGCCTGCCTCCGAAGTGTTGACTCCATTCCAACGCCAGCCCGATAGCCTGAACTCGCACCGGTCGAACATGTTTGGGATATGATTGGACGCCACTTACGACCATCCCCGTATGTCGGCCTACTGACCAGCAATTTGGACACAATCTAGCGTACTATGCGTCAGGATTGTATTCGTGAATCGTTTGTCTCTGTGCCACTCCCGGAAACCGGTTGTATCCAAGCCAGAGGTGGAGTTACAACGTACAGACTTGTTCCACTCGTGTAGTCGTTCTGTTCGGGTAAATAGTCCAACTGCATTCAAATTGCAATACTAAAGACAACACGATTCCACTGGACATTATTCTACGTTGATCGGAGCAGACAACACTCTAACCGGTATCAACGATTCTTGCTAGGGAGTGGTATGTGGCTGAGTGTCCTATTCGAATGTAATCTCCGCTTTCGAAAATCATCTGGCAAGGGTCTGGATGGTAACTTCCGTGCCAGTAGAGATACAACATGGACAAGTATGGTTGAGAGCGACGAATAAGTTTCTGTATGTTGGCTTTCACAAAATATCGACCATTGCCCTCTATCGTTGCCTTCGGCCGAACACTGCCCATATGACGCTGGGTTGTGCCCTCCTCGACACATTGGGGACAACGTCGTTTAATTGCCGCGTCGCTCTGGCACAAATGCATGGCGATATGTCGACTTGACCAACCGACCTGTCTCAGCCCAACTATATGTTCTCTCCCAAACTCGCTCAAATGTTCCTATTGTGCACGGATCCGACGTTGAGGCATTCTCACATTCGGTGGAGTTTCATGCAACGGCAATTCGCTGGCACAGATACACCTGGGTGCGAGCTTTGCTCTTTGTAAACCCTCCTCGATGCGCGGTTCCCATGCCCTGTGGTGGCCACTATTCAGTCACTGGTCGCTATTTTAAATAATTTTGGTATTCGTCTCTGAGAAACTTCGAAACGGAGTTTGATTACGATGGAACGACTTTCTCGGAGTCATTCGTTTCCTTTGTGTGTGTGTGTCGGCAAAGTGTGTATTTGGTAATGAAAAGATGCATGAAAATAAAGATACAGTATAAACGTAGTTTTGGAACTTGGTTTTGGAACGTGAAAGGACTGTATCAGCATGTACATGAAGAATGTCTGCTAAAATAAACTGTTCATCAAAAACTGTACAATTTATGATTCGTTCTAATATGATTTTTAAAATGATTGACAACAGTAGAAATTATTTTGCGTGTAGAAATTTGATTCCCGTTTTAGTGAGTTTTGCCTTCCACGAAATGCGCATCCCCTTAACAAATTCAAATCTACTTGAAGCATAACAGATAGCCGAGTGGTTGCTATTGACGACGTTAATTGCATAAAGTACACCTACAATCATTATCCAAAATTTTGGAACCATTTACACGGAAGAAAACATGCGACAGAAATTTATTTTGGCAATAAAATACCGAAATCAATTTCATTGCATTCTACGAAATCAGTAGTATCAATTTTTTTTTTTCAAATCATAAAGTAACTATTGCATTTAGAAACAAAAATATCAGTGTTTTATGATGAATAAACGGTTAGATACTGAAAGTTGTGTCGTGTATATAAAATTTGAAATTACTTCTGAGTTACTGTATTTTTATGTAAATTTGTTTTCTTATGGTTAAAAAGATTAAATTTAATACCACATTTCTTCCTCATTGAATTTGACTTTGGCAACTACATGACATCATGCCAGAAGGCAATTGCGTGACGGAGACACAAATTTTAAAAGTTGCAGTTACTTAAAGTTTGACACACACACACACACACAAACAAATTGAGATCAGTACACACACACACACACACATACGCAATGTAGTTGAGGTCAGGTTTACTCCTGAGATATTTCGAGTTTAATGTTCAGCAGTAAGATTTGTATTTGTCTTGAACTGCACTATTTTCCAAGAATTAAGGACGAAATTAAAAAAATACAAAAACGCTATTTGTGTGTGAAAATTATTCAAATTACCCGAAACTGTGTATATGATGTGAAATGTACTACGATATTCCGGCTAGCTATCGTGTGCAAATTGGCCCCGATGACATTGGGTTACGGAGATTATGACATTGGGATACGCAGATTAGAGGCAGCATTAAATGCGCTGTTGCTCAAGAATGGGCAACAGCATACTTAAGCAACAGCGTTTTCAGAGTGGATGGAAAGGATTTTGAGACTGCAGGTTTGTTTTGATTTCTTCGAGAAATTGTTTAAGAAATGAATGGAGGAGATTTGACGCTGGAATGTCAGTGTAAATTCTCCTCCACGGACACTGGTATATCAGAAGCGGGATTTGTCGAAACCTATAGTTTTGATCGACAAATCCCGCTTCTTTATGGGAACTGACAACCACGTGTCAGTGTTTGGAAGACCTCAGGTGAGCGCTACAGTCCCAACCTCACTGCACAGCAGCACACTTTCCAAACTGAAGGCATGATGTTCTAGGTAGCCATCGTGTACGACAGCCAGACTTGCCTCGCAGTGATCGAAGGGACGTTGGCTGCTCAGCGCTACGTGCAGGATACCATGCGGCACCATGTGCTGCCTTTCTTAACGGTGCCGCCGGGAGCCATTTTCAAACAAGAAAACGCCAGTACACACACGGCAGGGGTTTCCGAGAACTGCCTGCTTCATGCTTCGACGTTTCCGTGGCCTGCCAAATCGCCTGATCTTTCGCGCATCGAGCAAGTGTGGGACCCGTTGGGACGCCGGCTTTCTCCATGTCCCAGCGTTCGTGATTTAGAGCATCAGTTGCAAGCAGTTTGGGCCAATCTGTCTCAGGAAAATATTGGGTAACTGTGATATTGTAATCACTTCTGTCCTTGATTTGTAGCATCTCACTACTAAAGTCTCACTTCAATTCGATGCGTCCTTTCTGGTCCACGAGTTTTTATGACAGTGAGTGCATATTATAGTACACGCCTGACGAATACCTCTTCGACGCCAATAAACTACTAGTCAAAGCGTACCAAACCATATCAATCGTGTTTATTTATTTTTACACAGTTTTTATGCAAACATAACGAAAGTAAAAGCCTGCAATACTATCTTTGTTGTCCAATAAAACACAATGGATTTCAGTTTTTTAAACGTATTTAATGAATTTTGTACGCAACATTGTTAGGTTTATATGTGGATAAGTTTCCCAAATAAAAGCTTTTTCAAAGTGGTATTACTTTCCGTGATATGAAACTATTTGCGGACTTTGTAATATGACCAGTACACTGACATTGAAATAATAAATAGTGCCTGAAATATTGAACATTAATGGGTTTTGAATTTTCGAGTAGTAGCAGTTTTATGCGATTTTATATGTTTTTCATTTCAAATGCATTCCATCTACTGTGTTATTCTTTGGCCGTTACATATCTTGTCTTGCTTAACAGTGATCCATTATAAGAATATGAAACTACATATTGCTCTAGGTAAATGTTATGTTCCGCTTTTAGTCGAATCTGATGTCTTTTTCCTAAGAAGATTAATCGAATTCAATCAAATTGAAACATAACAATTTCAGACTGCGAAATTAAATTTAGATCCACACAGGAAAGATCTTAACTGACTTCGTTAGCTTTAGCACTTATAGAAGAGAACAAATCTGTTTGACCTAATTTCATTCACAGAAGAATGAAAGTAACATAGAAAAGCAGAATACAGTGCATAACACTGGTATGTAATTAAGAGATCGTACTCAACGATACGTTCAGGCAACATAATTGGAAAACATAAGAGTTGAAAGACGTGTTTCTGGCTATTAGTCTAATCGTGTATCTCTGATTACCTGTTATAAGGAAATAGCGATGACGACAAACCTTAGGAAAGGAGAGTGATGTTTGAGTCACTTGTGTATATCCTGTAGAATGATGTGTGAGTCAAGGAAACTTTTCAGTCATGCTTTGGGTTATGGTGCAGGAAACGAAGATCTGTAATAGAGCGCTCATGAACCGTGACCGGATTAGAGCCGGTACTGTTGAGGTAGATGTGAAAGTATTTGTTGTTTCTAGCTTACGTACACCTCAACAGCTATGTGAACGTTTATGCATATTATTTTCGGAGAGGGGAAGAACATTTTTGGGAACCATCTGGTTCAGGTACATCTCATTCTTAAATGGGTAAAAGATTGGTTCCGTTCAGAAACATAACTGCTGCACTTCTACGAATCTTTTCATATGGCTTTCAAAATGTTCAGGGGTGCAGTGTTGGGGCGTAATATAGAAAATGAGAAGCCCCAGAAATAAAATATAGAAAATGAGAAGCCCCAGAAATAGGCTTCCTGTTAGAAAATTGGGCCTAAAAATGAAATTGCATTGATGATTAGGTATCACGTTACACGATTTTCTAGAAAGGACTGTATGTATTTTGAAATTCTAAAGTTTCTTCTTCTAAAATTATCTGCTTTTTCCCTTTCATTTTTTTATATGTTCCGGTGTTCTGCGTCATTTAAAATTCATAGCAGTCATAAATAAAAGTATTTCAGGTAAATTAACTTGTAAATCAAAAATAAATGAAAAAATGCGAAATATATATATACAGCGGTTGTCCAAAATAATGGAAACACATTGGAACAATAGGTGTTACGCACCTAATATTGTGTGGGAGCACCCTTTTCATTTAAAATTGTTTGAACTCTCCTTGGAATGGACGCATACAAGTCCTGGATGGTAGTAAGTGGTATGATAAAAAAGGACAGAAACAGAAATACGAATACATGCTTCCTAGTGAAAAAGGAATTTGTTACCAAATATTGTAAAATGCATGCAAACTACTCATCATTATAACCTCTCATCACGATGAATAAGGACAAGGCTGAACTGGCTATAACATTAACGTTGAAGACAAGAGACTTTTGGTTATTGGTCAGTGGGCGTTAGGGATGATTTCAGCCGTTAGATGGCACTGCGTCCCAAGTTAGAAAAAACTCAGTTTCTACGTTGTTTGCATTGCTGGATTGTGTATGATCCTCGTTTTTTCTTGTGTTTCTTTTAAAAAAACCTTACAGTTTTAAAACCAAACTCTTGTTTTTCACAACAAAATGTAACCCATTTTCAAAATAGTTTTCTGTTGTGTGCCGATGTGCACATCTCCTGAGAAGTAAAAACGTGGGATTTTCAGTCCAGGAGTTCCCCTCAGATCATAACCTAGAGCTCCTGTTGCTGAAAGCAATATCTCGTCGGGATTTTGCTCCAAATAACAAGTCACCTGCAACTGTTGTTTGTGGTAAGAATTTTCATTCTGATAATTACGTACCTAATTCATTTTTAGAAAAAAACCTCAGCTATATAAACTCATATTAAGTAAAGTAGTAGGTAAATGTGTAGATTTGCATTTTAAATTAGTTCGTCGCAAAAATATTAATGTCTGGGAAAAGTGTGACGTACAGATTTTATATTATGGAAATTAATGGCAAACAGGGCAGACATTGCCTGTTTCAAACGTCTTTTAAATATTTTAATCGTAATATTTACGTGTAAGTGGGATGACGTGAAGAGACGCTGCGGCCTGCCTAAAGCATCGCTAACGCGAAGCTTGACATCGTCGCGTCCTTCTCTATGTCCTTTTTTGACGCTTGACATTGTCCGTCCCAAGTCTAGGGCCAGTGTTTTAAGGGGAAAGAGAAATGCCAGTGCGGTAAGACACACACAGCATCGAATCCTCATCAGGATCATCCCCAACGGATGATTTCATATGTTTAATGAAGCGAAATAATATTCCTCGTATATACATTACTGCCATTAATGTGCAACATATTATTCACTTGGTCATTCACCAATTTATATTATAAACTTGCATTACGAGCATTAGCATGAAACAACATATTTTCCGTTTCTGTGAATTTTCACCCATCTCATTAAAATTCAATAATCTGGACTGATTTTTGGAAACTTACCCGATTCGAGCCCGGACTTTGGTCACGGACGTGGCATGGCTTCTCCGCCTGCACTGAAGAAACGGACCGCTTCTTCAACAGAAACCAAGAGACTAAAATTAGAGACATCCGACTGCCTAACGATTTAGACGATGACTGTGCTCTTAAAAAATGTTTCGTATATTTTAGAGAATTATAAAAAGTGATGACACACAGGACTATACTTTCAGAGTAACGTTTTTTAATTTTACAAGTACAATAGTTACAGTATAAATACGTACACCGAAGTGTCAGAAAAACGGTACACCAGACTAATACTTGGTAGGTCACCCACAGGAGCGCAGGATTGCAGAAATACGACGGGGAATGGACTCCACTAGCTTCTGGATATATGCTGTAGGCAATGCTCACCGTACGTACTGCCAAGCGTTCCGAAATTCAGGTGTATTCCGAGGTCTCGGATTCCTGTGTTCGACAGCGCAGTGCATGATATCCCAAATGTTTTCTATCACGTTCAGATCTGGGGACCTGGGTAGGAATGGCAACACCCCAAACTCAGATGAATGCTCCTCTAACCATAATGTGGCGTCCTGACCTTTGTGTGGAGGTTGGTTGGTTGGTTGGTTGGTGGATTTTATTGGCGCAAGGGCCAGGTTTGGCCAAAGAGCGCCAGACAAAGAACTATCAGCCACAGATTTTTAAAAACGTGGAAAATGATCAAGAGCAGACAGGCTTGGCAAAAGCTGAAAAAGAGCATGATGAAAGCTGTGAAGACAAGGTAGTTAATTAGGTCTATATAAAAATTTATTAATCCGCTATTATATATATATATATATATATATATATATATATATACACACACATATATATATATATATATATATATTTTTCTTTAAACACAACAACACAAAGGATGAGTCACTCTCCTCCCCCCACACTCCTCTTCGATGCTGGCAGAGGGCGGGGACGAACTCTCACTCTCTTCCCCCCATGTTCCTCTGCAATGTTGTTTGAGGCTGGGGACGAACTGTCACTCTCCTCCCCCTATGTTCCTCTATAATGTTGGTTGAGGGTGGGGACCTCGCTGAGGCCGAGACAGTTGGATGGACACTGCACACCTTTGCGGATTGAGGGCCGGGTCTTCCGCACGTGCAGGCTTTCGGCTGGAAACTGGAAGAGACGGTCGGCAGCAAAAGAGAAGGCCCAGAATCAGGTATTCGAAAAATCTCGAGCTCGGGGAAAAACACCTGTGTCGATTGGTCAGCTGTAGATCGCTTGGCAAGGGCGGCGAGAGCTACAGGGCGCGGAACAAAGGGCTGCACGGGTTGTGGCAGAGACTGAACTACTGCGGCAAAAGTACGCTGTCGGGTGGTGGGTATACCCAACTTGGCCTTGGCAGCAGGGTACGAGAGGCCTTCCAGGGTCTTGAGGCGCTGGATCGCCATCTCGTCCTTCCATTTCATACAGTTGCGGGAGTAAGCTGCATGGGCCTCACCGCAGTTAACACAACAGGCCGCAGAAGTGCAACCTTCCCCGTCATGTTCACTGGAGCCACAATTTGCGCAACGAGCGGAACTCTTACAGAAACGTTGTGAATGCCCGTACCTCTGGCACCTGAAACAGCGCAGAGGACTGGGAATGTACGGGCGAACTCCACAGACCAAGTAGCCAGCCTTGATTTCGGTCGGAACTTTCGGGGAGTTAAAGTCAAGATGACATTTTTTGACTTAATCATGGAACCATCACGCCGGAACATCATACGACGTGCAGCAATAACACCGTGATCAGCAAGTTCAGTCACGAATTCGTCTTCACTGCATGGCAAGAGATCAAACTCCGAAATAACACCCCGAGAGGTGTTAAGAAACGGGTGAGGTGTCACTTTTACAGGATTGCCTTGAAGACTAGTGAGGTTTAGAAAAGTGTTACTCTGAGAAACACTGCAAGTTTGGACAAGCAGGTCCCCAGAGCGAAGCTTCCTCACAGACTTCAAGGGGCCAACCGCAGCGTCCAAAGCTTTAGAAATGAAAAAGGGAGATCTGGTGGACAGTCTCTCATGCGGATCGATGGATTCTACAAGTAAGTGAGTAGCATGCGTAGTCACAGCAATTGAGGAGACGACGCTTCGGAGCGACTGGTACAGCCGCCGAAGAAGAGGTTCCACATTCTTGGTCCAGGTCAAGGTCTAAAGACCGTTTAAGGGTATGAGACTTGGTAGGTTGAGAAGACGAAGGAGAGTCATTGTCAATAATCATTTTCTCAGGCGACTTAAATTTGGAGTTTTTCTTTTGTTTTTACCCATGGAAAAAGGAAGAGGATTCGTCTGCAAACTACTCCACCCACCACCGAGCCCTACGAGGGAGAACTGGAGGTCTGCAAGTCAAGAAAATGACGCTGGACACAGTTCTGGAGCTTATACTTTGCAGATATAGTCCGTTGGCTGTGATCACACGCACTCGGCGGACACTTCGGCCTCCGGGTACCGTCATGCCAACGCCTTTGGCATGATCCCACAGCCCCCGGGCTCACCCTGCCGTGCTATACGACAAAAAAGCCGCTAAAGCCCTGCACACAACTTGGTACAAGACTTCTGACTAGAGGTGGGTTAGTCTCTAGCCTCCCGTTTACAGCGACGCCGGGGTCGAAGAGGAGTGTTGGCACACAGGAGGCACTTATCCGGTCTCCTGCGACCTCAGCCGCCAGACATCCCATTTCCGCCTCACGGGTCTCCGCACGCGGCAAACATGCAGGTAGGTCTAGCACCCAAACCAGTTAAAAGGAGAAAAGAAATCCAAAGAAGACAAATCCTGGAAGGGAACCTAAACGGAATCTCAGCAACCTACGAACTGAGCGGTTAATATAAAACAGTTAGTGGTGGAGGGTAACAAAACCACAAGACCGGGGTGTTAGTACATAACGTGGTAGCGATTAGGTAAAGTATACAACACGGGCAACTAGCCAGTGGAGAAAATAAATAAAAACGAAAAAGCGAGACACAAGACTAGCTCCGGGATCGTGGGGCCGCGACTCCCCAACAGCTGGATGAACAGCCGTCCCTGCAAACACCAACAGCACCAAAACAAAAAAAAACAGGCGGTGGCATGACAACAGATGTTGACCAGTCACAAGGTCAGCTCGGGCCGTGGGGGCGCCGCTCCCCAAATAACTGGAAAACCAGTTATCCCCGTGCGGGGGTTTTGTGTGGAGGTGAATTGTCCTGTTTGAACATGCCCAACCCATCAGCAGGAATGCAGGACATGAACGGGTGTACCACGTCAGAAAGGATGCACATATAGCGTTGGCCGGAAACAGACGTTTGTTGACGTTCCAGGGGTCCCAGTGAATTCCAGATAAACACAACCCATACCATTACGAACCCCCCACCAGCCGGTACCGTTATCTGTTGACAGGCGGATACATGGCTTCATAGGGTTTGTGCCACACACGAATCCTTCTTCCATCTGCACGATACAGTTAGAAACGCGACTCGTCATACCAGGCTACTTGTTTCCAGTCATCAAGTGTCCAGTGGCTGTGTGGCCGTGCCCAAGCGAGGCGCATAGTTCTGTATCGTGCACCCATTAAGGGGACTCGAGTTCGGCGTCGGCTCCCAAATCCCATATCGTGCAGGGCACGTTGCACAGTCCGGACGTTGATGCTTGTTGAGGCTCCAGCATTGAATTCCGACGATAACAGCGAGAATGTTGCACGCCTATCGCGGGAAACGGTTCTTGACAGCCGACGATGGTCACTTTCACCCAATGTCTTTTTTTGGCCACTCTGGTATCGTAGGTTGGAAGTTTTGCCGGAATTCTTGGAGTCACGGTACACCCTTCCAATGGTCGTCCATAAAAATGCGAACTTCGTTTCTACCTTCGAAATACTATGGCCCATCTCACGAGCGTCAACTATGATACCGCGTTGAAAATCGCTTAAATCGTTATTACTTGTCATTCTCATGCCAAAAACATTTCTGACAGCTGGCAAGGATGTGTATCGCTTTATATACGCACTAGAGGATGGAACCGAGTACGCGCACAGGTGACGTTGCTCAGTATTTTGCATAAGCTCGTCTGTACAAAAAATTCCGGCACTTTAGTGTATATGAATGTAAAGAATCAGCAATTATGCAATCTATGAGACTTTCCCCATAATAGACGCAAAACTGCGTTCGAAACTTATCGCACTATTTTCCTAATGCCGCAATAGAATGTGTGTATAATCACCATCTCATGAAGACGAAACCCGTGTACGATTTCGAGTAATAATTTTCTAGACAAACTACACTTTATTTGTCCATCAGAAAGTAGAGATATTTCCCAACAGTCTGTAACTTAAGACCACTGTTTAATTAGGCGCCTAGGTTTAGAGCTAACGATCTTCGCATCGCTATAAATATTTCACTTGGACTATTTCTCTTCGATTGTGATACTAGCTAAATGTAAATGTTATCCGTATTTCTGATAGGTTTCACATTTATGCGGTGGGAAGCAACAGAAAATATTATTGCTATTCGTGAAGGATGTTTCATTGCAAGAAATATCGATAATTAATAATTTAAGCTTACCTCTATGTTACTGGTTACAAATTTCATATACAACATGCTTTAGTAGTTTTCCAGAAGAAACATTATTTAGCAACATTCTGCGTTTTTCGGAAGCACCTGGAAATGGGAATTATCTTCCCCAACATAAATGAAAGTATTTCTCAGAGTTTTCGGAGTGGGGTCTCATGTGGGCTCACATTGCTAATGATTTCAAAACAGTACTAACACAATCTTTCAGCTTTCATTTTATAATTCTGCAAAACAAACAGTGAGTACTCTTAAGTTAATGTAGGGTTCTGTTGTTCAAAACTCTTCAGATGAACTATCAATTAGATATATTGTTAGGGGGAATGCTAGAATTCAGGTATGCCCTTGTATAAGAGAGTAAACTATACTATTTTAAATAACAGTCCAAAAGAAAATTTTTACATAGTCTTATTTTCATACCTTTATCGAGTACGTTTAGAAATTCTGGTACGTAATATTACGTATCGAACACAACCGATGGTAATAATCACTACATATTTCTTAAATATTAGTTCGAAGGATTCTCAATTTTATTATTGTTCAACGGTTGGTTCGTAACACAGGTTATTTAAAGTGAGAATTCATTCCCTTTGGGATACTATCTGTGTGTCCAATTAAAACTTTAAAGAATTTAAGATAACTCACATACATATGAATTATTTGTTTGGAAGATACTACTAGAAACTTTCATTGAAATATGAAGAAATAAAAATAACTTTTCATTCTATGGTTACATATATGACTACTTTACTTTGCTACTTTTCAATTCTTTTAACCGATCAAAGTTATATCAATAAAAAAATCCTTTTCAATCAACTTTTTCTTTATCACCTTTAAATTTATACAACTATCGTTTGCTTTAACCCTCTAGGCGGCGAGGACGCATATATACGTTCACAAAAACTTGCTTAAAAGTGGCGAGCACGCAATATTACGTCCATCAAAAACCAGCTCAAAAGTGGCGAGAACGCATATATACGCAGCTTCACCCCTCCATTAGGAACTAAACCACGCCGGCTCGTTAGGATGAATTGGGGATAGATTAGCCGCGGGAAGGAAGGTCTTGCGGGGGATGAAAGGGAACGAAATCTTCCTATAAAGGCCTATTGTTAGAATGAGGAAGATGCCCACAGTCAAACAGCAGTGATTTGAAGATCTACGCAATTCATCCTTGTACGTTACCTTTATTTACTCCGTGCATTTCTTATTTCAGACATGAGCAAAAATCCAACTGAGTGTGTGTGTGTTTTTTTTAATGTCTGAGTATGTAAGTTCTTTTAAATTAAGTGATTAGAGCAAAATGTTCTGAAATTTTGGGCTTTCAATACATTTCGGAAGTAGAACGAATAATATCAGGTGTTAAGATCGCAATTAGAAAAAGAAAATTAATATTTCTGATTGCCGAAAGCTATTGTTTTTCTCACTCACCTGGATAACAAGCGCGAACGAAAAGTTTCAAAATTAAAAAAAAAAGGAATAAATATAATTCAGTGAATTCACCCATTAATTCTTTTTTTTCGTTCGCAGTCCAAGGAAAAAAACTATTTTAGTAAATTAGTGAAAATACAGTTCTCTTGGTTGTCACCCTTAAAATAACTCATAACGCAAAACAGAAAGAGATGCGTTACATTATCCATACACTTGACTGGGAAGAACATACACTGGTGGAAAGTAAAAAAAGAACACCAAGAAGGAGACGTCTGATACCAACGAAATTTATACAGCATAATAAGTGAATATAGAGGATAACGTGATCAAAACATTATGGCAAAATACAGCTGTATTTGCTGGTAAACTGAAAAATAACATTTCCATGTAACATGGTTAGTACGAAGCTGAACCGCCATGAACTGCGTCACACTGTGCGATTCTGGCATGGGGTCTGTCGTACAGATGTTGGTTGTCAGTTTGGGGTATTGAGTTCCAAGATTCCTCAACCTGGACACGTAAATCGGGGATGGTCGTGGCTGGCCGTGGAGACCGGATAAGTCGTTGTTCCATAACATCCCACACGTGCTCAATGGGGGACAAATCCGGTGAACGTGCAGGCCACGGAATTTGTGTCGCACCCTGAAGAGCATGTTACATTGCACGTGCCGTGTGTGGGCGTGCGTTATCTTGCTGGAAAACACCACAATGGACGGACCTTACAAATGACACAACAACGGGCTGAATGATGTTGTTGGTGTAAGAGGTGCTGTTTAACGCACCCGGTACAAACACGTGTTGTATACGGGAGTGATAGCTGATCGCTCCCCACACCAGAAGACCAGGGGTAGGCCCTGTGTGTCGCTGGCGGATGTAAGAAGGTTGGAGACGCTCCCCTGTGCGTCTGCGAACACGCACACAGCCATCGGAGGCTCCCAAGCAGAATCTGTTTTCATCGCTGAACACGACAGATTGCCATTGCGTTCTCCAGTGGAGACGTTGGTGACACCACTGCAGCCGTTCCTGACGGTGGGCTGGAGTCAGAGGCACACATGCCAGAGGCGCACGTGCACGTAGTCCTGCATCCAGTAAACGGTTGCAGATTGCTCGCACAGTCACCTCAGGTGCAACGGCAGCTCGGATTTGCGTCGCAGTGGATGTTCTGCTTGACAACGCCGCTCTTCTTATACGTCGATCGGTCCGCTCATCAGTCCGTCTGTGACTCCCAGTTCCACGTCTTCTCGTGTAGGAATGTTCCTCGGACAATCTACGCCACCATCGTACCACCACCAATACTTCCCATCCAATTCGCTCCGCAATACGACGATACGACCACCCGGCCTCGTGGAGTACGACTAGACAACCTCGCTGAAAGTCCAAAAACTGCTGAAATCGTACACATCTTCCATGTCCAGGCATTGCAGCTTCTTCAGGGTCTTCGCACGTGTCCGTACGCCGACGACTGATTGCATTCACTTCGCCGTACTCCTTAAATACCACCGACGATAATTTGCATATTATGCCGTGCTGTGGCGTACGCGCTCACCGGTTGGTCCCGAAATTAACATCACACCTACGTAAAGTCGACCCCATTAACATATGTAAATTTCATGATCGTCCGCCAATTCCTTCTTGGTGTTCTTTTTTCACTTTTCGCCAGCGTATATATATACTCGTATAAGTATATATCTCATCATTTTCAACCATTATCAATCTACTGCTAGATGAAATGACCCAGATGAAGATCACATGGGAGATGGGTGGGTGAAATTCGAAAGCTTGCTCCCAAGTCGCAAGTTTCCAAGTCTTTTCCATAACTGTCTCTCTTCAGCACGTTTCCTCCATGCCACTCCGCCAAGCTTTCCGATTTCTTCCATCCATCTCCCATGTTATCTTATGACTCATTTTCTGTCTTTTGTCCCTTGGTATCCAGTCTAATATTTAGGTTGCTCATGTGTAGTCCATTCTTAGAGTAGTATGTCCAGCCCGTTGCCATTTCAGGAATTTTTGTTTTGATCATCATGTTTTTCACTCTCTCTATATATATACACTCAATGGACAAACATTAGATATACCTACCTAATAGCGTGTTGGCCCTCCTCTACTGCGAAGAACAGATTGTACACGTAGAGGCTTCGACTCCACCGGATACCGGAGGGTTTTCCGAGGTAATGCCAGCCATGCCTGTTGCAGCGTTGTCTTCAACTCTGGCGAAGACGATTCAAGATCCATGGATCTGAAGTAACCCTTCATAGCATCCAGAAGACGCTTCATCCTAGCACCTTGGGGCCGCTGGATGGCTCCAAACCCAGATGAGTGTTCTCGAGGCATGCCTGTGTGATTGTGGTCCAATGGGGCGGCTCATTGTTCTTCTGGAACAGACCATTGGCCGCAGGATGCGGGAAGGTCATGAAAGCGTGTAGGTTATCACCCAGCAAAGGTTGGCAGGGTGCAGAGGTTACGGACCTCTCCAGACACACGAAGGGACCTGATGTGCCTCATAAGAATGCTCCCAGAACAACGCAGATCCACCACCTACTTGAACAGGGCCGACCTGTCACGGCGAGGCTATGACCTCATGCTTTCTATGCCACATCCGCAAACCATGTCAGCTTGGTACAGATGAAAAAGCGATTCATCTGACAACACGACGTGGCGCCACTCTGAAAGGTTCCTGTTTTGAAGCTCTTGGCACTTGGCGAGGTTTAATTTCTGATGACGAGCAGTGAACAGTGGCACTCGAATAGGGCGTCGGCTCACGTAGCCAAGAGTATGCGGCATACTACGTATCGTTCACTCACTGACACTGCTTGGGCCTCCGTCATTTAAGCAGCATGTGATTTTCACCGCAGTCGGCGAGCGTTTGGTCTGTACGAGCCTGGATATTCTACGTCGTCCCAGGTCATCAATGGCGCGTGGTCGGGCATTGCTTGCTCCCATGCGCTGGTACGTTCGTCGATCGTATACTCGCGTTACACCCTTGATACTGTTGGCCTCGGCAACTCCAGCGTTCCTACCACTTCGGCGATAGAATGACTCATCCGTCTTTCGCCGACAATGCGTCAACGTTCAAAGTCGCTCAGGTCACCACGTTAACCCATGTGCTTCGATTGTGACGCACTATGGGAAGCCCTGCTGCGTGCGTATTTAACACATGCGTTTGGTTTTGGTCTGTTCCACTCTGGTTGGAGGATGCCCACGTGAACTGCCCGTCACCCCTACCTCTATTAATTTCGTCTACTGTGTGTATATCACCCTTCTGACTTTTGGCATGATATCCCAGTAATTATTTTTGGAACTCTAAAAATCCTTTTATTTTTCTCTTGGTAGCATAAACCATGTAGGAGAATTCATGTACTTCCGAATTTTTGTGGTGCGCAGCTTTTCTGCTAGGTGGCGTAATATTTATTATACTATAGGTACATTTAAAATATCCAGAAGGAAGAAAATACTTTCGCATTAGATAGCTGAAGCAGTGAGCAAGACGGTTGGAAGTAAAGTCCACTGATAAACCGCTAAATTAACTTACCACTAGGAAAACAACTAAATGAACACCAGGCAAATGTCTTAAAACTTTTCATGTAAAACAGTGTACACAGATTGCATTTAGTTCAGGGACTTTGTCAAAGCGTACGAGTTTTCCTGATTACATAAAGCATAATTACAAAAACTCGAACAAAAAGGGATAAAACTCCGTGTTTACGAGTTTGCCGAGTACCAATGGATGCCATTCCTTTGTGCCGCCCCGTTGGCGCAGGCTTATAACCAATCGTACAAGTGGGTCCGGATTCGAATCCCAGTGAGTCATGGATGTTGTTTTTGTCTTACGCATAAGCGCCGACCATGGAGGTGCAAGGCGAATCTTGCCCCCTGAATAATTTTACTGCAGGGGAAGTGCCCACCCAGTATTTTTTATTCTGTTCAACTAAATAATCCCTCGGGTATCATAAAGTACACCAAGCTCCACCTTATGAGGCCAAAGCTATTTATTTCCAAAAAAAAAATAATAATAAAAAGCTAAATGAGTAAACACGTTTTTTACATATTCAGTATTACTCATTTGAAAGGAAATTTGATTGACATCCCCGTATTGTGTTTTACATGTTCTCATGATGTGTGGAAACATTGAAAGCAATTATCATAAATAAAATCTCTGACGCTTTTATTTATCTATTTATTATTTGTGCTTCTCGTTCTTTGTTCCAGTGACCTCGCTAATTTCTTGCATTTTTTATAAATGTTTGGAACTAAAGTATCTCTTTTTTTTTTTTTTTTGATTAGAGGTTTAACGACCACCCGGAGCAACTTAATGGGCTATAAGCAGTCGCCCGTCCCTAATTTATGGTCACTGGTTCCAGGGAAGGGAGAGATCCAGTGCCGTAAGACAAACACAACATCCATGCCTCACCGGGATTCGAACCCGGACCACTTACGGACGAATGATCAGAGGCCATCGCTTAAACCACTGCGCCACCGGGGCGGCTAAAGTATCTCTGGATATATCAATAAAATCACAGGCTCAATTTTATTTTTAAAGAAAATGTTTCTGTTTATTTGTGCATTTGCTGATGGACAATTAGAATTGCGTTTTGAAATAAAGAACGTTGTCATAGTTTATCTTTTTGCCCTTTTTTTTTGTTCTCCTGAGAAAAGAAGAAGAGTGTCCCTCCCACATTTGGTCTCTTCATGTCTGCCCCTCTCCCTTCCCCAACAATTTGGTGAAGTCGACGCCACTGGTTTTACCGAACTGGCTTTCTCCCTTCCATGGAACCAGTGGCCTTAAATTAGGGACGGACGATTGCTTATAGTCCACTGAGTTTCTCACGGTGGTCGTTAAACTCTCAACAACAAAAAATAAATAAATGCCTCATATGAGAAACTGCATGAGTTTACATGTATGGATTTTTTTCCGTATAGGAATTTTCCGCCAAACGTCCAAAACCACATCGTGAGAACTTACAGTACCAATGTGCCCCTCGCCCCCAATCACTTTAATACTGATATTTTTCATTTTTGCGCTGATAAGGTTTTAGTTTCATTTTTATTGTGTTTTTAGCACAAGCAGTTAAATATTCTTTTCTACAGATTTAATTATTTAGACGTAAAGGAAAAAGGAAACAGACATGTGTAAGTTTTTTTCAAAAGTAAAGAAAAGTGTTCAATTTACACGAAATAATTCCAAGTAGTGAACTACTCTGCATTCTTCTCTCCGTAATAAGAAGAATACAAACTGTTAGCTCCCCATCCATTCACATGTCTTTGATTTAGTATCGCAGCAAAAATGTTTAAACAAATTCTTGTTATATTAGACATGTGCGATCTTTGTGAACAACAGGAATTATGCTTTGTATTTCTTAGTGCCTAAGAGACCGAGATTAGCGCTTAGAATACGGAGTGATCGGAACCCTCAAATTGGTCAAAGGAAAAAAGCTACATTTTTTCCCAGTCTGTGAAAAGCCGGACCATAAATGCCGTAAGGCAATGAGTAAAACCTACGCACAAGGGATGTTTCCACACACTTCCCCGAGAGGAGAGACCTTTTTCCGCTGAAACGAAAACAGTGATCGACTGATAAGGAATCCTAGAAGAAACGATTTCCACATGAGTCTATTTCAATTTGAATATCCTTTGGGGATATTCGTCCGAAAAATAAAAGATATAATGATGTTTTACTGCACGTGAGGGCAGATTTTCAGGGTTTACGAAAGGCCGCTTAAAAACGTTTGTGACCACATCAAGAACCGTTGGAACCATGGGTATGTTAGGAACAGAACAATTGGTCACATAGGCATTAAGAACATGTATATACACTGAAGAGCAATTGAATTAGAGATACCTGTCTAGTAACGTGTAGCACCAACTTTAGCCAAGATGACGGCGGCGATTCGTCTCGGCAAGGACTCGACAAGACACCGGAAGCGTTGGGAAGCCATACGGATGCACGACCCCTGAACAAGCTCCCACAGTTCACGAATATTTGATAGAGGATGTCAGAGCCTCGAACATCTCTCTCGATGAAATCCCAGATGTGCTCGATGGGATTGAAGTCAGGTGACCTAGCTGGCCAAGGAGCGAGGTCACGTCGGTGGAAGTGTTCATTCAACCATTCGGATACAGTTCGGGAGAGATGGCATGTTGTATTTTCTTGTTGGAGGATGAGGTCTCCAGTTTGGTGTTGAAACCGTAAAAACGGGAGCAAATGGTAGTCCAGGAAATCCCGGTAACGTTGACCTGTGAGAGACGATGTCACACGACCACGGGTCCCATTTCAGTCCACGTAAACAGTCCCCAGAGTACCCTGCTGGAAAGATGGATCCATCGCTTCATGTGGTTTGCGCCGTACTCGTATCCTGCCATCCGCATGTCCCAACGTGAATCTCGACTCATCAGTCCAGGCAACATTTTTCAAAATGTCTAATGTCAAGTGGCGATGTTCCCGTGCCCATGCTAATCTTTGCACTCTGTGATATGCGGTCAGCAGCGGTATCCTCGTGGGACGATGGCTTCTATAAACGGTAGGGAGGATATCGTTCTGGATGGTGTGACTGCTTATGCGTTTTTGTGCACCAGCGTTAAATTGAATAGTGATTTCTTGCACTGAGGCCCGTCTATCCGCTGTTACAATGCTAGCTAGCCGACGATGACCCCGCTCATCCACACGTTGTTGTCCACGGCAGTTGGCACTTGCAGGGTTGGTTTTATCGGATTCGATGCACTCACCGTGCACCCGTGGCACAGTGGCTCGAGAAAATCCCAGTGCCTGCACGACTTCCGAGATGGAGTGACCCATGTGTCGGGCCCGACAATTTGACCATGATCAAATGCGCTTATATCATTCATCTTACCCATACTGCTTCCGACTCTTACTGATTCCCGTCGCATCACTCCTTATATTGTCGGATCACTGCATACATCATATCGTTTCCGTTTACAGGGCAGCCCACAGCGCCACGTTTGCATAACCGCAGCTGTCTCTAATTCAATTCCTCTTCAGTGTAAAATGTCTAATTTTCTTTGGAGATTGGCTTAATCGTTTTGCACTTCAAAGAGATGAGACGGTAACTAAATGTTTAGTGGTGACGATTTCTTGTCACAGTGTTAACCTTGTCTGCATTGAAAAAGTGAATATGAGAGTCGTTATTCGCCCACACTACTTTTTATTCGGCGATTGGTTCTTACACCATCTGTCAGTCCATCGCTGTTTTGCCAACATTCGTACTACCATGCAGAGCTTCTGTACAAAATCTTTTGTTTTTTTACATTTCATTCTTTTTCTTCACTTCTAACGTTTTATTACTCCGTCTGTCAGTCCTTTCTCCTAACCATTTAGCCACCACACAGAACATCCAATTTTAAAACCCACACACACACACACACACACACAAATATATATATATATATATATACATGAAGTCGAGTCACATTATTGTGATCACCTCCTACTTTTGACATCAACAGCGCGTATCCAATGAATGAACGCACATGTCGTGAGCTGGCTTGCAGGGTATATATGATGCACTGTTGGCATACTGAAAACATATCACTCGTTGCTGTCATGGAAAAAAGGAGCGATTTATCAGTTTTTTAAAAAGGGATGATTATCGGCTTTCTGACCAAGGGTGGCAGCATTTGTGAAACAGCGCAGTAGGTGAACTGTTAGCGCGCTGCTGTGGTTAAGGCGTATCGTAGAAATGCACAATTGCGAATAAGCGAAGTGAAAACTGCGGAGCGCCGCATGCCATTGACGTGAGAGGTGAACGTCAGGTTCGAAGGTGCTTGAAGGCCGATCGACACGTTGCAGTGGAGCAACCCCTGGCCGAATGAAACAGGGGCACCAGCAAGTGTGTCTAAAATAGAGTTCAGCGAACCCTACTGCGTTTGGGGCTACGATTCAGAAGGATGGTCACTGCATCTATGTTAACGAAGGTGCGTCGGCAGAAAAGACTTCCCAGCAAAAACACAAAGATAGGGAAACTGCTAGACACCAGCTCGCAGTTATGGGTATATACACAGTTGAGTCGCATTATTGTGACCACCTCCTACTTTTGACATCAACAGGGCGTAGCCAATGAATAAATGCACGTGTGGTGAGCTATCCTGCAGGGTACATGAGATGTGCTGTAGGCATTCTGAAAACATACCATTCGTAGCTGTCATTGATAAGAGGAGTTTTTTATCAGTATTTCAAAAAGGGATAGTTATCGGATTTCGGAACAACAGTGGAAGTATTTCTGAAACCGCTTAATTTGTAAACTTTTCGCGCGCTTCTGTGGTTAAATTGTATCGCGATTAGAGAAATAGCACCATTGCGAATACGCGACGTGGAAACTGCGGAGCAGCACGTGTCTCTGATGAGAGAGGTAAAAGTCGGCTTCGAAGATGTTTGAAGGCCGATCGACTCGCTACAGTTGAGCAACTCACCGGCCGAATGAACCAGAGGGCTACCAGAAGTGTGTTTAAAAATACAGTTCATCAAACCCTGCTGCGTATGGGGCCCCGATGCAGATGGATGATCACTGCACCTTTGCTAACGAAGGTGCATCGGCAGAAAAGGCTTGCATTTGCACTGTAGTCTCGGAACTGGAACTACAAATTATGGCCCCGAATGTACAACTGCAAACGGTGTAAAATAAGCCTGCAGCTGACCGCGATCATATCGCGCTTTGATTTTGAGTGAAAATGTCCCAGCGGAAGAGAACTGACTTTGAGAAATGAAAGATTGTTGGTTTTATATTAATGATTAATGAGTTGTCCATAAGAGAAACCGAGATGCGTTTAACCATACCCAAGTCCCCTGTTCTAGATGTACTGAATAAGTGGAAGACACATGGCGTGCTTAAAGCAGCAAAACGTACCGGCAGACCAAAGAAAATCATTGATAGAGGACGTCGAAGCCTCAGTATAGTCGTTACAGCTAATCGACGGTGTACTGCACAAGACCTCGGTGTACAGGTGAGAAAAATTCTGGAATCTCGGTATGTACACGTACTATTCGTAGAGAACTTCGGGCCATGGGTTACCGTGTACGTGCGGCTCCTCATAAGCCTTTCATCTCCACTCGGAATGCTACTCGTCGTTTACCATGGTATAAAGGACATTTATCGTGGACCGTAGGTCAATGGAAACGAGTCCTATGGACTGATGAATCCGGATACACGATCCATCAGTCTGATGTCCCTGTGTGGGTACGGCGGTAAGCTCTGGAACGCTATTTACCACAGTCAACCGTTCCTACGGTCAAGTTTGGAGCTGGCAGTGTAGTCGTGTGGTGGTGGCTTTCGTGGTATTGTTATCGTTGACAACCCTGATAACCAGCACGTCTACCTCGACAATCTGGACAATTATGCCCTACTAACTCTGCGGCAATACTGTGGAAACAAGCCTTGTTGGTACCAGAAGTATAATGCACCGAACCATAAAGCAAGAACTGTTACGGTGTGGTTTGATGTTAATTCCGTATCGTGTGTAGACTGTCCAGCACAAAGCCCTGATCCTAACCCCATAGAGCACCTATGGGATGAATCAAAGCGCCGCATAAGAAGTTTGGAACCAAGGTCTACTACTGAGCAACAATTAGTGGAAGCAATATGTACTGAATGGAAGCGCATACCTATCGTTGTGTTCCAATACCTTTTCGAAAACATGTCTCGAAGGGTCAGTGCATGCATTAGGGCCAAAGATGGACCGACACAGTACTAATGTATATCAATAAATGCCATGCTGTGCTTCTCTTCTTGGTGTCCAGTGACTTTTGTCAATGTATATACTGTATATACAGACAGTTCTGGAACAAACTTAGGGAGACTTTCATCCAGCAGTGGACTGGTAATGGTTGACAATGTTGTTGTTGATGATAATATATATATAGTACAAGCACAAATCGGGGGCACTGTATTTGGGGTGTGCCAGGGACGCACGCGGAAATTCCTAGTTACGCCTTAGGCGTTGCTCATAGAATGTTTGTTAAAAATATAGCAGGCATTTATTCTGGATATCAGCTGGTGGTCACAACAATGTGACTCAACCGTATGTATATATATATAAATTCCAGCAGAAAGAGTCCAAGAATGATGACCACATTGGAGATAAATTCATGAAATTCGAAAGCATGCCGGAGTAACATGGATCAGAATGCCTCAAGACAGACAGTTCTGGAAGAAACTTGGGAAGACCTTCATCCAGCAGTAAATTCATAATGGTTGATTATGATGATATATATAGTAGAAGGAAAGAGGGAGGCGCAATATTTGGGGTGTGCCCGAGACGCACGCGGAAATGCCTAATTACGCCTTTGGCGATGCTAACAGAATGTTTGTCAAAAATATAGCAGAGATGGGAACGGCTTTGCTTTGTATTTTGCCTTTTGTAGATGCACTTTAGCTATTTCAGGTCAAGTGGCCTGTAGATAGGGGAAACTACAAGGAGTGCTGGAAAATGTAAAGTATTTCAGTAAAAGAAAATATTTCGCTTATGGTATATATGTCTTAAATTGCTTCACGATTTGTGTACCAGTTTCTCGGTTCTCGTCAGGCCCTTCACCCCAGCAGTAAGCGCTTATTAGTTCTATCCCGCGCAACAGGGGTGTTAGAACTCTGTGTAGAAGAACTGGCCACAAGTAGTTTAAGGGACCGTATTAAATATGCATTTTTGATCGCTTCGTGACCGCGACCAGCAGATGTTGGTTATCTGAGTCATATAATGTTCTGACTCGCGAAAGCGGTCGGGAAGGTTGGGGTTACTAAAGGTGTAAAATATAAAGCATTTCCGGTCCGATCGGGAGATTTTCAGCACTTACAAACTATAACTCGAGACACATTATTTGAGGGCATTTGCCTACTCAGCAAACCTGTATGGGAGGGTGGGAGGGATTTTCAAAAGTGTAAAATATAAAGGATTTTGGTCCAATCGGGAGATTTTCAGCATTTATAACCTGAAAGTCAACAAATTATCTGAGGCCATGTGCTGCCTCAGGAAATATGTCGGGATGGGGGAGGGGGGGGTTAACACCAAAAGTATAAAACATAAAGTATTTCCTTTTGAAAATGCTGAAAAACTGCTGATCGGACACGAAACTATTTACATTTTAATATTTTGGCTTTATTCCCTCCATCCAACAGGTTTCCTGAGGCAGCGTATGCCCTCAGATAATTTTTTGACTTTTATGTTGTAAATGCTAAAAATCTCCTGATCGGGCCGGAGATCCTTTATATTTTACACTTTTGGTATTACACCCTCCCCTCCTCCCCGACAGGTTTCCTGAGTGGGAACATGCCCTCAGATAATTTGGGAACGCTGAAAATCTCCCGTTCGGACCAGATATACTTTACATTTTACCCTTTTGGTATTACCCGCCCCACCTCCCAACAGGTTTGCTGAGTAGGCACATGCACTCAGATATATCCAGCAAAAACAGTCTTGCTGGGCCAGCAGCGGGCCATTGCTGGCAGCCAGCACTGCCAGCAATGGCCCAGCACTATGTTGCCGCTGCCGAACCGTCAATAAAATGTCCGGGCGGCCAACAGAAGGGCCAGCAGTTCAGGCCAACAGCTGGCCAACAGTTGGCACCCCATTAGTTGTCATATGCCACAACAGGGCCATCAGTGGTCAATCACAGGCAGTAGCTGCCACAAGTGGCCCTTCAGTGTCTCTGCAGGCAAGTGCCAGAAATGATGGCTAGCCTAATGTGGTCCGCTAGTGGGCCGTTAGTGGCAGCCAGCAACCACGTGACGTAACTGGTGGCTTGCCGAATCTTGTCCGCCAATTTCCCAGTAGTAGCCATAATAATATAAAAAAAGAAAGAAAGGATAACCGTAGTTACCTAAAGCTACATTTTTTCTACCTTTACGAAGCTTGCTGAATTAACGAACTGAGCTGGGGAAATTTTCTCGACATACCGGAAAAACACCGTTTGCATCCTGACTAGATTCGATCCTGGGCCGTTTGTGTGGAAGCCGCGCTCGCTACCGACCCGACTAACTCACGCCGTTCGGATATGTGCTGGAAACTATCGTTTTGGTATGCAATTTGTAATCGAATGCTTCTCTCTTTCATTTTACAATATTGAGAGGTATTTTTCATAAAAGCCAGTTTCATGAAATTGATAAATTAATTTCTTCAACGTAACGATAGTTTTTTTTTTTACCTTAAGGGAACTTCACTCATTTTCAAGGCGTGTACATACTTAGAGTCGCTTTCCAAAGTTTTGTACCGTCCTTGCCGTCTTGAAAAGAGATTGTTAAATAAATATATATTTACCCGGGTTCATGTCACATTCTGTTACATTTTTAACGTTGTGTCTTTCCTTTCCGTTGTCCGAAGCTACATCTGTTTTAAAGAGTAAAATATATTTTATTTTACTTCTCGTTATTTTTAGAAGCGAATTCCTCCCAGTCTTGTGTATTCAACCCATGGATGAGTACACCACATAGCGTTGCTTTTTTTTTCTTTCAAATAATTAATAAATTTTGTACGCGTATAATTCTTTTTTTCCAACAAACGCTATTTGAATGGTTTTCTAGGATATGTGTTTCAAGCGGTTTCAAATTTTTTCTTGTTATTCATCCACTCCATTCCATGAATTGTTATTCATGGGAATGGAGTGGGTGTATTTCATGGCTGTAGTCTAGTATTTCACGGCTTAATCTGATATCTTCGTCGACGTAAAATTTCATTAGGAAATTAATTCACCTCTCCACATATGGAATTTTTTCTTAACATCCACTAAAATAACACGATGGCGATAGCGTCGTCTTCAACTAACTGGTACCATGAGAGACACAGCAAGTGTTGCTTCTGCGCATGCGCAGTCCCATTGCTTCCACCTGCTGTTGGGGGTTGCATTGGTTGCCAGCAACGGGCCACTAGTGGCACTTGCTTGGAGGCCCACAATTCACGGCGATGCTGCAGGGCCATCAATGGCTCGCCAACTGATGGCGCTGCCACCAACGGACCACTACCTGCCCGTGAGCGGCAGATTTCAGCCAGCAGTGACCCAACACTGCCAGCTGGTGGCCAGCAGTTTCCCAGCACTTCTGTTTTTGCTGGGTAGTGTCGAGTTGTAGCTTGTAAATGCTGAAAATCTCCCGATCGGATCAGATATACTTTACATTTTACCCTTTTGGCATTACTTCCCCCCTTTTCCAACAGGTTTGTTGAGTAGGCACATGCCCTCAGATAATTTTTGAGTTTTTGCTTGTGAACGCCGAACGGGGCAGAAATTCTTTGTATTT
The DNA here is from genome assembly GCA_039090855.1 of Macrothele yani. Classification (NCBI taxonomy): domain Eukaryota; kingdom Metazoa; phylum Arthropoda; class Arachnida; order Araneae; family Macrothelidae; genus Macrothele; species Macrothele yani. The sequence continues at coordinate 54,240,141 of CM077033.1, forward strand.
CATATTTTAGGTTTTAAGCACCCCTCTCTTCCAATAAATTTCCTGGGTTTGCACATACTCGCAGATAATATGTTTAGCTGTAGTTTATAAACCTTGAAAAACATCGCAAATAAGAAAATATGAAATTACGGGAATTTTATATGTGACAGATAAACAATCTCGGGAGACGTAGCCACCGAGCAGTCCAGAACGCAATTTTTATACGGCCACTTAACATTTTTGTGGCCAGTCCTCCGCTTTGTCTTTTGCCCAAAAATCATGGAAATTTCTAAATTTTTTAATGAAAATGAAATATTAAGAAGAAAAAGGAGTATAGCCACATGAAGTTTGTTTATGCAGAAGAACTTTATGGCACTGAAATTGCAATGTGTCCAGTTCTCCGGTGACCGTTTCTCTGTACCCGGTTAGAATTATCGATCTTTTTATTATATTTTGACTAATTAAGACTAGTCCGTGAAGTACACAAAAACAAAGGTTTTTAACGTTATTTTTTTTCTCTAATTAGTTTATTCTACTCTCACAAAAAAATTGTATGTATATATTCTGTTTCCGTTCCAACAGGTAATCAAATGTGTGCTCGCCTGTTCTTGTGCTGTTACACGGTAATTTCTTATAATTGAATAAAGTTTCGCCTGTAAACCTGCACAAAGTCCAACAGAATTATATTTACAATAAATATCAGGTATTATACATTAAATCTCGCTACCATTAAAACATGAAATTACGGAAACTTTCTATAAGTCAGGGAACCAAACTCGGGGTTGAAGGCCCCAGAGCAATTCGAAGTTCAATTTTTGTGTTACTATGTAATAGTACTGTAGAACTGTTTTAACAAATTTTCATAATCTAGCGGATATTCCATTAGCCGTATCAATTTGAAAAACTTTGCGACCAGGCGAATAATTTATTTTCTTTTTTTTTCGAGATTATATAGTTTTAAATTCCATCCGTTACTTGAGTTGGAAGATCGAGAATTTAGGCACAACAGTTTAATCCTACGGACTGTAACGTAATATTAAAAACCACATGGTTTTTATTTAAATATGTTCAAAATTTTCCTCAATAATTCGTTCGTTTATGAAAGAGAAACAGCAGAAGAGATATCATGTCCGTATCATTTTCACAAAAAAACCTCATTCAGAGTCACAACAATTTGAAAATCTATAATTCAGAATTGTTCCTAGAATATAATTCTACTGATCGTTAGAAAAGAATTGCATTTACATGAGCATTCATTTTATTAAATTATTGTTATAACTTACGTTTTCGTTTTTTTCCATGAAAAAACTGAACTCCAGAGTAAAACTGACGATAAAGTGTCCTGAGGAACAGCGGCGAGCATAAAAAGATCAAAGCAGCTCCCTGTTCTAAGGGACTTTGGTTTCTCATTGTTCTCATTTTCTCGAAAGGACCTGCAGGCGTAAACCACAAGAGTTCGTGCCTTTTTGGAAAACTGCTGTTTATGTAATGACCGTAGGAATTGCCGCGCTTCTTACTGGGGGAAAAAGCACAAGCCCAGAATTGCCGGCCGCTTGCAGACAGTAAAAACCTACGAACACTGGGCTCCAAGGGAAGCTTTTGTTGTTATAGACGCCGACAGAATTTGTCACTGAATCTTCCAAATCTTACGCCGTCTAGAGGGTTAACATAGGTTTTTTATTCACCGATGTGCACATCCCTAATTTCAAGCAGTTGAGGAACCATTCAGCTCCTTAGCTGGAAGGACATTAAATCCACATGATACATAAATCACACATATTATATTTGGATAAATAAATTTTTTCCAAAGAATTTAATGAAGTCTTCAAATCTCAATTGCCTATTGTTCTTTGTGTAATATGTAGAGATTTGAAAGATCTGCATTCAATCAGGTAACACCTAACAATTTTAAAGTTCTGATAAAAAAACCATCTTTTTGTTGAATTACTGATAAAGAAACCGGTGTAATTCAGGTTAAACACCATTTTTTTAATCATTTAACGACTTTTTTCATGGAAATAAAATAAGCGTGAATTCTCAGTTTTACTCTTGTAGTGATCAGAACCTCATGGTCAGGGTTACCTAAAGAAAATTGAAAGGTATTTTAAAAACAAGAAAAGTTATAAAGAAAATATACAAGCCTGTTGGAAATGTGTACTAATTTGTAGTATATTTTTCATAAAATTTCCTTCTGAGCTTTAATAATGGTAAACAATGTTCTATTACTAACAGTAAATTGTTGAAATCTGTTTTTAATGGCGTAGAAATACAAACAGCAGCGTAAAAGCAAGCTTTCACCACTCACGGGTGGCTTCTTCGGGCAGCAAAGCTAAATTTAAATATTAAAGTAGTGTAATTTAGTGTTTATATTTATCTTTGCTGCCAGAATAAGCCATCCGTGGGTACCGAAAGCTAGCTTTTACGGTGTAGTTTGTATTTCTACGCCATTAAAAATGGATTTCAATCATTTATTGCTATTGACGTAGGCGTATTCGACCCAATTATAATTCATTTTAATGCTTTATTAACTCCATTAATATCACTGTTCCGTATATTTCTACAAAAACCAGAGCTTATATCCCATATGCTGCAATGTTTCATTGTTTTATATTCAGCTCTGAAATATTTCATCACTTTCAGTGTAATGGCGCGAATAACCTCTAATTATATTTTGAAAATGAGTGACACATCGTACATATTACACATGAGAAAAATACATTCTTAAACGAACTAGTACTGTTGTTCAATCACCTTAAATTACAAAATTGAAAAAAACAGTCTGCACGATATTTTACTTATATAAATACAGTGAAGATGGTTTTATTTTGCGATAATTTCCTGCAGAGTGCCCCACCATTCCGTAATATTCGCTGGAATATTACGGAACGTGAATATTACATTTTATAATATTTCTTGAATTAATACTCCACCGAATATAGGAATTGCAAGTATTGCATTCCGTAATATTTCTGGTAGTGATTGCACGTTGAACAGCATCCTAAATTTGTTCGATGGCGTTTTAATCCTGCGAGCAAAAGATCCAAGTTAGAATGCCAAACTCAATGGAATATTCATCCAGACATAATCGGGAATATTCCTCCTGCCATACAGAAAAACAACTAAAATGTCATCCCACATTTGTTCGGTGGCGTCTCAATCGCGGGTGTAAAATGGCCAAGTCAGAATGCCAAACTCAATGGAATATTCATCCAGACATAATCGGGAATATTTCTCCTGACATACAGAAACACAACTAAAAAGTCATCCCACATTTGTTCGATGGCGTCTTAATCGTGGGTGTAAAATAGCCAAGTCAGAATGCCAAACTTAATGGAATATTCATCCAGACATAATCGGGAATATTCCTCCTGCCATACAGAAACACAACTAAAATGTCATCCCACATTTGTTCGATGGCGTCTTAATCGTGGGTGTAAAATGGCCAAGTCAGAATGCCAAACTCAATGGAATATTCATCCAGACATAATCGGGAATATTCCTCCTGCCATACAGAAACACAACTGAAAAGTTATCCCACATTTGTTCGATGGCGTCTTAATCGTGGGTGTAAAATGGCCAAATCAGAATGCCAAACTCAATGGAATATTCATTCAGACATAATCGGGAAATATTCATCCGGCCATACAGAAACACAACTAAAAAGTCATCCCACATTTATTCGATGGCGTTTTAATTCTGCGAGCAAAGTGGCCAAGTCAGAATGCCGAACTTAATTGAGTATTTCTCCAGCCATAATCGATATTATTCCTCCAACCATACGCAAACACAAAAACACAACTAAAAGTTCATCCCAAATTTGTTCGATGGCGTTTTAATCATGCGAGAAAAATGTCGAAGTCAGAATGTCAAACTCAATGCAATATTACTCCAGCCATAATCGGGAATATTCATCCTGCCATACAGAAACACAACTAAAAAGTCATCCCACATTTGTTCGTTGGCGTTTTATTCCTGCGAGCAAAAAGGCCAAGTCAGAATGCCAAACTCAATGGAATGTTCTTCCAGCCATAATCAGGTAGCCGTGGACTTGTCGAGCAGCGCATTGTCGTGTTGAAAGAGGATACAAACTCCGCTGAGGTAGCATGATAAGAATGGTTGCAGATATTCCTCAAGAATGGTTGCGTGACGTCCACGAGTCACAGCGGCCTACAGAACTATGAGGGGTCCTAATTAGAGGTGAAGAAATATGGGTAGTTTTGATAGTCAAAAAATAACAATCAATAACTATCGACAGTGTGTTGGTAAAGTTTCTGGGGAGAAATTTGGTTTTCTGTGATGGAAAATTATTACAGAAAATAATGTTTCTTACTTTTTCACATTGTCAGAAAGCTAAGCTCCGATTAACTTTGAAACTAACCTGTTTTTTTATTTTTGTTTATTGGTGTGGGGTTTAACGGCCACCTTGATCAACACGATGGGTGATGTGCTGGAAACAGTCCCCCGTCTCTGATTTAGGGACACTGGTTTCAGGGAAGGGAGAAGCCCGTGCTGTAAGACAAACAGAACCACTACATCTATTCCTCACAGGATTCGAATCCGGACCGATCTCAGGCGAATGGTCAGAAGATAGGGCTCTGCTTCATTGGGGCTGGGAATCTACGTTTTGACGATATGTTCCTGAAGTGATTGAGCGAAAGTCACAAAAAACTTTTTTTGGCTGAACAACGAGCTAAACCGCGGCTCCTTAATTCTCATTTTCTGTTTGTATTGTTTGAATTTTCGTTTGTGTTCACAAAAGGTAAGGAACGAAATTCTGCAATTTAGTACGCAAAATAATTTTTTCTTTAAAGTTGAGCAAAATCGTGATAATAATTCGTGAGACATTAAATAAATAAAGTTTTGAGTGGGACTGTTCCTGAATTAATTTTTTTGGGAAAAGAGGTGGGCCATTTAAAACGACAGCAGCTAGATGCAGTTCTTTTTAAATTACCTCTCAGATTTAACGTATTCCGCGACGTTTTGTAGTTTTTTTCCGCAAAGCTATATTATGCGTAGAACTTATCCTTACCAAAAGAAAAATAATGTTGCACGAAAGATGTATTTCGTTTATCCATTAATACTGATTACTTACTTTTAACAACAAACTCTTTCAGCACCTGACGCACCATTACATTTCCAGTAGAAACAACAAGAAGAACGCTTTTTGACTTGGGCTTTATCTGACTGAAACGTACAGTTTCGCTTAGAGCTTTACTTAACATGAAGAACAACAAAGTACAAAAACCGTATATCCTCACCAGTGTAACAATTAATTTTAGTTTCGCATTGTCATCATGTATCAATATGGCTGGACTCAATGTTTTCTTTAGCAGTACAAATGAAGTGAAAATGAGCGTTCCAGTCATGAAAGTCATCGGTGGAAGATGAATAGTTTACACCATCGTGATTTACACCTACAACACTGAGAAACGTAAAATTATCGGTAGTTACGAAAAACTATCAATGCACAATCGATGTACTGAGTTGGACAAAACTATCGATAGTGCCATCGACAGTACCTCCATCTCTAGTTCTAATGGGTGTCTGCTGAAAACACTCCACACAATATCAGAGCCACAGCCAGCCTGCACTGTGTCTTTTAGGCATGCGGGTTTCATTGCCTCGAGGTATTGTCGTCACTCCCAGAATTGCCCGTCTGACCTAAACATGAGGTTCCGAAATTCGTTGGATCTGGCAATAAGTTTAATATCCTCTTGCGTCCAAAGTCGGTGTTCCCGAGACAAGCCGAGACACACAACCTTGTATCGTCGAGTCAGCAATGGAAACGGGTGGGACGGCTTTTCTACGGTCATATCGATCCCTGAATCTGGAGTTTTACCCTGAATTTGTGTAATCCAGGTAAACCCTTAAAATGTTCTACAGGGTAAATATAAATGTCTTGGTAATTTCCAAAACGGAGTGATTCATTTCCTGGGGGCCGAGTGTCATACCACGTTAAGAATACCTAAACCCCTGATGAGATGCCATCGTAACTGCGAATGGTACTGCGTGAGCTCGCGGAGGTATATGCAACTACATATACGCCGTTTGAGGACGATACCATTACCGTATGGGTATGGTTGTATGTAATAGAAACAGTAGCGCCCTTCCATTTTAATTTTCCTTTTTTGGCTCACCAGTGTATATATATTGTTGCTTGTTCTCTCAGATCTGATAGAGTGAAACAGCCGACCTATTTTTACAGCCCTATGGTTGTAGAAGACGAACTGTGTCGTTAAAAATAAAAGAACTAAAATGGTCTTATTACTTCTAGACATGATTAACCCCCAGAGGGAAATGAAATGTCATTTTGATACGACAAAAATTCCTATTCTTCTAAGATGGTGGTGTGCCAGTATAGAAGTTCCGGCTCATTTAGTGAGAACGATATAAAATGAAACTTTCGTATGTTATTTTCTTGGCAACGGGCAATTTTGGGTTCTTTAGTTATAGAAACTGCTTCAGAGTCATAATACGCTGCCACATCCTTTGACTTGTCCAACTGAATTACGGATCGAAAACACTACACCTCAGTGCTGTTCTTATCTACCAATTACGCAGTTACGAATAAGCAAGTTGCTCGGTAGGAAAACTTGAATAAATAGGAATTTCATCTTGATACGGCAAAAATTTTATCAGACAAACACTGCTCCTATACATCTTTCAGTGAATTTAAACTTCCTATTGAAAAACGTACAGAATTTACATCCTGAAAGAGCTGATAGCATTCATTTATACAGCAGGTCCGTATATATGGGTTTTTAATTGTAACTGATTCTTTTGGCTGCATAATAAATTCCAAGCAAGATCAAAGGTAAACAAAAAAGCATGTTAAATTGATAATAAAATAGACAAGAGCTATTAAATTTGAATTTTATAGATTTTTTCAAAACTAAGTAGATATTTTTGACACTGTGTTTCCTAATTTCCGTGTTGGTGTTGTACTCGTATATTCGTAATGAAAGGTAGATAGCGTTTAGCAGGGGATGTTTACAGAGAAATGCATAATTTTTTAATTGTTTCAGTAATTTTGCTTCCTCTACCTCCTTTTAAGATGCACCTTTGCATACCTTACACCAAACAAGTTATCCTTGTAGTGGTGGCAGTCCGATAGAAATCTACAAACATTTTTCCAGTGTTTAATAACAACCATGTGCAATTCGTATGACGGTAAGCAGTCGGGAGCTATGATGTAAAGCCGATGGTTTCCGCGAAGAGACAAAAGAAGCACATTCAAACAAACACTCCACCCATACATCATTGAAAACTCGAACCTTTATCCTCCTCAGAAGATTAAGCGGAATTTTACTCGATCGAACACTCGACTATCGCTGTGGAACGCAAACCCTGAAACTAACACATTGTACCGGAGCGAAATATTTAAGTCATATTTTACAACAACCATGAGCAATTATAGGTAAAGCCGGGCGCTTGTTTCTGCGAAGGGAAAGAGGCTGCACCATTAGACAAATATTCCACTAACACATCATTCAAAACTCGACACTTGTCCACGTCAGACGAATCACCGGAAAACAGTTCTTTCGAAGACGCGATTACCTGCGAGAAAGGAAATCCTAATGAACTATTCTTGAAAGTAAAACACTAACCACAGAGAATTTGCTTAAATCATATAAATATGCTTTAATTATTATTAGTATACCACATTTGACCTAAATACTAGTTTTAGACGTTTTGTTTTCGGTGACACTGCAATAAAGAAACATCCGTGTTAATCCCAGGAAATTAAAATTATCGCCTACCACAGACTTAATCATTTAACATATCTTAATATTCAGGCATTTTATTTTCGAAACACGTAATTTATTTATTTGACATTTGTTTTGACACTTGCTAAGTATCGCTTTCAGCAAGGTTACACCAAATAACTTATAAAATATAAGCTAGGTCAATTAGACGAAAATAACTTTATCTAAGAAATATTGTGAAGAGGGATTAAGAGCTCGATTATTTTAACCTTTATCTCTGCACATTTTCTTACTAATTCTTTCCCATTTACAAAAGGCACACATTTTTCGGAAAACAATATGATTTCTCATTAACAGAATTTTACAATGTCTTAGAAATCGCTATTCAATCTCTACATAAAATTCAGTACATTTTTTTTTAAATAAGGTTTCCTGCGAGGATTTCTTGTAGTAGCCTGCATCAATATGTACAGCCATGGACACGATTTACAATTACGTCGTTTAGTTTTTCTATACTTGGTTTCAAGTATTATGTTGCCTGAAATAGTACAATAATTAAAAATAATACTTTCTTTACAGTAAATAGCCGAGTACACCGGCCTCGCCTCTTCCGAGGCAACGTTCCCGGCTAGTGGGATATATGTCCTAGATCACCCGGCCAATGATACGAAATGAGGGAATTGATGATCTCGTTTCATATCAGTGAAGTGCTTTTGAATTTAATGACCTATCTAGGAGTTTTAATGATATGGATATAAAACTAAACTAGACGAAACCCGTCGGAATCTAAGGTTAGTTTTGTTCTGTTTTGCTTTTTTGAAAAGAATAAACTCATATGAAACAACAAATGTGAACTTTATTTGATTGAGAAATCCATTCAACCGCTTCAGTAAAGACAATAATTCAGGTTAGTGATTTTTGGTTTTTGACTGAAAGTTTAACGACCACCGTGAGCAACTCAATGGGCTATAAGCAGTCGCCCGTAATATGTTCACTAACACTGGTCAACAGAATGTTTATTTACATCTTTACATAATGGGAAACGTCTTATCTACGTGAATAAACTGGATTGAAAAAATATTAAATTGTATATATACATCACGCAGTCCAACGGTTGTAACGCAATCAGCTCTTCGAGAGGTTCGCTGTTCCGATGAGAAGAACTTTGATATGAATGCCTTCTAGCGTTGTTTTGTCCAACGGTTTGCAGAGAAACACTTCGGACTTTGGGCCATAACAGTCCCTCCATGTTTTCGCCTTCAAAAACGCGTGAGTCAACATTAGGCGATCAATTGTCAATCACATGCTTCTCCCATAAACTTTACTTGGAAATTTTGCCGTCCCACAACGCGCGAACGGTTGCCCGAATCTCATTTTTATCTTCGACCATCACATCTACACGGGATTTCATTTTTTTTCGTACCTGAACTATAACTTTATGTTCAGCCGTTCTCTCAAAATAGGACTCACAGTAAAAAAAACATCATAGAATTAATATATACATTTCGCAAAACAGTTTCATTCAGTTTCGAAATTTAACGATTGGCATGAGAAAAGGCTTTTGGAATCTGTCTCCTAAAACAAATCTCAGTGCAGTGTTTCCAGAAATGCTACACATCACACAGCAGTAGGAAAGCATACCATTCATACATACCTCATCCGCGGATCAAACTTCAGCCATTTTGGCCGAATTGTTAGAATCCAGTTCTTCAGAAGGAACCTTATCAGTATAAAATCTGGAAACCCATGCCCTAACCGAAATCAGGTACCTGGCGACAGAAAATGTACTAAAGAAGAATTTCAGTATATTAAAACTCTGTTTAAACAGAGTTCGCGACTTGTGGCGTTCATTATTTTTCCTTTTACTTAGTAAACTAATTTCCGTCCAAATTTCGATCGATTTCATAAAACGGAAAAATATTAAATATCAGTAACAAAAATGTTTGCAGTTTTTGCACAAAGTCCCTGTCAGCCCCTTTCGGAAACATGTACCTTAACTTTAGTGTTTTGATTCAAAATATTTGTTGGTGTTTCACACACCTTTGCAAAGAGAAATCAAGTTTGACCACTACTAATACATGTTTTATAATTAAATTTATTTAACAAACTTTCCAAATAAAATACTGCAATTTAATAGTTTACATACACAAAAAAGTAATCATTCAACGTAATTATAACATTTTATCTGAAGTTTTTTTTGCCACTAATGATAGAATCGTCGTCAGACGATAAGACGATAATGACTTAGCATTGCATAAATTGTCAATAAAACATACATAAATGCAACTTTACGAAAACTTATACTTGCTTTTTTTTATGGTAAGGCTATGATCCTGCGGCTTCCGACTTTCCCTCCATGTAATCCGTAGCTGTGTAAGGAACTATTGAAAAAGACGATAAATATGTTTCAGTGCATTTGTTATCGACTTTTCCATTTCATATCTTACGGCAGTTACCTGAATGAAACCTAGAAAGCCGATATACATGCTTTTACAAAAAATATAAAGGAAATTCAAACTGTTACTCACAAAGTAAGATACCTGTAATATTTCGACTGCCAAAAAACACCGACTATAATATTTCAAATGACATTAGGAGAAAGCCAAAAGTGCGACTTTGCGAAGTTTTTGGTATAAACTGCGTTTCTTTCTCGAGTGCTCTGAAAGAGGTTAAGAAAGTAATGTAAACAAAAGTGAGTAAGAAGGTTTGTCATCAATAGAAAATTACATTCATTCAATAAATCACTAAGCTACGAGGTAGGATTCAAAATTACGGGGACTTATGGTATAGTTCTTACCTTGAATATTTTAAAATATCGATGTACAACCACCTTCAAAATTGTTCACTTGGGCGTCGATGAACTTTTGCCAGCGCTCTTAATGCTTCTTGAAGCATTGCGAAAAGCCATACTTTACCACCCCTCGTAATACCGCCTGTGTTGCTGTAATTACCTCATTTCTTGATACGAAACGACGTCCGTGCAGATTTTGTATCATCAGTGGAAAGAGGAAAATAACGCAGGGGGCCAAGTCGGGTGAATAGGCTGGATGTGGAAGCACATTAGTACGAATTTTGGCGAGAAACTCCGTGACCAGTAGGGAGAACTCTGCAGGCGTTTTAGCATGGAGAAAGTACCATTTTCCACTTCGCCACATTTTCAGCCGTTTACGACTGATTAACTCCCGTAGCAACGTAAAACGTTCAGATATCGTCCCCTGTTAACTGTTGTGCCCTCAGAAATAAATTTGGAATGAGCAATGCGTGAGTATAAAAAAACCCTGCAGCGTGACTTTCTCTTTGCTGCGATCCAGCCTGAATTTCATTGATCGTGGTAAAGAACAAGTAGCACCACGTTTCATCACCTGTATCATGCAATCCACAAGCATTTGATCGCTATCGGCTTTGTCGATTAATTCTACCAGTACCCGCATCTGTTTATCCTTTTGTTCGGAGGTCAAAAAGCGAGGGGTAATATGCTGACCCACGTGGTGCATGTTAAGAACTTTGTTCAAAATTCGCTGACATGTCGTCTCCGATAAGTTAGTTGCGTTAGAAATTTTCAGTAGCAACATTCTTACTGCAGGTACATTTCCTCTTAACATTCCGTTTGCACTACTAAACACAGTTGTAATGATATCCCCTTAAGCAGCCGAAGTACCAGAACACAATGGTGCTCACACTTTTCCGCGATCTCCAAAGAAAAATGTTTGCACATCGTATAGGTCACACGAAAGCTACTGTGTTGAAAGTGCTTTCCCTATCTCAATTCAGTTGTACCAGCCATTATATTTCTTCGTTTCGGTGGTTTAACGAACACCCTGAGCTTCTCGATGGTCTGCGAGCAATCCCTCTTCCCTGATGTATGGCCACTGGTTCCAGGAAAGGGATAGAGCCAGTTTCATATGACATGCACAACGTCCATGCCTCTGTAGCATTCGAAGCCTGATTGATATCGGACGAATATTTAGATACCAGCGTTTAGACCATTGTGTAATCGGAGCGGCAGTGTTCAACAAAAGCTGTCGTTAGGGTTAAGCACTCTCGTACAGTCCTATGTTCTCTCCTTCCATGACAGAACACATGATGGGTGGCTACTACTCCCCGTGACACAAGCATCATGCCACTAAGCTTAAACAAGTGATTCAGACATCACTTGTATTTAGGGGACATTATTTAGAGGACTACTGACACTAGCTCTTTTCTTAGGTTCATCGCCATTGGTATGACGTGATCAATCAGAAAGGATTTGTGTCAATCGTCCCCTAAATTATCTCTTTAAGCAGCAAAGATACAGTGAAAGCAATGCTTTCTGCTGAGTAAGTTCATTTATTCCATCAGTGTTCTACACACTGCTTTGGCCGAGAACGTACTCGCTCGAGCTGATTTCAGACAATTTTGCTAATTCCATTCCTGCCTCTTAAACGGTAATGATGCGCCGAAGGGTTGCGTCCCTTTGCTGTTTGTCGGATTCAGTACACATGATCACCGTTGTCGAACCCAATGAATCTGAACCGTTCAATGATCATACTTTAAATATTACTTTGGGTAATTCTAACGTGTGTGTATCTCAATAAAGAATGGATTTCTAAACAGAGAAGGAAATAAAAATGTGTAGTACATAGACAGGACAAATTATGTTATTAGCAAATTCATTGCACGTATTAAATTTTATTCACGTTTGCCTCTAATTTATCTAATAACATGAAAGCAATTTCAGTAAACCGGTATTTTTAATTTTTCCCTGTAATTGGAATTAATTAATGAATACATTTTTATAACGGAAAATAATTCAACATGACTGAAATATGTTAATAACAAGTCAATTTAATGATGAAAGATATGATTTCCATACCTTAGTAATACATTCACGGAAAATGAAATTTCTGCACCTTGAACAAAACATCCTACAACCGCGAAACTTTGCAAACAGCTAGAGTGCGTGCTGGTACGCAAATGATCCACGTTTGGTGCGATTTCTCATGATAGCACACCCTGTGGTGGCGCTGCAAACACGAATCAGCAGCCTTATAAACCTGCGTGTAGTCGATGTTGCATGAAAGAGAAAAGCACCGGCCGACGCAAGAAAGAGTACAGAGTGACAAGATTGCCAATTAGAAGCCAGAACGTCGATCTATGGAACGTACGGACTTTGAGATAGGCTGTTCATCGGGCTGAAAACCGTAGGGTGGTCGGCGCTGCGTATAGCCCGCCACGTGAGTCGTTCTTACCGTACCGTCCGTTTGTGTACGGAGCGGTGGAGACGTGACGGCACTGCCACACGGTGGAGACGTGACGGCACTGCCACACGGCGGAGGGGCTCCAGAAGGACCAGGAGGTCTTTTGATAGATAGAATCGAAGGATCCTGCGCCAGGCACGAACGGATTCCACGTGGGCCCGTACAATATGCAGGCAGATGTAGCTGCTCGTGTGTGCTCACGAACCATTTCCCGGCTCCTCACGGAAGCGAATCTACGATCACAGCGCCCATTACGTGTGCTTCCATTAACACCGGAACATGGTCGGCTCCGTGGACAGCGGTGCCAAGCTACACCAACGTGGAACGCCACTGTCTGTCGACGTGTTGTGTTTACAGGTGAGTTACGCTTCGTTTTGGGGACAGATGGCAATTGTGCCCGGGTGTGGAAGTCCCTTTTCCGACTGCACAATCCCAACCTCACTATTGAGCGCCAAGTCTTCCCCACTGCAGGCATTACTGTCTGAGGATCCATTGCCTACGATAACGGATGAGCTCTGGTAGTGGTACGTGGATCATTGACGGGGCAGAGGTATGTTGATGAGATCCTAGGGTTCCAGTGCTCCCATTCCGTGCCTGTGATTTTAGGTGAGCTATACCAACAGGAGAATATCTGCCTACACACGGCTCGGGTTGCCCAGGACTCGCTACGTCATATCCAGAGACTTTCATGGCTCCCCCGCCCCCGGACATGTCCCCTATGGAGTATGTGTGGGACCATTTGAAACGGAAGCTGCCGCCGTGAAGCACTCGCGAGATTTGGAGCACACCGTGCAGCACGTGTGGGCCAGTCTGACGCAGGAAAACATCAGACTTGTGTTCGCCTCGATGCTGGACCATAATGCCGCATGTATCGCCGCACGAGGTGGTGCGACCCGCTACTGTAAATGACCGGACTGCGTGTCACAGATCCCTTTGTAATTAACCTGCAGCTCTGTTTTTGCCATCATATGTATCATTGATCTGTATTATTGCGTCCTTAAAATTTCAGTTCAATCCAATGCTTCTTTCTTGGTTTTAAAATTTCATTGCATCTGAGTGTAATTGAAAAAAAAACGATTTAAGATACGTAAATCGTCAGACGCTTTAAAAAATGGTGCAAATTATAATTTTTTTCTTCACAGTGACGCGTTTTGCTAATAGTTTCTAAGATATTAAAGCCTGAGACGAATTATTGAAATTTCCTAAATGTGCTTAGTTAAGAAATCCAAATCAAAAGTGCGATTTAAGTGGCAAATATTTTGTATCCACCATAATAAAATAGAAGATGCTGTATTTCATAAAATATTTCAATTTTAGTCGTTAAATGTGAAGGAGATGTATATAAAAAATAATAATTGCAGAACCGAAAAGCGCAAATAAATCTGTTATCGCATGAGCAGAATTCATATTAGTAAGAAACATTTTGTCTTCAGTAAAGAGGACTGTCTGCCAACGAGCGGTTTTTAAAAAGCGTCCAAATCAGTTCACATTCAAATTTTGTTACAGAAATGTTTTGATAAAAGAGGAATGAGAATAAGTGTGAAACAGAAAATGCGTGTTTTATGCTCAGAGAAGTTGGGTAAACAATTTCCTCAAAACTTTCTATTAAATTCGAAATTTCAACAGAACGACTTTCAAATGCTACGTTTCAGCTTGCACGATCATTTTCGTGAGCTCTCCAAGGGTCATAACGCCCGTTGAAAATTACACTGCCTTTGTTTTCCCAACCTTTGGCTCGTTACAGGCAAATAAAGGAATTGTTTTGAAATTTGCTTAAACATGCGTTTAATCAAATTCACTAAAAAGACATTATAGTTGTAAAAAAGAGTGTGATGTTAAATGTTTCTGGATAAAAACATTTATCAATATCTGCTTCTTTCCTTTGGATATTTTAGTGTTCTATGAACTTTAAATGTCAAGACAAATTGAGTTCATTCTTAGAAGAAAGTATGACAATAAACTATCAAAATTCGGATTTCGCAAATTGCAACAAATTCTTTTGCAAATAAATTGTGATTTAGTTATTAATTTTATATGAAAATTGGGTTTAAAGTTTTACTGCGAAAAGGTGGTGAAGAAGAACCTGGACAAATGCATTGAGCACTATCGTTCCAAATGGTATTTTATTAACGAGTCTTAACAGAGAACTTGAATTCCCGCATGTTCTGAAATATATCAATATTTCAGGGACATTTTTAATACGACTATGCAAGGAATGCTTCTAATGTGCGTATTGTGTGACATAGATTATTTAATCTAGAAAGAAAAACTTAATCCTTTTAGGTCTCCACTAAGTGATGCAGCTAGTACGAAATGGCGACAAGCATCGGCACTCTACAAATGCTTAACTTACGGAGATAATTTCTTTTTTTTAATTATCCTTCTACTGTGGAAGTCAGTGCATATTTGCTTTTCTTTAGAACATCCTGAAGAATAGGGATAATTACCAATTACATTCACCTTTCAGCAATAAACATCCGCTTGTTTGAGATAATTAATTTTATTTGTTTACATGATAGCTCAGACGTCTTCTGAAATGGTAATTATTTCTCTCATGTTATAAAGTCCATGTGTGCTGCATAATGTGTGAAATTCTCCAATGAAAGCCCGCGGTTTCACAGACATTTGCCAGAGACTGACGATAGTAGAAAAAAACTGCTGATGATAATACAAAACAAATTTCAGACGATACGACAAAAGATTAGTTATGCATTACCTGTTGTTGTTTTTTTTTTTGGGGGGGGGGTTGAGGTTCCATGAGAGTTGCATGTTCAGTTAACAGGAATGGAGTGAAATACATATATCGGTGCTGAGGTATTTCTCATTCAAATTAAAAATAAAAAAGTCGAAAATAACTCAGCATTAGTAACGCAAATGCTAAACGGGAAATGTAGGATAAAATATTTTCTAGTAATTCTTCATGAACTTTACAGCATGCCTTTGATTAAATAAAAAGAAGCTTCACTATGTGATTGTTGTTAAAAAGAAGCTGCATAATTCATAGAAATGAATGAATGAGTAAATAAATAAATTAATTCATTAATTAATTACAGAAAGAAAATATTTTAATGGAACAGCTTTCCTGGATTTCAGTTTTTCTCTGGTTCATAACACTGTATTTATTTATTTTTTGAATTTAACACTGTGTAAAATAAATGGAATTAATGAAGTTCTTGTTTGTGTATATATGAAGATCCCAAATTTTGAGGAAGTAAAATAGCGATATTTCCCAAAAAACTGGCATTTCTAGATTTTAAGAAAAAAATTAAGGAACAGATGAAAAAAGAAAATTGGTGTTTGCCATTTGGAGCATTTCGAAACTACAGATATACATTTTCAACTTTGAAAGGAGCAGACAAGAAACATTAAACATTACCCCAGAGGAGAAAACATGGGGTTATACCTCGTGGTTTTCACTACAGTTTTAGCTGCAGGACATGACAATGTTTTAGCATTTCTGATGTGATACTGATCAGGAGGGTATAGAAGCGGTTTCGCTGAGTGTCTTGACAGTCACATAGGAAATTTCATGGCGTAGTTAAAATTCACCTGTTTAGGAAGCAGTGTATTTCAATGTATATTTCAGATGAGAGCCAAGTGTTTTCCTTTAGCTTTTGTATCCGTAAAACATAATTTAAATAAAATTATAATGCTTAAAGTTTTAGCAAAGCCAATGGCATTAACGCATTTTTGTATACCAAATCTTTTCGCTGCTACACAGGATGTTAAAAAGTTTTGTTCTTTGTTAGTATAGGTCAGGTTCCAACGGAATATGTGTTAACAGAATTGCGTTTAGTCGAAATAATTAATTTCATATTGATATCTACTATATCTGGCACAGTAGTAGTAGTAGGGCCACTTTGGTGCTAAACTTTTTTCAGTTGGCAACACTCTTCCGGTGTAGCTCTTTTAGGCGTTGTCCTGAGTTCCCGCCGCCATCTTTTTTTCCCCGACATATTTTAATTTTTTCAACCAATATTTTCCCGCCGTATATATTTTCTAGTGGTGCTTAAATAAATTTGGACGGTGTTACGTCTCGAGGAATTTTTTTCAGACCCAGCGAAAAACTCACGCCGGCAGGTTTCGAACCTGCGATCGTTAGTTCAGAATTTAGGCGCACTAACCATTCGACTATACCAGTTCTTGGGAGTAAATTCTTATCTGTGAATTCAAAATTTGAAGGTCGGTTTATTACTTTCTGGAATGTTCAAATGACGATTTATACTTGACATAACGATGTATTGACATTATTTTGATGTGTATGTAACATACTCCTAAATCCGATTTCTTTTTAAACGTTTTCCTTGGTGTTTTGATGAAACAAATTATTGACATATTTTGGTTAGACAAAAAATAGTCATAATATGTTTCTTAATGTTCTATGTGTTCCAGGAGGACCCTTTTTTTCATTATATATTTTCTGCTATAAATTAATTTTCTAGAAGGCATGTAGTAAGGTATGATATTTTTCTATATATCGTCGTTTTAACCATAAAGGGTGATTGTGGCCCCATCTGTTAATCTAATTGAAACACAAGTTATGCTTTAAGAATACAAGCATGGTCATGGTTTTTATGAGCAGGAAACGATTTCTATTGGCTACTGTGTGGGTGTTATCTTATTGGCTGGCGAAGACACTTAACAGGATTGTAACAGGGTGCTTCTCATTTCTGCGTGTGAACATCAAAGTGTTAGGACGTTCTTCCAGCTTGTAAAGATTCAATGAATTTTTCAAAGGAAGATATGCTGCTGGTGGAGGAAATGGATACCGAGAAGAATGAAGGTGATCTTGTCTTAGAGTGTCCAATCCAGGAAGGATTTATTTATTATTGGTTGGAGGTTTAACGACCACCGTGAGCAACTCAATGGGCTATAAGCAGTCGCCCGTCCCTAATTTAGGTCACTGGTTCCAGGGAAGGGAGAGAGCCAGTGCCGTAAGACAAACACAACATCCATGCCTCACCGTGATTCGAACCCGTACCCCTTCGGACGAATGATCAAAGGCCAACGCCTTAGACCACTGCGCCACCGGGGCGGCAGGAAGGATTTGGAGATGATGAATTGAATCAACCAGGACCAAGCGGAGTTCAACACAATAATAAGGTGTGTAATTCAAAATTTTTAAAGTATTCCTTCGTAAAACTATCTGTACATCTGGAGAAACCGTATTCATTATTCTGTAAGACATTATTAATCGTTGATTTTTCTAAACCCCTGCTTTGGAAATCTTTTTTATAAACCGTTTGTTTGGTAAAACATTATCAGGCATTGACTTTTTTTTAAAAACCTTTTTTATGTATAACTTTTCTACGTTTAATCGAAAACTCTTTGTAAAATTTAAAATTTTTGTAAACTTTTTACGTAATGTTGCATTGACCACATGTACGACCAGCGCCTGAAGAGCAGGTGTCAGAAAAACATACTCCACAGTGGACCTCACATTTACGAGACTGTTGATTTTTGTAACCTTTGTCACAAACATCACAATAGTAACTACGTCCCAAAAATCCAGTCATTGAGGTGATCAAGTCGTAATGTCCATCATGGAGCCATAGGAAAATTTTTGTCTGCCTAGGAAGTCCTTTGTAGACAACCTAATAAAAGAGAGAGAAAAAAAGCATGTTTATTAAAATGTACACTTTTGAAATGAAAACATACTAGAAAGTTGACAATAACATTTTATAAAATAAATGAAACATAATTAGCACTCACTTTATTAAAGTTGTCTGAAGAAACAACAAAGATTTGAATATCCAAAGTTATTTCAAATTTAGCCATTCCATCGAATCCACAGATAGAATGTAAGGGTACTCCGGACTTCTCATGAAGTTCTCTCGCCATCGCTTTCGGTAATGCATATTTTCCTGCCTTAACGGTTTTTATTTGAGGATGGTTCTCCAAGATGGCCTTTCCTACCACAATGGCTCTGGCGCAACACATTCCACTCGGAATCTAGATCACGGATTTTTTACTGAGTCGGTCAACAGTTACGTTGATGACTGCACGTCGACCGTTCCCACGGGGAAGTTTCACAGTTATAACATCTACCTAAAATATATAACGTGAAGTTTGCAAACAGTCTGACATTTAGAAAGAAAACATTTTTTCTAACATTTATAATGAAATACAATTCTAGACGCAAAGAAAAATATTTACCTTGAAAGTTTCGTCCAAAGGAGTCTCGTCTTTGCTCTGAAGTACCTGCATAATCTTCGCCAGGATAGTTTCTACTGTGATATCATGCACCTTTGTGAAACATGTGCTTATAGGCTTATCTAACCACTGAGAGAAAAAACAAAAACGAATTAAATCGCCTTCGTTCAAACTCTGAGTACTTTGAGTGATTAGGTCTGATATCAAGAGACTGAGTTGTGTTATGATACTCAGCAAAAAGCTACCCCAGTGAGGATTACTGGTGCCAGAAACTCTAGCTTCATAGGTGGTTTCTTGAGCGTTGAAACGACGATTATGTCTTCTGTTTCTCACTAACAGGATGTACTTCATAGAGGATTCATCATCATCATCATGTGAAGGTGCAGGACGTTTCTGGAAAAATAAAATGAAATTGAGAAAACAGTCCACTTTCTTTTTTCTAGAAACAGCTCAATATTTTACAAGAATAATGATTTATAAGTAAAATTTTACGAAGAAACATTTCCCGTAAAAAAATACAACAAGAAAAAATGCAAAAGTAGGAAAAAACATGTCGACGAAAGGCTTTCAAAAAGGTTTTAGTAAGAAAACATTACGAAAAAGGTTTTACTAAAAAATAACACATTATGAAAAAGATTTTCCTAAAAAATAAAACATTACGAAAAAGGTTTTACTGAAAAAAAAGTTTGGAAAAGATTTTAGAAAATGCTTTTAACAGAAAATAAAATCTTTACGAAAATAAAGTTTTACTGAGAGAAAATAAAAATGTTACCGAAAAAAGTTTTAGAAAAATGTTTACAAAAAAGAAAATGATTACAAAAAAGTTTCAGAAAAAAAAATTACGAAAAAAAGTTTTTAGAAAAAAATTTACAAAAAAAGTTATATTGAAAACAAATTGAAAAAGGAATACACGTTTTACCAAAACATTGAGAAAAAATTTTGCAAAAAAACATTTACAAAAAAAAGTTTTTAGAAAAAACCATTACGAAAAAAAGTTTACTAAAATTTTAAATTTTACAAAGAGTTTTCGATTAAACGTAACAAAGTTATACATAAAAAGGGTTTTAAAAAAAGTCAATGCCTGATAATGTTTTACCAAACGGTTTATAAAAAAGATTTTCAAAGAAGGGGTTTAGGAAAATCAACGATTAATAACGTCTTACAAAATAATGAATACGGTTTCTCCAGATGTACAGACAGTTTTACAAAGGAATACTTTAAAAAATTTGAATTACATACCTTATTATTGGCTTGAACTCCGCTTGGTCCTTGTTGATTCAATTCATCATCTCCAAATCCTTCCTGGATTGGACACTCTAAGACAAGATCACCTTCATTCTTCTCGGTATATATTTCCTCCACCAGCAGCATATCTTCCTTTGAAAAATTCATTGATTCTTTACAAGCTGGAAGAACGTCCTAACACTTTGATGTTCACACTCAGAAATGAGAAACACCCTGTTACAATCCTGTTAAGTGTCTTCACCAGCCAATAAGATAACACGTGTGGGTGTTATCTTATAGTAGACAAGAGAAATCGTTTCCTGCTCATAAAAATACCATGACCATGCTTGTATTCTTAAAGCATAACTTGTGTATCAATTAGATCAACAGACGGCGCCACAATCACCCTTTATGGTTAAAACGACGATATATAGAAAAATATCATGCCTTACTACATGCCTTCTAGAAAATTAATATATAGCAGAAAATATATAATGAAAAAAAAAAGGGTCCTCCTGGAACACATAGAACATTAAGAAACATATTATGACCATTTTTTTGTCTAACCAAAATACTTCAATAAATTGTTTCATCAAAACACCAAGGAAAACGTTTGAAAAAAAAATCGGATTTAGAAGTATGTTACATACACATCAAAATAATGTCAATACATCGTTATGTCAAGTACAAATCGTCCCTTGAACATTACAGAAAGTAATAAAACGACCTTCAAATTTTGAATTCACAGATGAAGAATTTACTCCCAAGAACTGGTATAGTCGAATGGTTAGTGCGCCTAAATTCTGAACTAACGATCGCAGGTTCGAAACCCGCCGGCGTGAGTTTTTCGCTGGCTCTGAAAAAAATTCCTCGAGACGTAACACCGTCCAAATTTATTTAAGCACCACTAGAAAATATATACGGCGGGAAAATATTGGTTGAAAAATTTAAAATATGGCGGGGAAAAAGATGGCGGCAGAAAATGGCGGGGACTCAGGATAACGCCTAAAAGAGCTACACCGGAAGAGTGTTGCCAGCGAAAAAAAAGGTTTAGCGCCAAAGTGCCCCACCTACTACTGGGGGCGGGTTACAGTTGGATAGAGACGGAGCTCCTTTCTCTTCTTCCTGCTGTTGGTTTTTTGACACACTTTGGAGCAGTTTTTCTTTTTGTATACTTGCACTAGAGTTTTGCCTAGGTCCCTCGGTGTCAGCGCCTGCCGGTACGAGCAAGGGACGCCACAGCTTTTTGTAAAAGTGTGAGAAAGATCGTATGTGGTCAGAAAGTGGCTGAAATTCAGTGTGAAATGCTGAGAGCAAGGTAGTGTGTATATTTTCAGAGTTAATATTTTTGGAGCCGTTCTTTCCGTTGAATGAGTTCTGAGTATTAATCCCTGTGCCTCCCTCTCCTCCGGGACAGAGGGATATGGGGACTTCTGAGATCCTCTCCGGAATTGTTTGTAGTCGATTTCATGAGGTACCTTAATCTTAGAAAACGAGCTGTAATATACGTTTGAAACAGCGTATTGTGACTACTTTATGCTGTGATACGAGACTCTGTAGTCGCATCATGGTTTTCTATACATCATTATTAGTGGACTTTTTTTTCGTCGGCCGGATAGTTTTTAACTAGCTTCCATTTATACTCCTTTTCAGGGCTGGGGGATTTGTAAGCAAATATCTGTACAATTTCTGCAAACGTTTCTAATACAACTTGAATTGAAAAGTTTTTATGATTGGTCCCTTTATTTTATTTTTGGTATAAAATTTTTGATACATAGGGTCCAGAGTTAGGATTCTTATTTGGAAGCGCCATAGGTGGAACCATTGGTCGTAATCACAACAAATATGAAATGAGGATTAACGAAACAATGGCATTTTCTTTGTCGGAAAAAAGTTGTTCCCAAACTCGCTTCCGTGGATACTCTTGGCGTTTTATTACAGCAAAGAAAAATACACTTAAAATAAAAAAAAAGAAATACTTAGCGTACCGAAGGTAACTTTTGTGGTTACTTGTAGCGCTTCGGATGTGATGTCTTCCGTTTTGAGCAACGTACTGAAATCCCAACACTGAATTCCTATTTGGAAGCGCTTCTGAGATCCTCTCATCGGTTTTTTCTTAGACCACGGGAAAATTCTCAACGAGAAATTAAAATTTAACATTACACTGCAACACATTTTCTGAAAGTCACGGGCAACTTTCCGTCATTCCTTTCCTGAATAAGGAAGCATATTTCTGATATAACCTTTTCCGTGAAATGACGAAAAAAGCCTGAATTTCACGTTTTTTTCTTAGACCACAGGAAAATTCTGAATATTTAGTTACATTTCCGCAATTCATTTCGTATATAATCGGATAATTCCGTTCTCTCTTTTTCAGTATCCTTATGACGAGAAATTACCGGTAATAGGAGCAATTTCTGAGAATACTTGAAGTTTGATTAAATTTAAAATTTCAATCGCCTTTCAAATTTTGAAGGTCCGTGCCGGGATCTGATATTGTTAATAAAATATCGCATGGATTTTGCTTATTGTGACAAAGGATATTTCTTCTCCGTTCCCCTATTTGGTGCACCAGCTACCCAGTATATATCGTGTATATATCGTATATATCGTGTACTGTCAGAAACCGGGTATTTATTGCACAGATTATTATACGATGCATGTGTATTAGGCTTTGAACAATTTAAGACAAAAATTATTATAGTTATCAAGAGTAAATTTTTTTTTAGTGTACGTGTGTGTGTGTGTGTGTGTGTGTGTGTGTGTGTGTGTGTGTGTTTGAAATAATACTATAAATAAGTACATTTCATCTATTTTAAAAATAAGTGAAAGTCATTTGTCAGTTTAATAAAATCAAGTTGAAAGCATTTTGTTGCTTCGAAAAATCAGGATGAAAAATGCTTAGTTTATGAAAAGTCCTCCTACAAGAAACATATTACAAACCTATTCTGAAAAATATTAGGCTCCAACAGAAAATAAAATTACTAAATCATTCGCATTAATGACAAAAATTAAAATTTCATCTGTCCTGAATTTGTTATATGATGTGCGTGAAGCTGATTGTTGCGCGTTTTTAGCTCCGTTGTTCAAAACGCGACTTACCTGTTGAGCAACTCCGATGTCGGTAGTTCGATCCTGACTCAGCCCAAGGATTATCTTGGTCAAGGCTGAATAGAACAGGTTTGTAGATTTTGCAAAATTTAGTTAAATACGGAAAGACCGGAAATGGACTTTTCTGAAAGAAACGGAATTTCTGTCTACGGAAAATCTGTGAAAATACGAAAGTCAAGTAAACCGGCACTTTTGAAAACGAAAATTTCTGAAAAAGACGGATACATTCCGGAAATTTTGCTGCACCTTTAATTTCGGTAATTTTCCGTGAATTCACGCCACTTATTATTTACAGTTTACATATGTTGTTGGTTAGGTGTGAAATGATTAATTTGGGGCTCCCCACGTTTGCCATGTGGACACGATAGACGATGTTATTTCGATGATATCAAAGCAAAAGGTCACATGGGTTCAATTCCAGCGAGAGCTCTAGCCAAGTTACAGGAAGTTGACATCAGATTTTTCTTTCGTTGGCTAAATGTGCCTGCAACAAATGCTTGACATGCGTCGCAATATGAGAATGAGAACCATCCTATATATTATCTGTTGAATCGAAGGACTCACGACTTTGATATTTAGGAATCACTCGCTTCACCAAAAGAAATCCGTGTTACTCGGTATTTACAGAGCATACAGGAATTCTGCGGAGGAAAATGCTCCTCGAAAAAAAAGGGTCCAATAATTACTTTAACTGCATAATAACATCAAACGGCGAGTTGGGTTTAATGAAATAGTGCCGCTCTCACGTTGTGCACATTTTCTTTTCCCAAAATTCTGCAGGTGTGCTTATTAATAGTACCATACAGGTAGAAATCGCATTCGTCACTCCAAAAAATGTCCCATGGCCATTCTTTGTCCTGTTTAACCCGAGCAGAAACATCTATGCGAATGCTTCTCGTGCATTCGGGGTAGGTGGAAGCAAGAGTTTAACTGTGGAAACTTGTAAAAATATAATTCGTTGTTCCTCTTAGAACGCTGAAGACCTTGATTGACAGCTTAGCGAAAGACGAACCAGTATGGTGTGTAGTATTGCTTCCCATGAGATCACGTACTTCTTCTAACTTCTGGTCTCATACTCCATTATACACTGACGATCAATTGAATTAGATACAGCTGGCGTTATGCAAATGTGGTGCTGTGGGCGGCCCTCTAAACGGAAACGACATGAAGTATGCAGCGATCCGACAATATAATAAGTAATGTGACGGGAATCAGTAAGAGTCGAACGCAGTATGGGTAAGACGAAGGTTCTAAGTGCATTTGATCGTGAGCAAATTGTCGGGGCTAGAAAATGGGTCACTCCATCTCGGAAGTCGTGCAGGCACCGGGATTTTCACAAGCCATTATGTCACGGGAGCGCCGTGAGTACATCGAATCCGGTAAAACCATCTCTGCATGGGCCAACTGCCGTGGACAACAGCGTGTGGATGAAAGGGGTCATCGTCGGCTTGCTCGTATTGTAACAGCGGATACACGAGCCACAGTGCAAGAAACCCCTCGGCAATTTAACGCTGGTGCACAAAACGTGCAAGCAGCCACACCGTCCAGAACCATCTCCTGGCTATGGGGTACAAACGCCATCGTGCCACAAGGGTACCGCTGCTGACCGCACATCACAGGATGCAAAGATTAGCATGGGCGTGGGAACATCGCCAATGGACCTTAGACATGTGGGAAAATGTTGCCTGGACTGATGAGTCGATGTTCACGTTGGTACATGCGGATGGCAGAATACGAGTACGGTGCAAAGCACATGAAGCGTTAGATCCTTCTTGCCAGCAGGGTACTCTTCAAGCTGGAGGGTGGAATTCCCGTCTGGGGACTGGTTACTTGGACTGAAATGAGACCCCTGGTACGTGTGACATCTTCCCGCACAGGTCAACGTTACCGGGATATCCTGGAAGACAATTTGCTCCCATTTGTGCGTCTTCAACATCCCACTGAGGACCACATCCTGAAACAAGACTCAATGCACCGTGCCATCGCTCTCGAATTCTTTCCAAACGGTTGGATGAACACTCAACAGACGTGACCTTGCTTCCTTTGCCAGCTAGGTCACCTGATCTCAATCCCATCGAGCACATCTAGAATGCCATCGAGAGAAATGTTCGAGGCTCTAACCCCCCCCCCTCCATCAAATCTTTGTGAACTGTGAGAGCTTGTTCATAAGTCGTGGATCCGTATGGCTTCCTAACGCTTCCGGTGTCTTGTCGAGTCCATGCCGAAACGAATCGCCGCCGTCATCAGGGCAAAAGGTGGTGCAACATGTTTACCTTTTCTAGCACATACTCATTATGTTAAGGAACTTATCAGTTCCAACTAATTTAAATGTATTCAAGTTTTGAGAAATATGATTTAAGGGAAATTACATTAGTGAAAATATACTGTGGTACTTAGTGGGAGGAACAGTTAGCTAATTGCATATCCTCAGCTCACAGAGATGTTAATTATTTTCCACTGCAACAAAAAAATCTGCCGATTACAATGCGAAACCTTTATCTGGTATGAAATTGGTTTTAGAAGAAAAATCAGAAAAAACTCTTCCAGCGATATGGGGCTCACATCGTGAATCAAGCAGTGAACCTGTTTACGTTAATCTGCGAAAGTAAAGAATATGCTGTACTTGAAATTCAATTTTGAAATGCATGAATTAAATGATTTGCTGAAAAACCTGTGCACGTCATTTTCTATTGTCAGAAAATGAAAGCCGAATCAATGGCGCAAGCAGCCCTGGGTGCAAGGTTATACAATATTTGATATAACAACTCTCCAAAGATATGCGAAAATCATTAATGTAGCGAAATCTTGGAATAATAAGCTGCACACAAATTTATCAGTGTAGATGCGTACGTAAAGGTATCACAAGAAGAAACAAAAGAAATACTTTGCCAAACATAATTATTCAGCTTTATAAATGTCTTTGATTTCGGTCAACATTTTGCTGGTGTAAAAAATCACCTACTTTGCTTATATTTTTACCTAAATTGTGCATGACAAACTTAAGATGCTTATTGGAATCACAGATTTTGATATGCTTCCTTTGTTTGTTTAAGTTGTTATAATCAATCGTTTATAAATAAAAAACACTGAATTTGAACTAAGCTAAAATGGTCCATTCTTTTCTGTGGTCGGAATTTACCAAGATGATCCTAGGTAAACGATAGCAGTTATTCACTTTACTTGAAATAGTACCAAAATAGCGTTTTACGTTTGAAATTGCTTTACGTTCTGATCATGTTAGGAGCGGGAACGGTAAAATGAAACTTTCATAGTATGATCGGTGCGGCATTGTCAATTTCCATTCTTCTCCGTCTTTTAAAAGCGCAAACCGACTGTTTCATTAAACAGGGATATAATCTACAGGCTTATCCTCTATTTGAAATTAATTCTTAACATTACTGAAATAGTAAAAGCAAGAAAAAATAATGAAGTACACTTCAGTGCATGTAACTGTGTTTTTTTATATATTCATATCTATAAAATAGGGATATATATATAGATGAT
The DNA here is from genome assembly GCA_039090855.1 of Macrothele yani. Lineage (NCBI taxonomy): Eukaryota > Metazoa > Arthropoda > Arachnida > Araneae > Macrothelidae > Macrothele > Macrothele yani. The sequence continues at coordinate 54,267,055 of CM077033.1, forward strand.
ATTTTTTATATTTTTTAATTTTCACTTCTAAATATTTGTTCAGAATAATGCCGAACCCCTGGGGTTTTCTCAGGATCTCCAGGTGAAAAACAGGTGCTTTAGTTGGAATGCAGTTACATATCTTAACATGGTGTTTTGCCGTTGAAACAAAACCCGCCATTTATGTTCAGTTCAGAATTCAATGAATTTCTAGAATTGCGGTAATCCATTGATTTCTGATTATGATTCTTGCTAGTTCCTCGTACTATGGATAGCACTTCTCACACTGGCCGTTTTATATGATCAAATGAGTATATGGATTTTTTCTACAATTTTCAAATTTTGGCGTCGATGCGTTCTGTTTTATCGTTGCATTTCCTGTGGGAGGAATGTCAGAAAATTAGGCTACGGACTTACCAGCAGCTCTAAGAAAACTGCTTAGTTGCCACGCTGCAATCGTAACGGAATAAAGTCGCCGACTACTCACAAAATTAAGCTGATTAATGCCCTTCTTTCCTTTTGTCGTGAGACATCGGATGCATTTGTCGACGTAATGTTAAAAAAAATTACGAAAGGCAAATTTCGTGGAATGTTAATTACCACGAGAGGTACAGTATGATGTTAGTACTTCTCCGACAATTTGTTTCGATCGGTTCGTGTTCGAATTCTCCATCACTCTTGAACGGTGTGTTTGACTATTGCGTGTTTGCATTATTCAACGCAAGTCCCACTTCCATTCCAAATGTTTTGTAACTCAAAGAATTATTTTGTCAGCCATTTGGTAAATAAGTATTCTCGGAACGAAACCCGCAGGCCAACGAAACAACAGGAATTGGCTGGGCAACATGTTTCATATGGTGAATCACTGAGTACTTTATTATGGAATTGCGGATCTGTTCAAAAGCAAATTTCCCTTTCACAAACACACATACCATTGTCATATTTCTGATTATAATCATTCCTAGGTAATCTGTGTGCGACTTAAAAGATAAGCATTTTTAAAAATTTCAGGCTTTTTCTTAAATCTTTATTTATTTTTTGAAAACCTTTGCAATATTATCAAAGCTGACGGTGAACCGATATATACCTGTCTTTTTTTGGTGTTGGTGCCAAATTTCATCTACCAGTATGTACCAAATTTGCATTGCCATTCGATGCAAAAAGATCTTGAAGTAATATTTCTCTGTATCACAGTGTCGTTTATCGAGATACAAGAAACTCCCATTCATGGCAGTTATCAGGAGGAATCCATGGTGTCAATCAGATGTATAAGTCAAATTTCATCGAACAGGATACACCAAATTTGCATTAACATTTGATGTAAACAAACAGAGAAGTAATATTTCTGTGTATTGCAATGCCGTTGATCAAGCTGCAGGAAGCTCCTATGCATATCATTTGTCAGGATGCTTCCATTTAGTCATTCGGAGGTATAAACCTGTGTAGCACAATCGTCGATATATTTCATTTAGAGCGCAATCACATTGCACTATGATCTAACACAAACGACATGGACACAAGACGAATTGTCATCCCTACTTTTTAACAGTACTACTTAATATTTATAACATGTCACCTAATAAAAGGCGTAAGGGAATAACATTAGCCTTCCTACATAAACCAAAAGCTGTTCATTACATTATTTAAGTCTTTTCATATTATTAACATACCAGAAGGTCTTAAAGGTATTTAATTTGATATAATGATTGTCGAACAACATAAGTTTCATTCGTTAAAATACCTTTCAAAAATTGAAGAATACAAGACGACAGACAGCTCTAGCTAAATACATATTGAATACAGTAGTTAAGTAAGTACATGTAAGTTTAAAAAGTCAGAAAGTAGTAACGTATAAAATCGTCTTTTTATTGAGAGCGTATAAAGAGTTGGCATAAAATGGCGCATATATCACTTAGGGCGCTATTTCTTTTCCATATTTAAACACACAACGATCTTTGTAAAAATCTGAATAAAGTCATATTTTTTGAGATACTATATTTCAACATTTTGTGAAATGGTTTCCTTTTTAGATGGTAAATCATTCTTCAAAGAACTAAGCCGCATAGACAGATGCTGTCAGCAAATGTCTGATTGCTGGAAGCTCATTGTTATGGCGTTAACCAAACTTACTCAGTAGCTCATTTTCTTCGAGAAATGTCCATAGTAAGCGAAATATTCGCTCGATGCGCTTGAAAACTAAATGAGTGATATTCGTCTCAATGTCTTTCATTTTACGTATAAATCTATAAAACGATATGTCTGAAGAGTCATGTAAATTAAGCATAGCAGAGGCAGATCGTTTTCAGAATTCTCCCAAAGGTGCATTTCGACTTGTTCAGTAGGACTTTTCAGTAATGTTTTTGTTTTCTGCGCTACGCTTCGCTTTCTCACATCGTAAGACAAATGAACACATAAAAAAAATAACAGAAAGAACAAATTAAAGAAAGTCTCTGGCACATATGTAAATCCCATGTAATAGGTAAAAGGTGAGATTTCAAATTTTTGGAATTATGCTTAATTTTTACCTATGTTGAAGTTTACCCTCATTGCAGATCTCACTTATATTATTCCACTGACTTTGGTTTTAGCGCGTCACGTAAAACCATATGATATGTGACTAGTCTTAGATCCAAATTGTTATGTGCTTTGTACCAACTTAGATGCTTTGTGCATTGATGTTGGTTATCAGAGTTTCGTGAATTGCTGCAGGGCACTAAATACTGGCACGATGGAATTACCGATAGATTTGTATGACGGAAACGTGACTATTTCGACTGCTGTTTAACTATAGTGCTGTTTGCTGTGCCATGTTCTTGTTCATCCTTTGCAAAACCGTGCCAACATTCTCCTATTCCAATCGGACTTCTTCGTATGGCGTGAACAGTTTAAACATTTGTTGGCAACGCCTTGTACATTTTTATATGTAGTCATAATATCCGATACAGGGATTCTTGTGGCACCTGCTACTTCTGTCATTCCAGTTATTGAAGCTCCTGCTCGCCGCACCCAAATTGAGGTTGCTGAGACCAGACGTTGTCCACAATTACTCCAAAGCAGGCTTTTCATCTGCGAATGTGTCACTGTTATGTGATAAGCGGCATCGTACTGCACACTTTTTGTACATCATATTGCGAGTGACGGGGTCATTGTAATTTGCATACGGCACATTTCGTGTACTTCAGACGTAATCGATGCTTTCATTATTTGATAACCACATGTACGTGAAAGGTATCCATTTACAGCGATTTTTGCACAAAGCTCGAGATTCACTGACATCTATCACACGTTTGACACAAGATCTTTCATGTTTGTTACTCAGAATCTTATTCGAGTGATCATTCCTGAATATGGTCCTCACGAGTATTCCTTGGGATCGCTATAACTCCCAACTACCATACACACTCTCTCTCTTATAGCTGTGCTGAAGGCATTCTTTCATAGGTTCTCACCATTCAACTTCTATATGCCGAAACACCTCAGAATATTTGTGACTAAGCATTCTATCACTAATGTGTTTCACCTTACAGGTATGCAACACGCTTTCATACCTCACGTGGTAAGAACGCGTACTGAAACAAATCTTCTGTAAGTAACGCGTTTCACTAGCGCACAAAAGCCTCCTGTCCCTGTAATGCCGTACCCAGGTTTCATTGCCTTACTTCTCAGTAGGAACAGTCACACTTTCATTTAGTGATGTAGTGTGTACCTGTTCTCGCACTTTTAAAATTCTTAACTCAAAGTCCTTATTTTAATGGATTTTTATCTATTGCGGATGGCCAATTTAAATTCACAGAGTAACATGACACCAATTTAGGTGTGATCCATCGACCTCTTCATTGTGGTATAATAGTCTCGAATTTGGTGTCACTGACGAAATGGCCGCTGCTTTACAGGACGTTTAGAATATGGATGCAACAGGTCACGTCTTATGCGGTGGTAAATTGGCTGAAAACTAAACAATCTGCCAAATCCGACATTTTCTCTGCAAAGGTTAATGATCAGTTTGTGGGCTTTGTGTTCTCAATTAAAAATGGCCTTAGGACAGAAGTAAATCCGAATTAGAGTTAGTCGAACGTGATTAAAACGGAATAGAAGTACTTTCAAATGTCGTACCCAGGCGAACAAGTAATAAAAAAAGCTTAAAAGGCAATTCAATACTATGCACGTGATTCATTATGTTTTTTTTTTCAAAGTTAACAGAATGGTGCGAATATATTTCTTCCGAAATACTGCATCATTCTTGACACAAAAGTCCACGGCTGTATTTTGATTTTGCTCGCTAATGAATTGCATGTTTCTAATTAATCGGAAAAGAAATTAAAAATTAGAAAATTCTTGAAAACAGCAATAACGTGTTTACAATAATTCATTCATCAGACTTCGATGGTATAGTGTCCATGTGGTTCATTCCAAGGTTTCAGCGAATATATTTCCTAGATGCGAATCTTTAGAGTGCCACACTACAAAATAAATTTAATTTCTTTCCAAACACAATGGTTTATATTATCCCAAATTATTGTGTTTAAAAGTTGTTCAGATTACAACATATCGACTTGCTCTTTTGGTTCAATGTTTTCAAAACGCCAGATGGAAGGAAAAATAAATTTTACAACCTTTTATGGAACTTTGGAGTTTCAGATCTGTAACAAATATTTGTTGTTCATTTTGGAGAAATCTACACAAAACTCGAAAGTTGTTTTCAATCGAAATGTTTACAAATCTCGAAATATTGATTCTTAAAGAAATGTTTACGAATAATTCTTACTAATATATTTTTATGTAATTTTTTTGAAATTTAATTAAACTTCCAAAAACAGGATGATGAGAAACTAGCAGACAACTTAAAGTAACATGTAGAGATGCATATTTGATGTTACTAGGAAAGATACAAATAGGAACTCGTGGATCGGGAAAATGACAAGAGTGTAAGACATGATCAGAATTCCTGAAATTGCAATGGAATGGATATATTGCTAGAAGAAAGAGCCACCGACGGAGAATTGACATATTTGTTGGATGTTAGCGTCCTTTATCGTTTCTTTTGTTTTTCGTCGAACACCTGCTGCAAGTTTACGTTTGTGAGTTTCAGTTGCGTGGAAGCCGAACAGACATCCAGGGTTCGTTGCAGAGAATTATCGGATCACTACCCTGGACAGAGGAGAGACGTCGCTTCGATGCATGTGAACACGCTGTTTTTGTTATTTTTTACAAAAAGTGCTCTAAAAGAATACATGTTTTATGATGACCTGAAAGGGGTCTCGCCGGAATAAACTGTTTTGTGTGAAGTACCAAAGGGATATTAAATTTATGGAAAGACTGTTTAAAACAGACTAAATAGAAAGCAAAATTTGTTATTAATTAATAGCCCATTCATTCTTTGTTTATTATATATCCGTGAACTTACATTAGCGTTTTAGTTGTGTGTTTAGTCAAGAATAAATAAGATAAATTTTCATTTTAGGAGTCTGTCGATTATGAGCAAAGTTACCGTTGCAAATCATTTCTTAGTTTTTAACTTACTCCATCATTACGTTTAATTATGAGACTGAGGACTAGTTTCATATCGCGGCTTCGGAAATAAGTGAAATGAAAAGGCACAAGTACTAAGTACAAAGCAAAACAGTCAGCAAAATGGCGATGTCGAAAGAATATTTTCACACAGAAAAACTGACAGAAAGTAACTATGCAACGTGAAAATATAGGATGGAAATGTTCCTAATCAGAGAAAACTTAAGTAATGTAGTGTTTGAACCAAAACGACAAACTGTAGATGAAACATTGTTTGAAAATGATAGGCAATGCTGAGCATTAATTTGGCTTGCATATGGGTGATTATCAATAATTTTGTCCAACTCAGTACATCGATAGTTTTGAGTTTTTCAATTCTGTACGTGCAAATTACGATGGCGTAACATATTCAGCTTCCAGCGATGGCTTTGATGACTGGAACGCTCATTTTCACGTCATTTATACTGCTGTCGAAAACATTGAGCCCAGCCATATTGATACATGATGACAATGCAAAACTAAAGTTAACTCTAATCAAAAGAATAAACGGTGAGGGTATGCCGTTTTTGCACTCTGTTGTTCTTCGAGTTAAGTCAAGCTCAAAGCGAAAGTGTACGTTTCAGTCAGATAAAGACCAAGTCAAGAAGTGTTGTTCTTGTAGTTTGTACAGGAAGTTTAACGTCAGGTGCTGAAACAATTTTTCGTTGAAATTAAGTATTTAATGGGTGAACGTAGTATATTTTTTGTGCAACATGATTTTTCTTCTGGTGAGGATAAGGTCTGCGAAGAATATAGCCTTTGCGAAAAACACTACAAAACGTCAGGTAATACGTCAAATCTAACGGATAATGTAAAACGACTGCATCCAGCTGGTGTCATTTTAAATGATCCCAGAAAAAACATTTGAGAGACAGCCCCACTTAAAACAATCTTTATTCATTTTCTCATGAATATTTACCACGATTTTGCTGCACATTAGAGAAAAAATTATTTTTGCATACAAAACTGCAGAATTTCTTTAACTTTTGTGAACAGAACCATAAAAAAATCATACAAAACAAACAGAAAATGACAATTAAGGAGACACGAATTCGCTCGTTCTAAAAGCAAAGCATTTTTATAGTGACAGTTGCTCACTCACGACGGGAATATATCTTCAAAACGCAGATTCCCCGACCCCAATAGCGCAGTGGTCCAAGCGCTATCGGGGTCGGGGAATCTACGTCCGCCAAAAATCAGTCCGGATTCGAATCCCATGCGGAGTAGATGTTGTAGTTGTGTTTGTCTTACAGCACTGGCTTCACCCTTCCGTGAAACCTGTGGCCCTAAATCAGGGATGGGAGATTGTGTACAGCCCATCGTTTTGCTCACGGTGACGTTAAACCCCAAACCAAAACAAATGTTAGTTTCAAAGCTAATCGAAGCTTAGCTTTCTGACAATGTAAAAAAGTAGGAACAATTCTTGTCCGAAAATATTTTTTTTACCAGAAAAAAACTTTTCTACCGAGAAACTTTGTCAACACACTATCGGTAGTACTCTCGATTGTTATTTTTTGCCTATCGAAAACTATCGATAGTCTTAACTATCTATAGCTATGCACCTCTAGTCTAAACGTCTGGTACCCTAAAGCAATTTTTCCCATATGTGATTGTAATCTATATACAAACCGAGTGTTATAAAGAAAGAATTGCTATTTTCACGTCAGAAAAGCGAGAAACTAAGATACAAAGCGCTATTTGGTAGGTAGGTTATTAAGGATATGTGAAAAGCAATTTATTTTAAACAAAAATCATTAGTTAAAATTTGTTCCACTGGCAGAACAAGGAAAGTGCATACGCAAGAAAGAAGAAACAGGTGAGTGAATTTACTGGTTATTGATAGCGCAAAAGTTTCATTACGAAATCTGTTCAGTATACTGACCATCTCACCTATGATGTGCAACAGAGGCATCACTGCTGAAATGCAAGAATTGCTGTTCGTTTACTCAGACGTTTTTGCATGCACATTCTTACATCCAAAACTGATATGCTGCGTCTGGACTAAATTGGTACGGTATGCTGCAATAAGCTACCGGTAGTCATTATGGGCTTTGCAAAGAAGGAACGAGTGCTCTTATTTTATCATGAAATTCAAAGTAATGCTAATTGCGCATTATACAGGTTTCGTCGAATCAAAGGATTACGGAGAGATCATCTTACACCCTCGACACTTTAACAGCAGAACTATCGCTGTTGATATTTGTGTTTTCTGATTGAAAGTTTCACGACCATCGTGAGCAACTCAATGGGCTATAAGCAAATGCCGGTCCCTAATTTAAAGCCACTGGCTACAGGGAAGGAAGAGCCAGTGATGTAAGAAAAACACAACATCCATGCCTCACCGGGATTCGAACACGGACCCCTTTTGGACTAATGATCAGAAGCCATCGCCTAGACCACTGCTTTACCGGGGAGGCCACTGTTGATATTCAAGGACTGTAGGTTGTCACATGGATAATAAACGCGACTTTTCTTTACGTGAGCATTCTGTGTCATTTTGGTATCGAGGCAAACTTTTTAAATAACATTTTTGTACAGCTAAGACGTTTCCGCGTACCCTCAGCAAGCCACCTACAAAGTTTCATCGTGATATCTCCATTTCGTTATTTTGTAGAACACCGAAAATAAGGTTAGTTGTTTTGTAATCATGCGGTATATACAGTATATGCACATACTGTACATATTGAATTTATTTTATGTACGCACAGTAAGCATAAAAGAAAATATATCACAGTTAGCAGATGTTTTCATAAAAGAAAATATCGGAAATGTGATGAAAGGAAACAGATTGTTGTGTGTGTTTCGCTTTTATTTCTCTAACTAAAATATTCACTGTGAGCAACTTCTGTCGCTTCATTATTTGCTTCAAAATTCCATATTTACAAGAGCCATGTTCCCCATTTTCTGAAAAGGAGTTACTCGACAGAGCTGCAAAATGAATATAAAGATGTCGGAAGCATACACAACATCTCCTGCAAAGTTGGCAAAGAATATTTCTTTTCATGATCTGTAAAATGTTGGCCTTTATCTGTGAAACGTTGACTTGTTCTTACTTGATTCACAAGGCAAATTTAGTTTATTTCCTTTAAATGTTTAAAAATACTTTCAAAAACAATGTTAGATTTATCACTGACATATAACAAGTTTTCATTTAGTTAATTGTGCTGCAATATAGTCTTTTATTAATATATAGATAAAATTTAGCAGGTAAAACGGTATTATATAAAATAAATTTAGCAGGTGAAACGGTACTAAATGTTGTACATTAATAACAAAAAAAATATTTTGAAATTCTTAGCTTAATATTTAAAAATAAATATATATTCTTTTTACAGAAGTTTTTGTCCAAATATTACTAAAAGGAGACTTATTTTGTTCAAGTTCGTCTTTCAGTAGGCAACAGTAATAATGCAAATAACAGATAGTCGCAGTTTAGTACCTAAGAATTTAGTTTAACATCTTTGGAATTTAAAGTTAATCCGCATACCTCCCACACAAAAGATTTTACAAATGTATATATCAAATAATGGAATCTTTTTCGCTCTAGCAAGCGCTGCTACATTAATTTATGCCACGTGTTATATTAATTTTATAGCAGCAACGTAAAATTTTCAGCTGAAGACAACTGACTTCGATTTAAAATTGGTAATTGTTTTTTGAAAATTCCCTTTTGGCAATTTCGGGAAAACAAAATATTGCAGTGTCATTCAAAATATTCAAACACGTGAGCTGTATTTCATGTGTCAATACATTAATTTTGACTGAATGGGACGATTCTGGAAAAAAATATTGACATTTATGACGCAACGCCAGATTTTTACCAAGTTTGTAAGACCTTTCCAAACATGATCACACTTGCTAGTTAGGTTTACAAATTAGAAGGGGAATTTAAGTCTCAACAAACATTAAAAAACCGAACTATCATGAGTGATAATTGCTTTCGGACTCAAAAGAAAATCTTATTCCTAATTCCGTTTTCTTCTCATTTTTCAGATGTTCACACGAAGATTTATGCTATTTTATTATGATAAAAGAAACCGCTTCCACTACTCTCGAAGGAAATGAGGTAGTAAGTGATATAAACATTACTTAAACAATTTTCTGAGAATATGCCCCTCTCGACATTTTTCTCCTTTCCATTGAACGTCCAGGTGTTTAGAAGCAAAGTCCTGTCAGGGTCCTCCTTTGGTTTGTCTAAATCTGAATAATACACAATTGAGTCGCATTATAGTGACCACCTCCTATTTTCGACGTCAACAGCACATAGCCAACGAAAGAAAGCTCCTGTTGTGGTATGTAAGTTGTGCTTTAGGCATTTTGAAAACATATCATCGATTGCTGTCCTGGATAAAAGGAGCGTTTTAACAGATTTGCCAAATCAGATGATTATCTGCTCTCGGGAAAAGGGTGACGGTATTTTATAAAACAGCGCAGTTTGCGAACTGTCCGCGTGCTGCTGGGGATAAAGAGTATCGTGATTGGAGAAATGCCACCATTGCGAGTAAGCGATGTGGAAACTTCAGGGCACCACGTGCCATTTATGTGAGGGGTGAACGTTGGCCTCGAAGGCGCGTGAGGGTCAAACGACACGCTACAGTGGAGCAGCCCAATGGCCGAATAAACCAGGGGGCAACCGGAAGTGTGTCTAAAACAACATTTCAGCGAACCCTACTGCGTACTGGGCTCCGATGCAGACGGATATTTAGTAAACCTATGCTAACGAAGGTGCACCGGCAGAAAAGGCTTATATTTGCACGGCAATATTGGAATTGGACCTACGCTGAGTGGAAAATGATTGCCTTATCCGATGAGTCACGTTTTCTGCTTCATAGAAAGGATGGACGTTGGCGTATAAAGCGAGAAACATCGGAGAGCGAACACACTTCAACCATTGCTGGAATAGCTGAAGCTTATGGGGGCAGCGTTATAGTCTGGGCAATGTTTTCATGGCATTCAGTGGGTTTACTCATACCTGTGGAAGGCACTATGAACCGAATTCGTTACGAATCCATCCTTCAAGACCACGTACACCCATACAGCCCTGGGGAGGATGGGATTCCATCCATCCCTGGAGAGGATGGAACTTCCAGCATGACACTGCGACCTGTGACACAGCCGGAAATGTCCGAGAGTGCTTGGAAGAACACGACGAAGACTTCAAAGTACTTCTCGGGCCCGATAATTCCCCAGACTTAAGCCCAATTGAACATCTGTTGGACCACGTCGATCGTGTTGTTCGCTTTATTGATTCTCTACCATGCACCCTCCAGCAGCTGGCAGATGCACTGCGATCAAGATGGCTCCACATGCCTGCGAACACCTTCCAGCACCTTACTGATTCACTGCCAGCCCGTCTAGCTGCTGTCCGCGCTGCACACGTCGGTTACTCTGAATATTAGCTGGTGGTCACAATAATGTGACTCGACCGTGTATTATGTAATTAGAATGAGAATATGTTTTAAAAACAAAGCAGTCAAAATTCTGTTGCCGCTATATTTTAGTAAATATGTACTGCTATGACTCACGTACTTTATTTCAGTCGTCTTAAGGTAATAACATTCATTTATATACCTTCGTAAGTACTGTTCAGTTTCAGTAATATGTAGACCTTATTACTCTCGACAAGTGCATAGCATATTCCTACCTATAATTAGCCAGTGCATTGCTTTCTATTTTATAAATCCTATATACGAATGCTTTTGTCGAAGTGCTGCAGAAAAAATTGAATAAATAAACAGTTATTAAGTTGCGATGGAGTAAACATCTCTACGTCAGATTTATAAGGAAAGTTAACGTTTCCACACTCATATCACCGCCAAAACAACAATTCAGAAATCCATTATTATCCTAATAAAAGTCAAAGATACATTTTACTTGTACACAAACAAGAGAACGGATACTATAAAATAATTGTTTTGAAGTTGATTTTATTGGAACTACTTCAATTGGAATTAAAGTGTGAAAAATGAAAAACATTTCTCTCCTTCGCTGAGTTTTGTTTGAAAATAATGTAATCATTCATTTCGAACCTGTATTTTAATGCATTTACATTTTCCACATTTCGGCCTAGAAAGTAAGAGGCATTAATTGCAAATGAAGCAACTTAGCGCATACGCTGTATCTCGTATTCCTTTCTCAACGAATAAAAACTCACTATTCCCGTAGCTCCAGATAATGTTGCACCCAATAAAAAAACACTATGTAAATACGTATAAGCATCTGTCTTACAAATTACTGGAAATTATTGTTCTGTATAAAGCAGCATACATTTGCGGATGACCGCATATGATACAAAAATATACATCGATCAGCCAATGAAAACTCCCTCTGCGTTATGGAGAAAACCGCTCGTGTAAACAATAAGTATCACGTGACAAGGTTCGGATTGATAGATATAATACCTAGGTCGAAGCTTTCTCGGTTAGTATTTCGTTTCGTCTCATCATCAGAATAGGAAAGGATTTACTGATTTCGACAAATGCCAGATATTTTTGGCTAGACGACTTGACAAAGGCATCTCTGAAACAGTGACAACTTAGAGCAGGAGACAACTCGTGGGCAGTCCATGCCTCATTTATTCCAGAGTGCAGAGAAGGATATGTCGTCTTATTCTGAGTAACATGAGGGCTACTGTGCCTGACATTATCTAGACCTTTAGCTGCGGTGAAGGGCATATTGTGTCCGAGCACATCGTACGCTCTTCGAAATGGATCTCCGCAGCCTCAGACACATTCGTGTGCCTATGCGAACAGCTATTCACTGTCTTCAAAGCGTGCAGTGGACACGCAAACAACGGCATTGGACTATGGACTACTAGGACTGGATCTCATGATCAGAAGCATCCCATTTTCTGTTATACTTAACATGTCAACGAACGAACTCGTTTTCGACGTGTACCCAAGGAATCCCTCTAGCCTGCATGCAATTTTGGACTGTTTCCGGCGACTGGAGGAAGTGGGATATTCTGTGCCATATTTTCTTGGTAAAGACTTGGGCTCATCATTCGTGTATAGCGAACTCTGACAGCAGTCAAGCACCTGAGCATCGTACCTGGCTAAGTACAAACCTTTATAGCGACAGTATTCTCTGGCGCAAATAGCGTCTTTAAACAAGACAATACCAGGTATGTATCCTATGGAGCATGTATGGTTTGAATTTGAGAAACTGGTACAAGTGGCTTCACCCCAAAACCGTAATTTAAGGGAACTGTGGATCTTCTGTTGCCGTGATGGTGCCAAATATCAAGAGACACTTACCAACATGTTGTTGAATATATGACTCATCGGGTGAGAGCCCCTTTCGTGGGAAAGGAAAACTTATATCATACAGTAATATGTAGGTAATTTTAATGTTTTGCCTGATCGATGTATAAGTTGGTTTATGCTCAGTGCATTGGACATGCACGAATGTTACTTACAAAAAGAAGATCAATTTTAAATATTTTTTTTAAAAAAGGAATGCTTCTTCAAAGAATTATTTTGTTATATTTGACAGGTGATTTCACTTTCACACATAATTTCCTTTCACACGGTTCTGTCATTGGCGACTAGACATTCATATTCACTAACTTGATCCCGGCGTTTTTCTCGTTTGTATCGGAATGTGGTAAAATATTCTTATATAAAAAATGCATGTACAATTTTAAATTTATATAACAAATCTTATATAAGGGATGCGTTAAAAATTTTATATAAGAAATGCGTTTTCCTTACATAAAATTTTAGCAACGCTTTTATATAAGAGTTATATTGTATAACTAACTTGCTCTTCATTCTGCAGAATGTATGAATGTTGCTTTGTAAACTGTGTTCTGGAGAAAGACCGTAGCGGGAGGTTGCCTTGGTTCTGCAAGTTTTCTAATAAAAGTATATGCAATATAAACTGCAATATTTTTTCTAGTTTATTCACCGTGAAGATTTCCCTTCATTTTCATCAATTCAGCGTTTCTCAAAGGTTTCTTGGCTGCCCCGGTGGCGCAGTGGTCTAAGGCGTTGGCCTCTGATCCTTCGTCTGTAAGGGGCCTGGGTTCGAATCCCGATCAGGCATGGATGTTGTGTTTGTCTTACGGCACTGGCTCTCTCCCTTCCCTGGAACCAGTGACCCTAAATTAGGGACGGGCGACTGCTTATAGCCCATTTGAGTTGTTCACGGTGGTCGTTAAACCTCCAATCAAAAAAAAGAAAAAAAAAAAGGTTTCTTGTTTTCGGAACCATAATTAATCATCCGCTGCAAAAGTGTATCACTAGACTAATTACGGAAAAGCATCGTTTTACCTGTTGTGCAACATATTGATCCTTAAAGCGGAAGAAATATGTGAGCCAAAAGGATCCAAGCAGAAATATTCCCATAGCTACCGGGTTGAGGCAGTAGAACCTCAGTACAATAACGGACACCAGTGACTGAACCTCCTTGGAAGATGTGGAGGTCAGTACGGCTACAAGCATGATACCGCCTCAAACGAGAACTCCGCCACCTCCGAACCGAATTCGTCGGTTTATTAAGGAAAACATCGCGGTCTTTTCCGATACATCGAACATTTCCCACAAAACGTTTCATGTTTCGGGAATGAATAACTACTGATGTGCACCTCCAAACTTAACTTCAAGAAAAACACCTAACGAAATGCGTATTACTTTATTCAGTCTACTACTTCTTCACTAAAACAACTTTGTAAATTATATCTTAAGTTCTTTGTTACAAAAATAAAGTGCTAACATATTAACTTTTTTTTCTGTCTAAAAACCTAGAGTTTGATTGAAGACCATTTTACAAAATTCTTATACGTAAAGATATATCAGCAATATAAGTATATGCAGTGAAAAGCAGAAGATAAATTTTATAAATTAATTTAGAATTCCATGTTCATGTTTATTTCAACTGCGTTTTCCTATGTCATATCGCGTTATCTTATATCATATAGCGTTTCCCTATCCCGTTTCCCCACATCATTGGGGAACTTTGTAGTGGAAACATTTTCAAAGAAAACAACGTACGGGCAATAATTCAAACATCTGCCACGCTGATACAGCATATGAATAGGTCCATTACCTTGTAATCAGAAAATACCAAAATTATGTTGACACTTGCTTACGAACTAAAGGTCTGGTGAACATTTTGTCGTCAAAATTATATAAAAACCGTACAATCCAGTCACACCTGCAAAACAATTATGTTAATAGATCACCAGTAAATTTGAACAAAGTCTTGGTTACTGTAATACCTAGTAGAAGTTTTCTGACATGACGACACATCTTTGAATTTAGGATCATTTCCAACTTGGTGATGAACCAGTGAGTAAGATGAGAGCGTGTGCTTGTCAATTCGCGATAAGTTCATTATCAATTGCAGCAGAAACGGTGGTTTCAAAGAGTGATGGAGAAGATTTGTTCCACTTAAAAGGACATAACTGTTTTATGCAGAACTGAGGATAGCAGGTCACGGAAATAGACTTTGCCGGTTGTTTACGGACTGCCCTGGTAAATGTGTTGCTTGTGTGTAGGAAAATCCGTAACGCATATCCGGCGTGTGATTGTGGAACTCTACAGCTTATTGCCGCTTGCTAAGATAGATGCTCGACCGTGTTGTGGGCAAAAGTAAGCATTCCACCTCAGCAGAAGGGGCCATGGTCTTGAAGCTAGCAGAACAGACAAACATTCATGCAGCTCAAGTGAGAATATCCCTCAATACGATACGTATACGGAGTAAACGTATGCCCATAGCACATCATACGTTTCAACGACTCAGGTTTCCAGAAGACACAGGCCTCCATACTATAGGCATGTGGTGTAAACGCATTGCCCAAAGTAAATTATAGGGGCAACGCCTTGGACTGGCCAGAAGATATCGGCCTCTACAGTATAGGCATACGGTGTAAATACATGCCCATAGCACGTCATAGGGGACAACGACTCGTGATTGCTAGAAGTCATCGGCAGCTGATAATTCAACATTGGTAGAAAACGGTTTTCTCCTACGAATTGTGTTCTACCGAGAGGATATGTACGGAATGACAAAGCGATCCTTGGACACTAGATGTACAGAACACGTACGAAACCAGACATGAAGAAAAGGGCCCTCGCCAGAAGAGTCATGCATTGATCGGACGCTTCTGTTTGGAACAGTATTAGAAGAATTGCCGCTTACACGAATTTTAAAGAGACTGCCACCAAGGAAGTAGTCGAATTCCTATCTTGCAAACTGTCATGCAATGATAAGGTCTTTAGTGAACAACTAATGATTTGGCATGCGTTATTAAAAGATGGAAACACATCGCGGCGCACTGTATAATTCCGTGATAAAATTTCATGTAATATGCTCGTGATGTCACACACGTTATTTTTAAAAATCATCTTTCTCTCTTACATGCGCAAATTCCCTGCATCTTTATGTCTACCGTTGCCTAGAAAAAGCCTCACAGTGGAATGCAAACGTTTGGACAATCTTTGGGCTTACTACACCACAAAAATAAACGGATTTAATACGCTATATGCTTTCATGAGTATTTAAGATACAGACAGCATTGTTCCGACGGTTAAGTTGGAGTAGACCTTATAACACACTACTTAAAGTAGGAATTAGGCAAACAATATCAAACTTTGATTCTGAAGAATCAGCCACTATTCTGTTATGTGATAACACCCGTTTATGCAGCGATTCGGGCTCAGCCATTTCTTAATGTGGATAACTCCTGTTCAGGGTATACATCTTTCCCTTATCAGGTAATAAGGTAACAACGTGTGTGGCAGTGTGTTAATGAGGTGTGGCACAGTGAAGAATAACTGCATTGCGTTTTATTTATTTGATGGATGCTCCATTAAGAGCTTCGGAACAGAGACATTGTATCCTAGAACTCAACGTAAATATATACTGCTGTCCAAATTTGACGTGACAAATACCAATACAAAAATATGTGCAAAATTGCTTTAAAAAACAAAAGGGATTCGATAAGTAGAAGTGCCCATGCAGCTTTGTGCCAACTCGAATGGAAACACGTAAATAACACCCGAACGTCATCGAGTTGGCAAGTACAAAACATATATAAGCATTGTACTGGCAAGGACAATGTTTATATATTCTTCTTGTCAGTACAAGGAAATGCAACTCCAGTTGTACTGGCAGTGGAAAAATGGGTCCGCACCATCTCTTAGAAGAACATTTTAGTAGAGAACGATCGGTAGATTGGAAGCAGAGCAAATGCAAGCGGATTTAGCAAGATGGCTAAGTGTGTCGTGACTAGCAGGTTCCAATCATCTGAAACAATTCCAGCAAATGTGTGTACAACAACAAGAAAGCTTGGACAAAGGCGAAAACGATTAACATCAAATCAAGCAGACTGTTGATTTTCTCTAAAAGCATTCCGCCGTACGGAGGGTAGTGCCAGGCAACTCTCAGAGAATCACTTTCAGGGGAGGAGGGAGATGAGCAAGGTTCACCATTATTCATAATGTTAGAGACTTAAAAGGACGTCTAAAGATTAAAACATATCAATGATTATAATGTTTGAACACTAAAATCTATAAATGATTGAGAATTTTAACATTAAAAGACACGAATAGTTGAATGTTTAAACATTAAAACATATCAATGGTTATATATTGTCCTCAATAATACACCGAGATTGATGATTATTTTTGCATATATAACCTAATTAACACATTAATTTGATCGCTACATGTGCGAATTTCCTGTATTTCTTAATGAGATATTTTAAAAATAATATTGCATCTAATTCTTGTACAGTTTTTTGTGAGCTTGCAACACTAGAACCAGGTCAGCAGTAAATGAACACATAAAAATAATTAACGTCGAAATGTAATTTTAAATCTTTTAGATCTGGTAATCGTTTTAAAACGTAATGAGTATAATTTTAAATACGGATAAACATTTCATCGCTGCGGTAATTTAATGGTACACCCAAACAGATAATTTCATTGAGTCGTCTATATGTCACAAATTCTGGAGTCAATGCGCAGAAAACTTCAAGTGCATTTTTTTCTTGCTATCACATATTCATTAGCAGCGCAGTCCATAGTGAATAAACTACACCCAATTATGCAGCAAAAACATTCCTCTCTTTTAAAATATTTTTATAGCTATCAACATCGATTTCACACCACAGTACTGAAATTTACTGCAAATGAAAGAAAATGAAAAAAAGTTAAATGACCTATTGGGAATTCACAAAGAAGAACATATTAAAATTGGGACTGAGATTAACTTCTCTCAAACATATTTCTTCCATTTTTCCAATTTATTTTTAGTTAAAATATTCAAAAAAATATATAGTTTAGGATATCAAGTGACAGCGTTTGAAAAAACAACTAAATATACTTTATCTTTAAGTAATTAGTACGCAACACAATAAAATTCAAAAATTAAATTTCGAAGAAATTACTGTTAGATTGAATTTCTGTGTTTAGTACCCGAAGTTTCATTAGCTTAGAATGTTTAAACAGGTTGAAAGTCGAATTTTATCTGTCTTTGCGATCACTTCATAATATTTCATTTCTTGGATTCTATAATTAAAAAAAATTGCGAATTAATTATTTGGAACCGTTAAAATCCAAAAGTTTTCAGCAGAAGATGTATTGTTTTCTTTGGTTTTTTTGTTTTGCTGTTAGTCTCCTTTTCAATCTTATTCAGTTTGATGTCTAATGTTGTACACGAATGTCTAAAGGTATACGTAAACTTTCATCTAATATCACGGTGGTGGGTCGCTCTCCGCCGTGGGTCTCTGACGAATTGCTTCTTCAGATAAGGGTTGCTGTCCGTATCCCAGCCAAACACATGTGTTTTTGTATTAGCAAGTGAATCTCTACCTCCCCTGGATACAGTGGCACAAAATTAGAGTCAGGTAACTGCTTATAGCCAAGTGAGTTGCCTACGGTAGTCATTTTTTATTTCCTGGCCATCCTGTCCACCCCTCGAAATCCTTTCTGTCTGTTCTCTGTTTCAAGTCTGTTTTCTATTTTCGAGGAAGAAACTTCCATAGGGCAAGCTATCTTTTCATGTTCATTCGACCCACAAGCAATGAACCGGACACGCGGGATAAAGGCCATCTGTGACATAGAAATTACTGATAAATTTCGGCTTAGAGAAACGAAAATTTTAATTTATAATTTGAAAGAAATTCGTTAGTTATCGAGCAATTTCAAATCTTGTAGACAGTGGAAATATAAAAATGTGTTTACGCAAATACAGCATGATTTCGCCGCATCAAGGTTGCTGAGGGAAAAATGCATTCGCTGCAATCTTTTCCAAAGTTATACTTAGAATCCGGATAACGAACCTAGACTGCATTATTTTTGAGATATTTTGTTATTTATTTATATTGGTTATTTACATTGGGATGCACTTTAGAGTTCAGCCCTCGTCGTCGGATTCAAATAACGCGCTTCTGGAGTCACGGGATAAACGTTTCAGGATTGGTGGCGCTGCAGCTGCGTTGGCGTTGATTTCTCCTTCCTGCTTGCGTTATGCAATCGGTGCGTGGTGTGTGCCGGACAAAACTTAAGGACGGAAAATATACGGAGTGGGTTATTTTTTAAAGAAGAAAAATTTTGAATCTCGTTCAAAGGTGCAAAAGATCCAGGTGTCCTCAACGAGACGACCACGATTATACTTCTGGTTCCCAACCTTCGCCTCATTCAGTTCTACGATTACACCAAGGCCTCCAAGCTGTTCTTCGTCTTGTTCGTAGGCTACAATAAACTATGCGACTAATTATCTGCAAGACTGATAATAGTCGCTGACTATCGCAGGGGATGTGGAAACCCCACTCTGATTAGATTCCTCAATTGCAACATCGTAGGACAATAAATGGGCGAAGCAATAAGGAAGAGTCATCTCCATATCAAGAGGAATACAAGCAGCTTCAAACCACGTCCCAAGTAAACGGGAACACTGCTCACTTTTCTCTGTAACGTTATTCTTCCTAAACCTGAATTGTCCTAAGCGATGACACATATCCACTCGCAAACTCATTGGATGACCTTCGGAACATCTTCGTTCGGCTGGAAGCAATCCTTTTTGCTCACACCATGTAGTACATGTTTCTTCATCCTTCCCAACTTCGACAAAGAAACGCCTCCAATTCTACGTTACGAGACTAACAGCAGAGCTACTACGCACGCTGGAAAAAAAAACAAGCCACCTATCGCTTAAAACACGGTGAACAGCTATAAGTGACGGGGCCTCACGGCTCACGCACAGAGCAAAGAGCGATTACGTCACGCAGACAGCGCGTGAGCAAACACCGATTACGAAGAAGCAGCGGCAGCGACACCTATCGCTACAAGTTTCATTTCCCGTAATTCCAGGAGCGCCTTAGTCTAATAAGACGACTCGTGCCGAACTCTGGAGTCCACCCCCAATTTCGTTCAACAGTTTAGATCACAATTACGTATTGCAAAAGTTCGCATAAAAAATTTCAAAATGAGATTCAACAAAAGACAGAGTGCAATGGGTCGAAAACAAATAACAAGTGGAAATATAAGGCGCTAGAAAAGATTTTCTTTGTGTTGTTTCATATTTTTATATCAGGTGCATTTTGAGAACATAAATATACATTTAGTGATTAGTGTCTCGGTCATATAAATCATGTTTTTCCTGCAAACAATGTGTTCCGAATTTCATGCAACCTGCAGGCAAATCATTTCAGTCACTGTTAAATATTACTTTCCTATTAGGCATATATCGGTTTTATTGATTTTCGCGAATTGGCGTGATAATTTATGCTAAAAAATCTAGAGACCTTACTAAAGGACATATAAGGCATGAATTCTAGTGATGTTTGACACTCAAAAATCAGCATTTTAATTTTAAATGTAAAACATTAAAATGGGTTGTTTTCCATTCTCAACATATTATGATACATTGGCGATATGTCGGTAGGTGTGAGGAAGATTGATGAATTGGGAGGTTTGCCCTGTAGAGAAGAATAAAATGGTAATCCAAGCCTTTCAGATTCAGTGAGGAAGAAGTTCATTAGATGCTTCAGCTGTCGTCACATAAATGATTCATTCCAAGACATCAGGCGTTTTGTGCTCAGCATTAACCCGTCAAGTTGGGTTTTTGTCAACCAAGTATCGTTGGATTGAGGATCGCAATGGGGAAAACGAGTGATCTGAGCGCCATTTAATGTGGTACAATAGTTTGTGTCAGGCATTCCGATCGGACATTTTCCTGTGATTTTTAAAGACAACCGTGCAAAGGCTTGTCTATCAATGGTGCAGCACGCCAATAGTTTCCGAGAATCATCTCCGCTGTGGTTCCCAACAGGGCTAAAAGTATTGAATATTTTGATGATACACAAGATGTTTGAAAAAGTAAAATTTTTATGCATAATATTGTTTTTTGTTTTGACTATCATACAAATATTTAAAAAAATCTGTCTTCGAAATACTGTATTCGCATTTTTTCCGAGAAATATTCAAGTATAATTAAAATGAAAGAGCTGAATTTTGAATCACACCCTGTAGTTTGTACATCACCGCAGAAACAGCTGTAATCTATACAACTAAATATTTTCTATAAACTTACTGTATACTCTGTACATTCAAATGAAAAGAATTTCAGAAAACTTTCTTATATATTAGATTTTTTTTTTACCTTTTTAGAATTTTGGAGTTAACTAAATACACTGAACATTTTTTTCTGAGTTTTCTCAAAAAGTAATTTCAAGGAGTGAAGCCCATTCTGTATAGAGCAATTCAATTAGAATATATATGGTGTTATATAAATTCAGTGTTTTAAAGACAGGTTTCATTTTCTATGAGCACAACTGTTGCTATGGTATTATTGAAATGCATAATGATTTATATGTCTTTTTCAGGTGGGTGCATTTATCTTAGTATTTACACTTTGATTTGCACATTAATGTAGCATATGTCTTAATGAAATTAGGCAATACTAGGTAGAATATAGTAAATTTAGTATCCTTTTCATGAGAAATTTACTTCTCAGGTTTTTCAGTTAGGGATATTTTTTGTATGTGGTATTTATTAAATTTACATAGCAGGTACGCATTCAATGTCATAGGCATGTAAATCATACCAGGTGCTCACGTCAAAATTATTGTTATTAGCAAATTCATTATTCAGCTATAGGCTGTTTTTGTGATCCCATTCCTGATATTATGTATTTTCTCATGTATGAGAAATTATCTTATACATGTGTTTCTTAACTTGATATACCACACACCACGGAACAATGCATTTTAAACATGCTTTAATAGTATTTCACGGGTAAATATTTCATAAGATGAATATTTTAGTTTTCAGGTCAAATATTGTACTGTGATAAAAACACAGTTTTAATCTGTGTATCTTTTACTAATATATTTAATGCCAAATTCGTTATAAACTTTTCAACGAAGTACTGAATTTTGCAAAGAAGATAGCATTCAGTATAATATACTTAAAATAAATACCATTATTTTTAAATTTGAGAAGTGTTTGAACAGGGTGCATGTCTCTACCATCAAAATAGACTTTAATCGGGTGAACTTTGTTAAGACATATTTGTACATACAGTATGTATATGTACCCAACGAATATTTAACTTAGAAGAAGTTAAGAATAAGAGAGACGTAACTCTAACCGCCAAGTATTAAGATATAAAATGCAGTGCACAGAAGTCAACATAGAGGCTGATGCCGGAGTAGACTGCGCATGAGTAATTCGGTTAACTTCAATTCTGGCAAACAGTCAGCCGTCAGCCACTAGGATACAAGATGCAGCGTCCAGAAACCAAAATACAGGCTGATGCCGGAGCAGGCTGCGAGTGCGTATTTCTGTTGACTTCAGTTCTGGAAAACAACTGCCAGCCGAGCTATTCACAGCACGTGATTGTTACCTTCTCGGTGGCATAATCAGTTCCGAAATCGGATATGTTAGAATTGTTACTCCAATCGGGTTAGTTAAGGCTTTTGTTTGTTGTAGGTCAAAAACTGTTGTAACAAGGGGAAACATTCTTTGCCTCTGTCGTCATTCATTTTTCTTTTGCGTAGTTTTATTTTTTTTATGAAAACTGAAATTTTCTCAATCGACTTTGAAAGGTGCATGTTGTTTCCCAGAAAGGACAGATTCAGAACATTAATCTTTTCAAAGATTTCACATACGTATGCTAGTTTTACCAAAAAAATTTTATTCACAAAATGTTCGGTATACTTATGGTCTTCCTCTTTAAAAAAATATAAATTTCATGTTGCAGTTCAAACATACGAGACTCAACATTACCACAAGAGACCCATCGCGAAGTACCGTAGTACAACGAAGACGTGTGCTCGCATCCCATATCCTCACACAAGTTTTTGAAAGAGCCTGCCTTCAACGGCCGAGTTTTCATAAAGCTTACAACATTCACTACATATTCTATGACCTGGTTCAACGTAGGACACAGTTATTTTGACGCGAGTGCTTCCCTGTGAATAAGGCAATGGGTCCTCAGGGCATCAGGGGCTTTGTATCGAATAAGTGCCTGTAATCCTTACATAACAGCCGGACTTAGAATGAGCACCATTAGTGCTGACACCAACGCACTTAGACCACTCCAAAGTATTTTCGAATATAAAAGTATCAAAGATCTCGAACAAGTCTTAAGCCATAGCACTACCAGTGATACTTTTATAAAAGAGAAGGTCTTCAAGAATGTTATTACTATATATAAACTGTACGTAGCAAATCGAGTAAGCATCATTATTATTATTATCTGTGGCCTTATGCAGCTGTAACCCGAAATCCTTACCTTTCATTTTTTCAATTAATTCATCATTGAGGTCCTCCGCTATAAGCTGTATTCTCCGACTGATGATGTTATTGGACAAAGGCATATTTGAAAGCAGCTTCTCAGCAGACTCACAGATCATAATGTTCACCATATCTACAGTAGCCGGTAGAATGAGTTCTTCTGCGATGTTATGAGGCTTCTTACATTTTGCGATTCTATGTCTCACCTTGTAAGATGCTAGTAAAGCATTGCTTGGTATTAATGGCTGCTTATAAAAACTACCTTTTGTTGATTTCTGACGCCTTTCTTTCTTCTAGAAATCTGATAAAGTGCATGTCGCTCTCTCTGCGACGGAAATTACCTGAAATCGGAAAGTTAATGTTTTGCTCCTCCTATTGACGGCGTGATTCCAAGTTTTTCAAATCGGATTACAAAAAAAAAAGCACAGCCGACCAAGAAGTGACTTCATACATTGCTCATTAAAGAGTCATGCGCGAAAAAACTAGATATTGTCAGACAGTGGTGTGAAAAATTGTATCAGAAGTGATCAGCTATCTTCTGTAGCGTGGAACTAGAAATTGGAACGCTTTCCTAGCAAGAACGTTCTTTCTTTCTCTTGTACTCTTACGCAAGAAAATGGCCGCCGGAGCAAGACGGTCGTTTCAGCGAAGCGAAGCTGGACGTGGTCGCCACTGGTTTGTCTTTGGCCTGCCGCAGCTTCTGTTCACAGCTTCGTACTTATATTTAAATATTACAGTAGAAATCTTTAAATTGCGTTTTAAAGGTGACATTTCTTCACCATTCGCTAGCAAACAGGATACGTTAAAGTCTCTACGTCCCACTTTTTTGAAGTCTTCAGCATTTCCGACGAAATAATTTAGGACGCGAAACTACATATTTGCCGTCCCGGTGGCTCGGTTGTCTAAGCGATGGCTTCTGATCATTCGTTCGTCAGGGATTCGACTTCGAATCCCGTAAGGCATGGATCTTTTGCTTGCCTTACGGCACTGCTTCTTTCGCTTCACTGGAACCAGTGACCCTAAATTAGGGACGGGCGACTGCTTATAGCCCATTGAGTTACTCACGGTTGTCGTTAAACCTCCAAACAAAAAAACAAAAACACAAATAAGCTACACATTTACCGCAAAATGTTTCTACTCATCATGCGGCGAATAATGAGGATGCCCAGCTGCGGTTCCACCGTGGTTGCAACGCTGAGTTGTACGTCCAACCTTGGCTGGGTGGATGCAAAGGTGTTTGGTTCACGCCTTGATGGAGTTCGATGATAGGTCCAGGGAGTTCACTGGGTCGTCCAATCCCTGGAATTCCTCACTTATTGCTGGAGCAAATAGGTCATCTTCATTGGTATGAGGGTGAAAAGGGGCCTCAAGTCATATCGAGTACCTGCTTTGCCGTTGTCCGGATTCTACAAACTAGTATTGCGAAAATGCTTTATAAATACTGGTGAAAACGTTCCAAATAAATGGAGACAATGTAAATAGAAAAAGTCATCGCTCTCTCCACGTTTTTCTTTAGCCAACACACCGCAGCCGAAAAATCATAACTCGATAACTAGCCCAGTGATCTGGAATTCGATCTAGGCGGTGTTGAATAACAAAGTATCAGCTACGGTGGGTTGGTTAAAGAAAAACGGAGAATCAGATCAGATCATAAGTAGAGGATTTTAGAAAGTGAGTATGTGACTCCAGGTTTTAAACAACCCTTAGAAATAGGAAGCTAGAAGATTTGTGCTAGGGTGCCTGATAGGAAAGTGACACGGAAGCGAGGTCAAAATGTGGGAAAAGATGGCCTTGTTTATTACCAAGGGCCCGACGGCTTAACGTGTCCATTCGACGCATGGCGAAAATTTAGTGGTTCGAGCGATCGTATCTGCCTATTATTGAAACCAAAGTCTTCTCCGTGGCAGTTACGAATGTTGACTGCTAGGCCCTCCGCGGCTACAAACGTTGAAAGAGCGATAACTTTGTCTGTTTATATTTAGATTTCTAAGTACTGTATTTATTTATGGAGAAATATAATTGCTTCTCTTTTTAATACTCCATTCAAAGCTGCCTTTAAAATTCCTCGTTATTTCCTTAATCATCTTCATGTGAAATTCTCGCTAAAAAATTCATAAAATGAATTTGCTGAGGCTAGCAGCCGTGTTAGCCGTCACGTTACCACGCAAAACCGGGGGTTGCGGGGACTGTCAGTACGACCGTTCCTTAAGGGCACTTAGTGTGATTGTTGCACAAATCATCGAAAACAGAGTGCCTCCCTACCGCTCGGGAAACTTGCACTCATGAGGTCAGATAGGCAGGCAGTGCAATCATCGAAATCACATAAACTTATGATACATGCTAATCTAAGAGAAGAACTGTCGAAGGCCCATTTCTCCCAATTCAGCGGACTAATGTTTCCAGAGAGGCATGAGGTTCGTCTAATTCATTATTTCATTGTTCCGCGCTCCAGTGGTGCGGACGAATCAGATAACTGATTGGCGTGTGCAGGGAAGTAGTAAATAAACTTGATTTATTATTTCATTCTTTCTTTTTTTAGGGCGGCCCTGAAGTGGCTGGTTAAAACTCTAAGAGAAAAATCTCAAACACTGTCTTTAATCTCCTTGATATCACTATATGACTTACATTGCTTACACTTCTTAGTTTGAGTATTCTCCATAAACTCAGTTTGCTCAGTGTTCATTCCGGATTCTGTATTCTGCCAGCCGCCTACGAGCCAGTGATAATTCACGATTCTGCAGGACTCCGTCTGCTACTACCCCGCAAACACAATTTTTTTGGCCAATGCACAACTCTCGTCTATTTCCTAAGATTTTTAGGAACTAATTTGTTTCGGTAATTTATTTTGGGTGTACCCATGGCATAACAAGTGCACTTATGACCACGGTTGGCCTTTAATTGATGGTGGTATAATTGTGATATTATATTGTATCGTATTGTATTAGATTATACTCTATTCTTAAAATCTACCCTATCCGAACTTATTACTCCTATCCCCCCTTTTAAAATTGTTTCCGTTTTCTCATTATCCCTCTGCCCGAAAACTAGACAGAACGGTCTATTACTACTTGCACTTGGTTTGCTTGAATACCGTCCTAAACACAGTTGGTCAGTGTTCATTCTGGAGTCAGTTTTCTTCCATACGCCAATGAGCCAATGATAATTAAGGATTTCATGACTCTGACTACACACCTGCAAACTCAATTTATTCTTTTTTACGCCAAAGCATATTTTTATGCTATTCCTTAATTTATTTAGAAACTATTCTACCTATGTTAAATTATCACAGATCTATCTTTAGCGTCCCTGAAGTACTTATCAGCCTAGTTTGGCCCTTTTTTATGGGGATATATTATATCCCGAAATGCACTCTCCCCTTACCCGAACTTATTATCTACCCTTTTTCCTTATATTTTTAAGGTTTCTTCTCAATATCCCTATGCTTGGATATGGACAAATCGGTCCGTACTTCATTCTGTTGGCAGTTCAACACCTTCGTCACTAGGAATCACCAAACTACCAATATGGAATTACCAAGGAATTACTATGGATTTTGCCTGTATCTGTCTTGGGTCTCCCACTGTCCCGCTTTCCCACCCCAGACGTGTTGTCAAACATGTCCAAATTGCTGTGTACCCCCTATTTACTGGTGCTATCTGCTAAGTTACGGGAGTAGAAACTTTATGCTCTCCGCCTGATAACACCCTCCCACAAATCTAATTCTTCAGTTTTCCCTTTAATTTATTTCGTGTCTATGCATCCTGTTAGCCTCTCCTCCCAATCTCTTCTCATTACGTCATACAGCAGATGGTGAATTGATTTCTAAACCTGCTTCCCATTTTGTTTTTTTTTTGTTTTTGTTTTTGCCAGATAGGCAAGTTCTGGTTCATGACGACACAAAACGTTTTCTTCTGAACACATGTCTCGGAGTAGAGACTCAGTTAACATCACTGAAAAACCCCTTTTAAGGGCTAGCCAAATTAGTAAGGTCTTTCAAATCGATATAGAGCTCAGGTGTTGTCATCTCACAGTTGGACCAATTGTTTGAGCACGCCAGTGCACATTGCGGCATCGCGCGGAGTTCTGGGTTATTTGTAAAACTTATTTTCATCTAAAACTGATCTTAAAATCATGTACTTCTTTTATTTTTTTTTATTGGAGTTATAAAAAAAAATTATTGGACCTGGTGGTACAGAGACATGACAAACAGGCAGACATAAATAAGAGGCAGAAAGTTCACAGTAACAAGAACAAATCATACATGGTTGTCAGCATGCCAAATTATCAATTTACAGAGATATAGATAGTGTTAATCATGTAACACATTGTGAACAAGTACACAACAAAGATAGATTTGACATGTACACAAAACACCAAACATGGAATGACCAATCTACACAAAACACCAGTGTCGGACAAGTAACATACTGTGAGCCAATGCCAAAAGACAAACACAAACATCCATGCCTCATCGTGATTCGAACCTGGATCCAACTAGGGCGAATGATCATAAGCCAGCGCCTTAGACCACTGGGCTACAGGTTCGGCATCATGTGTTTCGCTTTAAAAGTCAAACACACGAAGAGTTGTTCAACTTCAAAAGTTAGATTACGATTACTTCTCAATTTGGATAGAACCCTTCAAGTGATCTGTTGGTGTAGATATACGTATTTTCATTTAAAGCAGTTCATCTGTATTTCTTGTGTGTTTTCTTGTGCCTACATTAAACTTATGGTATGGGAGAAAGAGTGTAGCAGTGGCGTATTCTGATTTCAAGAAATGGGTAATCTATGTTTAGTTATAAAACGATAATACACATTGAAATATTCGGTTTACCACAACATTAAAATTTGCATTGCAGTTGCAGATTTAAGAGCGTTTAAGGCAATGTACATCGTAATATGATTATATATGACACATAATTTACATACTAATTTACATAACAACTAATCATATTATTACATTCAGTTAAAGGTGAAATGCCGCCCCGGTGGCGCAGGCCTCTGATCATTCGTTCGTAAGGGGTCTGGGTTCGAATCCCGGTCAGGCATGGATGTTGTGTTTGTCTTACGGCACTGGCTCTCTCCCTTCCCTGGAACCAGTGACCCTAAATTAGGGACGGGCGACTTCTGATAGCCCATTGAGTTGCTCACGGTGGTCGTTAAACCTCCAATCAAAAAAAAAAAGGTGAAATCTAGAGGTCTCGTTTGGGCCAAAAACAATTTCTATTAGAGGGTTATGGAAATTTAACTAGGGATCATTTCTCAGTTGTTCCAGTAATGCAATTGAGCGAGGAGGGCTTTACCACTAAGTCTTTCTCCGTTCCAGTAATTTTTCCACTCAGTTTTTTCAGGCCTAAAGAAGCGACGCGGCCAACAAAAGTTATTTACATTTGAATATCCTGCTAACCACGGAGATTTAGAATAAACGGAATCGTAAAAGTGCCTAGTGTATTCAGGATTTTTATCTTTGTATTTTGCAGTAAGACTTCATTCAGATCAGACATGATCAGATCTGGAGGTTTTGGTAAAGGAGTGTCTGACCTCAGCAGTTAAACAACCCTTGCAAATAGAAAGCTAGGAGATTCGGGCTAGAGTACCCAATAGGAAAGTGACACAGAAGCGAGGAAGAAAGGAGGAGGAAGACGCCTTTATTTATTACTGAAGGGCCAGTACCCGTGGTTCGACGGCTTAACGTGCCCATCCGACGCACGGTGGATATTTAGTGGTTGGAGCCTGTCTGGGATGGATCCTGATATTTCTCCGTTCAGTCACGAACGTTGACCAATAGCCCATCAGCTGCTCAAGACTCTGTTCAGGAGTTGGTCTTTCTTAATTTATAATCAGTTTGTTCCCGTATTATTTTCTTGCAAAAGAACATGCCTTGAATCGTTTGGCCTAGTGGTTAGCATTCGACCTGCTACGGAGAAAAACTTAGTTCGATCTCAGGCCGGTACGGACGCTCGAACCACTAAATATCCTCCATGCGTCGGATAGGCACGTTACGCCCTCGGACCCTGGGTATTGCCCCCCCCCCGGTAATAAATAAGGGCATCTTTCTCCCCTTATATACCTTGCTTCCGTGTCACGTTCGTATCGGGCACTCTAGCCCGAATCTCCTAGCTTCTAAGAGTTGTTTAAGACATGAGGTCCGACACTCCCTTCCTAAAATCCTCTTCATATGATCTGATCTGATCATCTGTAATGCATTTATGCGATTTTCTATTGCTTAATATAAAAAATACACGCTAAATTCACCAAAATTTTAAATTAACTAAAGCGATGAAAAAAACAACAAAAAATATAACGGTGGTAAAGTTGCATCGTGTGGCTTTTAACTCGCGAAATTTTAAACAATCGCCTCACCGTTCGCTTCAAGCTATCTCACAATCGAGAGATGGTGTGACCTCTTCGCTATCCCGCGGCTTTCGGTGTCAAGCATGCGCAATAACATCGTTTTTCCTTTTCAAGGCTAAACCGTGGTAACTCTGGAATCTCAAGGGAACTTCACTGAGCGGAATATTCCCTCTACTCTTTTGGTGAATTCTCCGAAATTCAAGAGATATCCGTTTGTTTCCCATTAAGATAGCGGCCGCAGAATTCACCAACCCAGAGTTAAGTAGATATTTAAATAAATGAAAATAAATGTGTCACAGAAAATTTCATAGAACTTGTTTTAAGAAAAATGGCGGTCCATTTCCGATTCCCTAGATCCCTTTAATACCACTGGATACACCTCTGGAGTGTAGGGTGTGCAAATATGCATGTTAACATAAAATGTTTACCAGACATCTTTTTTAGGGGCCACAGCTACGAGGAAGAGGAAACCATTATTGGGAACTTTGCACGTATCTACAGTGCACAAAAATCGAATACAGTCAACTGTGAATATAGTGAACTCTGTTACAGTGAACATTTGGCTGTAGTGAACATTATCCATTGGTCCCGACCCGCAATATCGGAAATTCACATTTAAATTTTCGTTTATAGTGAACCCACAACTTCGGTTATAGCGAACCTAAAAAATAAAACTTCAAAGAAAACAATGTACTTGCAACATGAAATTGTAACTTATTCCAAAACAAATTTTATTTTAAACACTTGAAAAAATGTGTTGAGAACAATATTGTTGGCCTACTACTACTTAAAGTAAACTGAAGGACAACGGTAGTATTAAAATCCTCAGTAACTGAAGCTTGTTTTCCTGCCTGCCAACACCACGTCAGTCCTCCAACCTATGGATCAAGGTGTGATTCGCAGCTTTAAAACCTATTTCAGAAGGGAAGTAACGCTTCATTAATCCAAGCCTTGGAATCAAAGCAGAACACATCAATAAATAGAAAAACCTACAAATACGTGGAGTCAATGAATAACCAAAGACATCGCTCATTCGACAAAGACATTGCTCTTTTTGCCGTGCGTTGCTAAACGTGGAAAGAGCGATGTCTTTGTTAATTTACATCAATAAATGTTCTGAATGTTGTACCTTTTGGAAACAAATCGTGGAGGAGTTTGCCAACTGTCGCTTTACAGAACTGTTACCGGAGGACTGGTTTGGTTACTGGTCGTGTGGCATTCGAAGAGGAGGATGGTGTGCCTCTCAAGGACCTACTTCAGCATGTCGGTGTGAATTCCACTGAATCACACCCTGAATATCTCGCATGTTGCTTAAGTGAATAAACAAGTGGCGGATGATGTTCGCCATAGTAGTGTGATACGAGTGTTCCGAAATTCAGACACAGAATTCGCAATGCTAATTTCATCTGTATGCGGCGGTAATTGTTTTACAAAATATTATTTCCTGAGGACTCTGCTGTATCCAAAACACTCAAATCTGCACATCTGTATATAGGAATAAAACAACATCGTGAGTACACATTATTCCCGCGAAGTATATTTGAAGCTGAAATGAAATGCGACAGATGACAGGTTGATACTGATCACTTCAAGAAAAATTATTCATATTTTTCCTTTATGGTTTGTATATAAATAAAAGATGTGCAATCTTTTATTCAGATTCAAGATCAATGGCAATGATAGGGAGAGTGTGTTAGTTAAATTTTAGAGTGACTATTGATATCATAAAACGTCGCAGAAGAGAATTAACGGTTTTTTAAAGATAATACATTTGTTCACAGTTATATCATTTCCCTAACTTCAGATTTATTACGTAGAAACTGTCTTATGCTTAAATAACGAAATCTTTTGTGAGAGAAATATGAGGCCGTGTTGATGGTGTGACAATCAGAAAAATAAGTATTTATTGTGTTCATAAATATTCACTTACATGAGGAATATTCTGAAAAGTAAGTAATGTTAGGGAATATTTTTGCTGCATTGATGCGGTCGTTATATCGCACATACCCGTTGACTTTTCTGGGTTATTGACAGCCAGAAAGATCATTACGAGAACACCAGGTTATATTTAAGTATTGTTCTGCGGGTTTAAAATGGTAATTATTTTATTGAAAAAATTCTTTTTCTACTACGTATGTGTCACCTTTTTTTCTCAGTTTCCCATAACGGCAAATACTTTTGTGGTTACCTGATACTTTAAATGATTTTTTAGTAATATCTCATAAAATTCATTATATATCTTAAAATGTGTCACTTTCATATTGTGGATCGCGGGTGTCCTAGTGGGCAACGTTCGTGACTGCCACGGAAAGCACCTCAGGTTCGATCTCAGGCTGGTAAGAACGCTCGATCCGCTAAATGTGCATCGGATGAGCACGTTAAGCCGTCGGTGTCCGGGTCGAAGCTCCCCAGTAATAAATAAGGGCGCCTTCCTCTCCCTTTCTACTTCGCTTCCGTGTCTTTCCTATCGGGCACTGAGCCCAAATCTCCTAGCTTTCTATTTCTAGGGGTTGTTTAAGACCTGGGTTCAGATGCTCCCTTCCTAAAATTCTCTACATATGATCATTTATGATCATCATTCTGCACTGCTAAAATTCAACAAATGTTGCTCGTCTGAGTTGTTCATGCATGGAAGTTTCATCGAGCACTCACAACACGACAGCAGACGAATAAATTCATAATCCACGCCTTTTTGCTTAAATAAGCGCTGCGTATATTTCCATGCTGTCGTAGCGGTTACGTCATTATTTCATGCAATGGCGTTCCAACTTGGATCAGAGTTTCTGGTGTTCTAAACAATAAACATATTATAATATTTCGTTACTACCGGCATTTATTCTGGTGAATTTTTGTCACTTTCCGACAGTTGTAAAGTTGTAAAATTTCATGTTGTAAAGTTGCAATGTTCGAGAGATCTTAAAATGTTGATTGATCACAAGTGAAAATTTGAGTCAAATGTCTTACACTAGTTTCGTTCTCGAAAACATCGTTTCATTTATGTAATTGCTTTGGGTCATGATTTCATGCTTCCCGCACTTAATTTAATGTCCATTATTTGACTACTACTTCAGAATTGTTTTAGAGGTAGGAAATGTCACATTGTACACCACTATTTGTAATTCCAAAATTTAAGCGCAATTGATTTAATGTTGTGGTTTCAGAAATACATATTAAATATTTCAGTATATCCAAAAAGTCGGAACACACAAATTTTAAATTCTACACTCTGTAGAAAATAAGAGGCGTGGATTCATGGGAATTTCCTGAAAACGACATGGAGCAAATTTGTTGTTACATGCCCGTCTGAAAAGTGCCATTTTTTTAATTCATATTTTCGCTGATCTTCCGCAGTCAGTAATTCCTTTTGTTTAAGAAAATTCCGTTTCATGTTTTCCCGTATTTATTTAAAAATTTCAGAAAATGAAAGACGCGAAATTTTTCAGCACTTTCTCTAAAGAATCATCTCCAGTGGGACTCGAATCGACGTCGTTTGTGTTTCTTCAGAAGAAACCGTGAGACTTAACCACTGAGCTAGAACGACTCAGGAATGGCATGCACATTTAAGATAGGACACCACCTGCTCCAAGGCGAAATGCTTTTTGTCATTAATGCCAGTGAATTAGTCATTTTTTTCTGCTGGAACTTATTATTTTTAATAGCTTCTTAAAAATGCCATTTTTTCTGCAGGAGGACTAAGTAAGTATTAATTCATCCTGATTTTTCGAAGTAACACTATAATTTAAACTTCATATCTTTTTAAATCATTCATAACACTGATTTTGGATTAACAAAATGATAAATGTTTCGTTTTGTAGTATTATTTCTCAAACTTCCTATATATAATTGTTTTTCTTGCTAAGTTATAATTGATAAGCGAAATCTTTTTATTAGCATGTCGAGTCTTAAGGGCTTGACCGACAGTCGACAGGCTTATAGAAAGATTTCGTTCAGCACATATATCCTGTGTAACATAAACTAAATTCATGCGATATGCTATACACATTACTGATTTCGCTGGAGTACTTCAAAATCAGGAACATTCACAGGCGTTTGAAGTTTAATGGCAAGTTTATATCATTAGATAGGATGATGTTATTGAGCAAGGACGATGTTATTATACATAATCGTCTGCTCCTTTTTTATATCCTTAGCGGTGTCGACCGCCGGCAGACGGAAGGCGGTATAGCTGATCACATAACCCATCTCGAAATTACCAAATAGTGGCATAAATAAAAAAATTCAGGACCTCAGCGTAAATAAACGAGTCTGCAAACGATGTGGAGACACAGATACAGGCCGGACTTCTGAAGTGCTTAAAATACTTTGGGGCAGAACATCATACACTGGCGGAAAGTGAAAAAAGAACACCAAGAAGGAGACGTCTGATACCAACGATATTTACACAGCATAGTAACGTAACAGAAAGGATAACGTGATCAAAACATTATAGCAAAATACAGCTGTATTTTCTTGCAAACTGAAAAATAAAATTTCCATGTAACATGGTTAGTACGAGGTTGAACCGCCATGAACTGCGTCACACTGAGCAATTCTGGCATAGAGTCTGTCGTACAGATGTTGGATGTAAGTTTGGGGTATTGAGTTCCAAGCATCCTCAACCTGGACGCGTAAATCTTGGATGGTCGTGGCTGGCCGTGGAGAGCAGATAATTCGTTGTCCCACAAAATCTCCCACGTGCTCAATGGGGGACAAATCCGGTGAACGTGCAGGCCATGGAAGTTGTCTCACACCCTGAAGTGCATGTTGCGTTGCACGTACCGTGTGTGGGCGTGTGTTATCTTGCTGGAAAATACCACGATGGACCGACCTTACAAATGTCACAACAACGGGCTTAGTGATGTTGTTGATGTAGGAGGTACTGCTTAACGTACCCGGTACAAACACTAGTTGTGTACGGGAGTGATATCTGATCGCTCCCCACACCAGGAGACCAGGTGTAGGCCCTGTGCGTCGCTGGCGGATGGAAGAAAGGTTGAGACGCTTCCTTGTAGGTCTGCGAACATGCATACGGCCATCGGAGGCTCCCAAGCAGAACCTCCTTTCGTCGCTAAACACGCCAGATCACCATTGCGTTCTCCAATGCAGACCTTGGCGACAACACTGCAGCCGTTCCTGACGGTGGGCTGGAGTAACAGGTGCACATGCCAGAGGCACACGCGCACGTAGTCCTGCATTCAGTAGACGGTTGCGGAATGTCCGCACAGTCACCGTGCAACCGCAGCTCGGATTTGCGTCGCAGTGAATGTTCTGCTTGACAACGCCGCTCTTCTTATGCGTCGATCGTTCCACTCATCAGTCCGTCTGTGAGTCCCGGTTCCACGTATTCTCGTGTGGGAAGGTTCATCGGACCATCTACGCCACCATCGTACCACCACGGATACTTCCCGTCCAATATGCTCCGCAATACGTCGATACGACCACCCGGCCACGCGGAGTCCGACAAGACGACCTCGCTCATTGTCCGATAACTGGTGAAATCATACACGTCTTCCATGTCCAGGCATTGCAGCTTCTTCAGGGTCTTCGCACGTGTCCGTAAGCAGTCGACTGATTACATTCACTTCGCCGTACTCCTTAAATACCACCGACGATAATTTTAATGTTATGCCGTGCTGTGGCGTAAGGGTTCACCGGTTGGTCCCGAAATTAACACCACAGCTACATAAACTCGACCCCATTAACATATGTAAATTTCATGATCGTCAGCTATATCCTTCTTGGTGTTCTTTTTTTACTTTCCGGCAGTGTATTTATTTACAGAGTAGCTCTTAGTAGATCCACCAAAGTCCACATTCAACACACGAGAAAGTGAAATTTTCCGTGCTTTGCAGAAAGACATAACGTCCGAAAAGGCGAAAGGTGTGTAGATACGGTATGGAATGGGAATGCAAATCAACGCACTCAACATGTAATAAACACGAGCATGTCATACTATGACTACAGTTGAGAACGTTCAAAGAGCATTCAATTTTTTTAATACTGAAAAAATAGCGGTTTTTCTGGTAATTAAAAACTGTTAAAACTGTCTTAAAACAGAACTGCATACCTTGACATGTTAGATTTGTTGTTTACTTGTAATTATTATATATACATATTAAAAGTTCTTGATTTTAAAACTTTACAGAATGTTGAAGACATTACATTACTGCAGTAAGAGAACTGAGGTGGGGTCTGTTTTATGCTGTTTTATGTGATCCTTTTGAAAAGCAGTATACCCGATCGGACTCCCTGATCTGCGTATATGTGGAAGGTATTTACAATATCAGACGAGCGTTAACATCATATTTTAAATCACACTAAAACATCGTCAACAAGAAATACCAAAGTTTACCACTAAATCATCTTACAATAAATCGATAAACAGGAAATCTGTATATCACATGTTGTCTGCAACAAAAATGCAGATAGAAGCATGACAGATTGATTACGAATCTAAAATCATATGAAACTTATTAGTTTACTTTATATATAATTTTTTTCCATTTCTTTACTGCACGTGGATATATGGTATTTAAACCACTCATGAAAATGGGTAAATTACGGTATTCCAGTAAAAGTCAGTGTGATAGATCGGAGGCCTAAGTTAAGTCTCCAACGCACTGGTGCTTTTAGTTCGGATTACTGGTACTTATCCATTAACAATTACTTTTCCTCAGCGTGTTTCGTTGATTGCATTTGAACATATACTACAACAGTTCATCAAGTGGTGTCAGCACTATCAAGTTAATACCTAAAAATGAACTTTTCCGTATTTCAAACGTGCAATTTAATAATTTCGCCCTGAGTTTATTCTTGTTGATCAATGTTCGCTTCAAAAGAACGTGTCTATTCTAAGCAGAAATATCACTCTCGCAGGAGATAGGGGAATCTAAGTGAAATAAATTGAGGAGTATATCTTTGGAAGTAGAGAGACTCGAGTTGTTCCGCAGGTCGTTATCATATATATGGTACCGCATATCTTCCGCTGCTTATGTTTGGTCTAAATTCCAGTGGTAGTGAGCCAAGAAAGAGTTCTAGCACCAAATGAAGAATAAACGAATTAAATAAAGCATTTAGAATGATATTCGGAATCCTGTGACATGAAATAAAAAGATGGAAATCGCTTCTGAAACATTGCAAGAAAATGAAAAAGATTGTTTTACGGCAGGCCAGCATTAGTACCCTTGACGCCAGGTGCGACAATACTGGTGATCTCCCCTCTGGCAATTTTGCATGTTGGCCTCAATGGATGTTCAGTCATATATGAAATATGTGCAATATATATTAATAGTGTTGATCAAAAACTAAACGCCAAAAACAATGCTACTTTGGTGCAAAATTAGAACGTACTTGATTGTGATTGGGACTGTTCCAGTTGTTTGAGCGGAAGTATTTCTTATTGCGCGCCACATTGTCTAACCACTTAATTGTTAAATGAACAAAGTGCAAGTTACTTTTTTATTTAAACTAAGTTTCTTTTCTCTTACTTCCTTTACTTTCTGTTGGAGCAAGAAATTTAGGTGATCAAGAAAGCTTATTTCGTTCTCGTCAGATACCAGAGGGAATCACCGGGATACTTTTCTTCTTTTCTTTACCCTCGTGGGATGAAGCAAGATACTCACATAATTTAAGCAATACCTATTCCCATTGTTTTCGTCGGACAAGTTCATGGTATCTAAGGTCTCGCATTATGAAGTCCGAAACTGGTTAGGTGAATAGCACATCTAACACTTTGCACCAGTTTCTTTCGAAGTAGGCCCCATTAAACCTCTTAAAATACACAGGAGTGTCATAAGAAGGTCCTAATTGTGCCATACGTTGGCCGCCTTAATCTTTCGCTATTCACCAGATCCAGGACAAATATGGCGGATTTGAAGTACGAAAAACATCACCTGATCATAACGACTGTTATTATTGGGTTGGTGCGAATGACATGTCCGGAAAAGGACCAGCACTCGTGGACAGCTGGAACAGAAAAGTACGGCAGCTCACCTAAGCAAAATAATCCCACTCGGCATCGCCACATAGTTGCCATCTGTCTGGAAAGGATATGATCAGGAACAAATAAAGACTTGTGGCTGGGACCCGCAGA
Source organism: Macrothele yani (assembly GCA_039090855.1). Taxonomy (NCBI): domain Eukaryota; kingdom Metazoa; phylum Arthropoda; class Arachnida; order Araneae; family Macrothelidae; genus Macrothele; species Macrothele yani. Next base: position 54,304,776 of record CM077033.1, read on the forward strand.
TGTCATCAACTGCAATTGTAACCTCGTTGTCCGTCGTGAACAGTTTCCCATACAGGAAAAGATTCAGGTGACAAACCAGATGATAATCTGTCAGAGGCAAGTCCGGGGAATGGAAAGAGTAAGACAGTGGATCATAGCCCAATGCACTTAGTGTCAACATCGTTCGTTGTGCGACATGAGGGCAAACGTTGTCGTGGAGAAGAAGAACACCATGTCTTCTGACCAAATCAGGTTGTTTCTGCAGCAATGTCCGGTGCATCTGGTGTAATTTCGCTTAATAACTTTCGGCAGTAGTGTTTGGCCTCTTGCCAAAAAACTCCTATGATTTATCTCGCCTGTGGACCACCAGACAAATAGCACCATCTTCTTGGTTTGTAGGGGTAACTTACCTCGCCGGTCAGCAGGCTTTTCCTTGCTTAACCATTGTGCAAACCGCTTCCGATTATCATAAAGGACCCACTTCTCGTTGCAGATGACGATTCGATGCACTAGAAGTTCCTGTTTATTCCTGGCAAGCAGCGACGTGCAGACTTCTAAACGCCTAGCCTTGTTGGCAGTTGTCAACTCATGCGGCCGGCACATGTCCAGCCTTTTAATCGTACCCAGCGCAGCTAGATGCCGAACAACTGTCGTGTAGTAGACACCGACTTCTACCGCTGTCTCACAACACGTCTTTCGGAGGTCCGCCGCTAACACACGTAACAGAATATTGTCAGAAACAGCAAAAGGGCGGTGACCACGAGCTTCGGATTACAGGTCCGTATCTTCGCTTCGAACGTCACAAACCTTCACCAAATGGTTCCTTCGTCTGCTGTATTCCCTCCAAATGCTTTGTTAACGTTTTAAGCTGCAATTCCTGCAGCATGGCCCAGTTCAAATTCATACAGTAAGGAGACTCTGAAATCCGGCATTTCCATGTTTCCTTTGCAAGTCACGTTATGCCCAAACAATCCACACCTGAACCTTATTCTTCGTATACATGCTAGATTTTCATAGTTACTCTGTGACGTAATACCCGCAACACCTGTGGGTGTTTCCGTGCCACTGCGGTAGGGGCCTGTCTTCACTGCTCGTTCGCGTAGAACATTTCATTCGCACTAACCCAATATTTTCTGAATCAAGAGATGGGTTCAAATTCCATATTTTCTTGGTGAAAACAACATCAAAGATGGACCCGGACAACTCGCAAGACGCTTTGTTATCACGCATGATGCATTAACACAAATATCCCGATTATCGCATTTGTATTGAAACAATATGGTTAACGATATTTACCATATTATCTTTACTATATTACCATAGTATCGTTACAAGGTTAACATACTATCGTGCCTACGAGAGTTACCGTACTATTGTTACCTGTATAATTAATACTTCTGTGCTTATTATTACACAGGGCGTCACGAATATATTTGGTTTTGCATGTCATTTATGTACCGCCAAGCAGCGCAATGCAGTTTCTTTACCATAATATTAAGGTTATTTAAGAATTCTGGTTCCACATGCTATGTGTCACCTGATGATGCAGTAGGTGGCACTGCGAAAGATCTTGTGTTTTTTTTATTTAGTTTTTTTTTATTTTGTGTATAACTTTTTAACCTGATCTAATAAATATAATAGAGTGCAATACTTGAGGATATCTTTACATGGGATTGGATCATGCTATGATTTGGGCCTATGTTCTTGTACGTTCAAAGAGCACGAAATGATGTTATAGTAATCCGATACCATTCTACCACTACTTCTGAAAAATTTTTGAAACTAGTTTGTAGTTAATCAGGATAACGGAAGAATTTTTTTAATTACGCTATTTCGGAGTACTGTACATGTAGTTAGTAATAACTTGAATTTGCGTAAGTAAAAGGGATAACCGTGTTTCTTGGCCACAATTATTAGATATTTCGCAGAAGAAACGGAACAAAACCCGTCTTTACACGATTTAGATAGTTACTGCTTTTTTCTTTTCATTTTTTTATTGAATTTAGCGAACATGAGGCACATTTTCAACGTGATAACGCCTGCCTGCAGAGAGCCCTCATCTGCAGGCAATGAATGTGATGAGTGTTGATATTACCTTAGCTTTGACAATCCTCATGATTCTTAATAACGAACTTTGCAAGAACTATTGTCCGATATTTGACCATCTCTGCACTATCCCCTCGCACTGTCGGGGAATTATACACTCAGGTTAAAAATGCATATTCACGAATACGTCAGTACATCACGCAGAAAATTTCCATTCGATGCTACGCTTTGTAGGAAAATGTGTTATTCACTATGGTGGCATACGCACAACTGGTGCAAGCCATTTATTAATGTAATTTTACTAGTGGCTTCTTTTTACCACATAAAGCAAATCTCATATTTTCAAATCTATTTGGGTACAATTGTTGTAAGTTTCCTCTCATTACTTACATATCTATAAAGTGTGGTGATTTCTATCCTACGCAGTGCAGAAATGTTTTTGGTACAACTTTAAATGCAGTTAATTCGTAGAAAACACATTAAATACTACCGTTGGTAACACTTTCTTTAGTGAATGCATTAGTTATGTTGTTCCATAAATGTGCATTTTCAGCATTGTACAATGGGCAAACCATAAAGGTGGCACCGAAGTTTTTTTTGTGAATCAGCACGTCTTTTGAATCATTTGTTACGCGAATTAATATTATTAAAGTCATTCAAGTCAACGGACCGGTTACAAAAAAAATGTAGATGTTTTTTTTTTTTTTTAAATCGATAAGACATTCAGAAACAGAAAAAACAACTTAATTGCACCAGCTAATTTTCGTAACATGCTTTACAGCATGTTACGAAAATTAGCAAATAGTGCACAAAAAATCTCTCACAGCGGAATCTTCGTTTTACATTTGAAAGGATTTTCAAATCGAGCAGGTAAAATTTAAAATAAAAATGGATACGTGGTTAAACTCTACACATTCTGACGGAAGCATTTTGCATAATGGAAAATTCGGAATAAATGCAGAGGGTGAGTCGAAAGTTTTGCAACATTTGGATCACTTTATGTCTTCCTACGTACCTTTACGACGTAAGCTGACTAGCATTTAAAGTTTAGGACATGGTGTTGCACCGTCTTTTGCCATCTGTTTGACAGCTCTTCGATTCCGCGGTGGTACCATCCCTTGTCCTTTGAGCCGAGAACTGCTTCACCCCAGCTGCAACCTCCTCCTGGTTGTTGAAATGCCGCTTGCGAGGAAAGTGTCCCATTAACCGAAACAAGTAAATATCCGACGGAGAATGTCCATAATTTATGCTGGGTGTGGCATCGTTCAAAGTTCGTGGAATGCCAGGACCGTTCGCGCGGTAGGAGGACGAGCGTTGTTCTGCTGTAAGACAGCGATATCCGCTCCAGCTGTTTAAAGTAAAGGTTGGCATTGATAATCCGACAGTCTGGAAAAATTCATAAAGGAATATCCTCTTGAAATCCCACCAGACGCAGAGCGTCATCTTGTACTCGAATCTCCCACGTTTGTCAACAGATGCTGGGTGCTTGCCCGGGCTCAACCACTGTGCGGTAGGATTACAGAAATAGACCACTTTTCACGCACGTAAACTTTCACTTGATCTAATCGAACTGGTTTTCTAGGATATTTTGCACACTTCCACTCGGAGGGTTGCTTCAGTTGGCGCCAGTTCGTGCGGTACAATGCGGCAGCTCCTGTAGACCTTACCGAGGACATGAATGTGACAAACCACGATGGTCTGAGATGTGCCCAACTCATCTGATAATCTCTGAGTGCTGGTTGTCGGATTTGCCTCTACACAGCACTCGGGATCCACGGTTCGCGACCTACCTGACCTTGGCTGATCGTCGAGGTTTCCGTCACCTGTGCAAAATGTTTTGAACCATGGTTGGGTGCTATGATCCACGGAACCTTCCTCTTTCGTGTGAAAAATGTTTCGTGTTGCTTAATCAGCGTTATGGCAGAGTTCAAATTCGTAAAGCAAAAGTTCCTTAATTAGCCGATTGTGTTTGTTCATCTTTTAGACGTTCCAACCACAGGCAGAAAGGCGACATGCAATGATGTTCGCAGCAACGACTACCACTTTATATCCCTTTCGACTGACAGCAGTGCGCGATCTAAAGTAAAATATATACGTGTTATACCCGCTGCAGCACATCATGCATTTATGAAAATATTACTAAATGTCGATTCACTCTCTTAGAACAAGTCTGATCGACTCAAGATAAATTTGTATGTGAAACAGATAAATGTATTGTGCTATCATACATTTCTCCACTAAGTTCATAAGCTTTTTTTTCTTTTTTTTTCTTTTTTGTAATCCTAACGACGCCACTTAACACGATTATGCAAGAAACGAATATTCGTTATAGAAAGCTTTTCAACTTGTTTTCTACATCATGATGCACCGACGAATGATCATCTCGAGAGAACACAAAAAAATTGAGAAATTAAGATTTCCCTCACGACGCAATGTACAAATGCGTGACATTTTTATTTTTCTCTTTAATATCATCTTTTGTTCCTGTCCTTTAGTGGAATCAAGGTTTGGAATCCTATATCCTCGTGGAATCAAAGTTTGCAAATCTATGTGTCCCGTAATGTTTTCGATAAAAAATGCTGCTGTTGAAAAAAGTAGGATGAAAAAATTTACTAGTTTGTTATGTAATATAACCAATTGATCCTCTCATCTCCGGACACTTATGGGCTGGTCTCAAGCCGAAAGTGCAAACCGTGATTTATCACTTAAAATAACACGACGCAACTGGATACCATCCCATGTCGATCAGGCCCGATACCTCTTCAACTGGTGCCAGCAATGCTCGCTGATACATGTTAGGCGGCGGAGAGGCCTTCTCGAAAGCAATTCTCGTGCTGAAAGTCGTCTGGCAACGGTCTCGATGTCCACTTCCGTACCTGTAGACGACGCAACAAGTTCACGGATGGTGGAGAGCGACGAATTCGGTTCTGTTCGTGCGGCTATCACAATCGATCAATCCTCGCATCAATTTATTTCCTTCAGCCATCCACTGCCGGTGTGCTTCTTTGATGAGATCTTCTCGTTCCATTGGAGCCAATATCGTCAGATTGCCACACAGCTCCGAGTCAAATGCCTGATGATATGGCAATTTTGCCAACCGGCCTTCCCAGCGCAATTACAGGTGCTCTCTAAAACTGTAAAGGGCTTGTTGTTTGCTCGGATCCGACGTCGTGGCAACCTCACCGTCCGTGGAGGTTATTGCAACCACAATTTGCTGTCACAACTGTACCGGCGTACAAGCGCTTTCTTTTGTTCATATGCGCTGTGGCCCACTACTATTTAGTTATTGGTCGCTATTTTTTGTAACTTCAATATTCGGCACTGCAGTATTTGCATGCGGATTTTCATTAGGATGGAACGACATTCTCGGAGTGCTTGGTATTTTTTTTGTGTGTGTGTGCGGGAAGGGGTACGCATAGCTTATGCATGCCACGTTACGTCTGATTTTTTTCTGTCTGTCGCATTCTGAGGTTTGAGGTGCTAATGATTGACTCACACTCCTCTGAAAAAGGAAGGGTTATTAGGTCATCCTTTGCTGGAAATGTATGCGTGGCTTTTTGGAAAGTGCAATTATATTTAATGATAAACTCAGCCGAATATTTTTTTCAGTGTAGAACTGCAAACTTTGTAAACGTACTTTGATTATTCGAGGTAGACAACAAAATCAAATAAAAACAAACCGTTGTCTTCAAAATAAACAAAAAAATCATTGCTGATAAAGATTTTAAACTCCGAAAATGAATCTAATAATTTCATCTTTCATCGTATTGATAAAATAAAATTCGAGCAGATAATCTAGGGCTTGGAAGTTCTCGTTTTACACTTTCGTAAATTTCTCACACATCTACTAGAATATGTTCATCCAGTTCAGTGTGAGAATGGTAACGACGAAGAGATACCAGCTAACCGAATTTTTTTTGAAATCATAAATGAAGTACGCAATTGAAGAGCTTTTACCACCTAAGCTGTATTTAATTTTATCCCAAATAACAGCCTAACTAAAGGCGTAATTCATTTCTAGGAAACTGCGTCAAATGACAACTAAAATTTAAATGGTTTATTAATAAAAGGATTTTATCGAATACTAAACTGAAAGCACTATTCATTTCTTTAATACAGTTGCAATAAAGTTTTTCCCTTCGCATGCAACCCCCTGCTATTAATATTTTAACTATGTTATTTCCGTGAAAGTTGTTTTATAAAACACAATTAATTTTTATCATTGAAACAAAAAAATAAGTAGGAAAGGGTGAAGTACGGAGAGACCCGTAGTAAAAAGTTTGAACACCGAAAAGAAAAAATACAGAAAAGCACTTTAAACAAGACTGCTGGGAAAGTCATTCATAAAAAATCGGATATAAAAAGATATTTACATTCCCTCAAAGCTAAGTTAAACCCTGAATTGCACGTAAAAACACGGGAAGCTGCTGACAAAGGTCACAACACAGTTCTCAGCGAATTCTAGGAATGCTACGAAATTATCCAACTATGAAACAATCAATCAGTGTGTTATACTTAGAACATATCTCTCCAGTGCTGAATATTTGAATTGTGTTTAATAAATCATCAATTTTTCATTCTTACCACTTCTGAATATACTCAATTTAGTACGATTAAACCTCGATTTTGTATTTTTTCTTAAATAACTTGGAAAAGAAAATACTGCTCCAAGAGATTTGAGATATGTACGGTTTACTCATGAATTTTGAAAATGGGAGGATTTTGTATGATATGGAAAAAGTAGTGCGCTATCTCTCCATTAGGATGCGCTGCTACACATAGATAAAACAATCAAATATATATTAATCAAGTCAGCTGTACTTTAAGTAATGGAAATGTAATTTGTTTCAGCACGATTTGCAGTTTTTGTCGTTCTGCGGGTCCACCTCAACACTGCAAAGTTGAGGGAAGTACATGTGTTATTCTTGATACGGAACTGACCAAGATGTCCACCGCAGCTGATGATTATTGATCGATGGCAATGGGTGCATATAAGGTCTAAGTAAGCCGTATTTTAACTTGCCTCATAACCAGGAACCAATGAGTCCCAGATCTGGAGATCGGGAAGGCTTTATTGTTTACTGCGCTTGCTGAGCTCAAGATCGGTGACAAAACTTGACATGTTAAATTACACCACTTGGTGCACTGAGTGTGGCGCCCGCGGGTACTCATAACTGGTACTTTTTTCTTGGAAATTTTTATAAAGCATAATTGGACTTGAAAACGAGAACGAATATCATTTAAGTGCTACACGTTTTGAGGAAGGTTTGGATATGAATAATATGCAAAGAAATTTCACCAACTTGAAGCTGAGGTGACTTTATTATATCATTACACAATTTTACTCTACATTTATTTTAAGTCAGAGAAAATAATGAAATAATTCAGAGATAAATCGTAGAAGCTCTCCAAATCTCTTAAGCATAAATTCATATTTTCTGAACTGAGATCATGCCAGGTTATAAATTCACAATAATTCAGATGTGTGATTACAGATTATTGCAGCATGATAAACCGTTGAATGCCATAAATCAAAAATGTTTCCGGAACTGCGTTGGTGAATCTTGCACATAAACCTAGAACATATATTTTTATCTATTCCTTGGAAATTCATTTTCGTGTGTCGCGATAGTTCAGCAGTGTTGTTTTTTCAATACATAAAACACAACAGTACTACCCTTCTCTCTGGGTCATTCGCATTACTCTTGCTTTTAACGTTAACAATTACCACTTTTATTCTCTGTTGACTCAAAAAACTCCCTTTTAATCATTGTTATGTCAAAAGCATACCCCTTCATTTCCACATATATCATGAACTCAAAACATTTTCGTAGCAGCCTTTGCGGCATAACTAAAAACAGATCTTGCATCATAGCTGTACACATTTTTAACAAGGTATCCATCTCTCCAGAATTAACATGACCTCACAACATCTTTAATGTTCTTTACTGCTCTACTGGAAACAAAACGTTTTATGATACTCCAGAACACATGCTTAAAAATTTTCGCTCTTTCCACAAATAATATGATCGCAGAACATTTTCGTAAAAGCCCTTTGATGATAAATTGTAATCGTTGTCACAAAATAATAAACCGTCTTTGCACGAAATTGCTAAATAATACGACTGTTAATGTTAAAAAATGATTTATAAAAATCATATTAAAAACAGAGAAGAACAGGACTTTATTTGATTTTCTACCATATGAAATGTACAAACAGTAGAAAACCAATTAAAGTTATGGAAAACTGGAATTATGATTCTGGTTTTAGAAGACATTTCCAAGGAATAGGTTTCTGAACAGGTGTATCGTCATTGCAACATTTGGGTCCATATTTTTAAATCCGTAAGTATTCAGAAAATAGAGTAGCAAAGCGTGGTGGACCGACAATATAGTAATAAGGTTCCATAGTGACTCGTAATTACCTTTCGAACATAATCTCCATAATGCCGTAGCAGAAGAATTTGTTTTCCAATTGTGTTCATAGATTCGGCATTTTAGGTTACGAATCACCTATACAGAGTCTCTTTCTTATAATCCATGGCCTTTAGCGGAATGGCATAAACGCCGTTACGGTATTCCAAATTTATTATATTTCTGTCGTTTCTTATTTGCCATATTAAATTATAGGTTTTTGCACCGAAATTCAAATCATACCTCTTACAAATGCTGTTGAAAATATCGCAGACAGCCGGAACGTACCGTATGTACTTAACAGGGTTTCTGTCTCGGGTTAGGGTTGATACAAGTAGTTCTGTTGAACGACGATTTATCCTGTTAATGAAATGGTTAGGTTAAACATATGTCCTTTCCAGATCTTTAATTCTTGAGATTTCGAAATCTTGATGACAATACTACGGAACCTTACTACTATATTGTCGGCTCCAACAAGACGCTTTGCTACTCTATTTTCTAAAGATCCTTAATTTTCGGACATGTGTGTATTTCACTATGTCGTCATACATTTATTTGTAATTAATGAAATACAAAGGTTTTGAATTTTCAGTGTTTTGTTTATACAGTTGAAAATAATAAAATTTTGAAAGCTAGAAAGAAACGTCAGTGGGTTATAAAAGAAAAGAACTCAGCGTCTTGCCTTTAAACAGGCAATAATTCTTTGAAATTCAGTGACACCAGTAACCAAAAACGCAGCAACGCATATGATAACATACATTGTGGGTTGCGCAATTGCCCATAAATTGTGTTAAAGAAAATAGCTATAACTGACTTCACGGTGTACAGTTGTTTCTCAATCAGATGCAACTGGACAACATTATATGTTTGCAAAAATCTCATCTCGTTTGTTCAGCCCTGGGAAGCTTTTATTATTATTAACATCTAAATTCCTTTTTGTAATTTTATTCATCAGTCACCCAATAGAGTCATTCACGGATGATCCAAATTTCATGTTGTTGTCGTGCTCAATGACTAAATCACTCGTTGTAGTAATTTCATGTTGCGCTTTCAAGTAAGAGCTCTATTTTGTAAACTGTTTTAAATGAGCGCGAGCACTTCAAATATTAACAATTCACGATGGGTGATTAGCCAGGAGGCATTACCTAATATATAACAGTGGCCCACCATTCAATAGAATGGCTTTAAAATACGTATAATTTCCATTATTAAGTTTATCCTTTTTCCTAGCCGCCTGCTGTTTGTCCTCTCACTTAACTATTGACATGTATCAATTCTTGACATTACTGCAGTTACTTAAATAGTTTTACCGAACGCATGCGGGTAGAAGAAAGTTAAACACTCTACTACTTTTGTGTGAGTCGCAGTAATGGTGGAATTAATGATTATTCACAGCTTTTTTGGGCAAGTCGTACAAACGAGCGAGTGCTCTACACCAGTCACACTTCGCCATGAAGGATTCGGGACGAAGAAAGGTTCGATTATACAATTCAATTGAAAATCATTAGCTTACCTTTCCCGTTCTTAAGTTTGATCATTATTGCCTAGCTGACTGGTGATTGCTCCCTCGCATAATGGTTGACACTACTTTTCTTACATTTATGTCTCAAAACTACATTTTTTTATTGAAAATTTCTTTTCAGAAATGTTCTGGACTAAAAAGGTTAAACGCGCTGAGACTTTAGTGTGTCGCAGTAATGATGAATTAAATTATCAATCACAGTAGTGAGAGCCTACCATTCACAGTAGAACGCTCTACTACTAAATTTTTGTGAATGAAGCGGTCAGGAAAGCTCAATTGCTAATGAAAAAGACGAAGAGATCTCTTAAAATTCTACAGCACGGATGATACACCATGCTTTCCATGGAGACGACATGTCATTCGCCTTACAATTACAAAGTTTTCACAATTTACTTAAGAAATTTTTTAGACAGCACATATTATTTATAGGACAATTTCAATTATAAATAATAATTTCTGATTTACACTTAGACGGAAATTATGCGTACCGGAGGTAGAAATTACCTTGCGATCCACAGAACGTCAAAATTTTCGTTCTTGGCCTTTCGGGACACACACATTTTACATTTGTTTTTAAATTATAACTCAACTTGTGGTTTTTTTACTTTGAAAGAACGTCCCATTGATGGAGGATTCGTCTGCAAACTATATTTCATGTAACGGGAAATAAACCCTTTGATATTTTTTTTGAATCCGAGAATCCTTGAAGACTTGATCTAGAGACCTAAATTATCAGAACACCAAGCTAAGTGTTAACAGCAACAGAAAACTGAGTTTTTTTTTTGCAAATAATTAAGGTGGGGCAAACCAGGAATGTAGATCTGAATCTAAAGAAAATTGTAGCCATAGTTTGTTAGAACATTATAAAAAATCACAACACTGTACCTTGACGGCTGAAGTCATTGAAATATGTTAAATTTTTCTGGGGCGAGCTTTGACTCTAAATTATTATAAAGATATACTTACTAAGCTTGTTTTCTTTCATTACCACAGTATCTGATGACAAGAAGGGTATTTTACTTGTATGTGCATCATACATTTTTCATTATCTATTTCCGTGTTTGTATACAATTCGGGAATTACTTATGAACATAACTGACCAATATACAGGGTGTACACTGAACAGCAATTGAGTTAGGGACAGATGGCGTTATGAAAATGTGGCGCTGGGGGCGGCCTTGTAAACGGAAACGGCGTGACGTATGCAGCGATCCGACAATATAAGGAGTGATACTACGGAAATCAGTAAGAGTCGGACGCAGTATGGGTAAGGCAAAGGATCTAAGCGCATAATCGTGGGCAAATTGTTGGAGCTCGACGAATGGGTCACTCCATCACGGAAGTCGTGCAGGTATTGGGATTTTCACGGACACTAGGAAACGGGTGCATCATGAGTACATCGAATCCGGTAAAACCATCCCTGCAAGGGCTAACTGCCGTGGGCAACAGCGTGTGGATGAGTGGAGTCATCGTCGGCTAGCTCGCATTGTAACAGCGGACAGACGGGCCACAGTGCAAGAAATCACTTGGCAATTTAACGCTGCTGCACAAAATCTTGTAAGCAGCCTAACCATCTGGAATCATCTCCTCGCTATGAGGTACAGAAGCCATGGTCCTACGACGGTACCGCGGCTGACCGCACATCACAGGGTCCAAAGATTAGCATGGGCGCGGGAACATCGCCACTGGACTCTTGACAGGTGAAAAAATGTTGCCTGGAAGGATGAGTCGGGATTCACGTTGGTACTTGCGGATGGCAGGATACGAGTACGGCGCAAACCACATGAAGCGATGCTTCCTTCTTGCCAGCAGGGTACTCTTCAAGCTGGTGGGATGGCATTCTCGTCTCGGTACTATTTACGTGGACTGAAATGGGATCCCTGGTACGTGTGACATCGTCCCTCACAGGTCAACGTTACCGGGATATCCTGGACGACCATTTGCTCCCGTTTGTGCGTCTTCAACATCTCATTAGTGACCTCATCCTGCAACAAGACAATGCACCGTGTCATTGCTCCCGGATTGTATCCGAATGGTTGGATGAACACTCCACCGACGTGACCTCGCTTCCTTGACCAGCTAAGTCACCTGACCTCAATCCCATCGAGAACATCTGGGATGCCATCGAGTGAGATGTTCGAGGCTCTGACCCCTCTCTATCAAATCTTCGGGAACTATGGAAGTTTATTCAGGGGGCAACGTGGATCCGTATGGCTTCCCAACGTTTCCGGTGTCTTGTCGAGTCGATGCCGAGACGAATCGCCGCCGTCATCAGGGCAAAAGGTGGTGCTATACGTTACTAGACAGGTATCTCTAATTCAATTGCTCTTCAGTGTATAGTGCTCATTTTGTAAACTCCAAGAACCCCGGCAGTTTTATTAGAGATGTAAAACACACAAAAGTGAATTCCTTATGTACCAACAAAGAGCGACGATAACATCTCGTGCAGGGTGTAACTTTGTTTGGAAAGCTGTCCTGGATGTCACATGATCATTCCGTGCTGACTCGATTCGTACCCACAGTCGATTGACGATTTCTGTGGGCAGAACCAGAAGGGCCAATGGTAGAGCGGCAGTCTCGCTCAATCACTGAAAATCAAAAATTTAGGCGATATTAATTCACATCGGTCTACGTTATTAATATTTCGCCTGGATCAGAAAAATGTGTGACGTTAAAAACTAACAAGTTCTGCTCTGTTGCAACTTTCCTTCATTAACGTATAAGATCGTGCGATACTCTGCTTTTTTTCTTTTATTACCACTTACTGGCGCACACAACAAAAATTCTAAATGTTAACATTCAAGGATCATTAAGCTTTTGGGAATATTTCTGTTAATGAAAATTTTATTTTGAAAAATGTACTGTCTGCAATACAAAAACAAAGAAATGCCATGTGAGAAATGAACAAAAAAAATATTCTGCTTCTGTTTAACTAGTTTCTTAATGCATGCTTATAATCAATAACTGCCTTCTATAAGTTTCGTCTTAAAACTAAATTACTACGGAAGTACTACATAGCATGAACGAGAAGAATAACCTGTGGAAAACAGTGTTCACAGAAGTTGCCAAAGACGATTTTTTAAACACTTATTTTCTCTCCAAGTAACGGAAGGTCGAAAAGCGGTGTCATTTTAAAGAGGCATTTTAGGATCACACATAGCAATACGTGCTCAGCCAAGAAGTGAAAATACACGGAAACTTTCTTTACGGGACGGTAATATTGTAAGGAAATGTGGTGTGATTTCACGTAGGATTCCTAAAAATAACGTGAAGCACATTTGCGAGTAGGTGTCTGTCTGATAAGGAAATACCCGTTTCTAAAAGCTTCCTCTCCTTATATTTCAATACTTTGATATATTCTCCATTTTAAGTAAAGCTGTTTACTTCGAAAAAAATTAGTTCCGCGTTTTTGTGTTTCTCTGTAGGAAATTCAAAAACTTCGACTTTGAGTTTTTCGACATTTTGGAGGTAAAAAGCAATCACATACAACTTTAGAACTAAATAGGTATTTTGGTAATAAAGCAATGGGTGCTACGCAGATAAAAGAGTTGTATCATCGTATAAGGTGTATAAACATTTTTTTCTAGCTTTTCAATCTGCCCTTTTAAAGTGTCATTCACTGACTTTGGCAGAAACGGCGGAAACAGATGGTGAGTCATCAAAAAGCCATCTGATTTCTGAAACTCAGCTCAATACTTCCTCCAGGGACATTGCTTCTCGCATTTACGCTCAAGTTTAACTTAAGTTCAAAATTCAATTTTGTTTAATTTTTAGGTGCCGTCCGGATTAAAAGCGTTTTAGAAAGACCAAACAATAATAAAACGAGGACTGTGTCAGAGCATTTCCGAGACGGAAAGGATTGTCTCGTGTTCATAGCCAAACGTTTTTAGTACTTTCAATAGCGACCCCGTGAGGGAAAAACCTTGATTTGCCAGCCAGTTCTGGGACGACCAATCGATATGATAGGTGAGCGCGAAAGGTATATCATATAATACACTGGTGTGCAAAAATTAAGGATAAAGAGGAGAAATTAGCATAACAGCACAACCAGGAGGCAGAACGGACAGAAAGACAACTCAGGAGATAGAATAGGCTCCGGTACGGTAGGGCATGCGCATATATATGCACAATGACAAAAGGGGGGGGGAGTGTCGGAAGGGTATAAAGCACACGGGCGGTGTGTACGCTCAGCAATTTGGTGAAAAACAAATTGCACGGTGTACATCGGTTTGAACGACGTCGAGTTGCTGCCACAGTGTGATATGGCCAACAAACAATCCAGTAGACGAAATCTGGATGACTTTACCCGAGGTCGCGTCATTGGGAAGTTGAAAGAAAGTCGAAGTGTGACTAGTGTGGCGGAGGAGTTCGGGATCGCTCACAGCATCGTTTCACGAGCTTGGAGACGACAGGAACAGCTGTCCTAGTGTTTAGCAGTGGTCGTCCACGAGCAACTACGGTGGCGGACGACAGATACTATGTCCTACAGGCGAGAAGAGACAGATGGAAGACAGCGGGAGAAATCTCAAGGCACATGCAACTGACAACTGGGCGTGCGTTATCGCGGTTTACCGTGGCTAGGAGGTTGCACAAGGGTGGTCTATTTGTATGACGGCCAGTACGATGTGTGCCATTAAAGCCTGCTCATCGCAGACGGCGGTTTCTGTGTTGCCCGGAACACGAGAACTGGACACATCAGCAAAGGGTTCGAGTTCTGTTTACGGATGAGAGCCGATTTAGTCTGACGAGCGATTCTGGACGTATACACATCTGGAGAGAGCGGGGAACACGCAATCACACCTCGAACATCATCAAAAGGGACCAGTTTGGAGGGGCCGGAGTTCTCGTTTGGGGCGGTATCATGCGTGGTAGTGGTATTGACCTCCACATCTTCCAAGGAGGTTCAGTCGCTGGTGTCCGTTATTGTGCAGTGCTTCTCCTGCCTCGCGTGCGTCTGTTTAGAAGTGCTGTGGGTCCTGAGTTCCAGTTTATGAACGACAACGCTACACCTCATTGTACAGTGGCTGTTGCATATCTGTTGGATGCCGCCCCGGTGGCGCAGTGGTCTAAGCGATGGCCTCTGATCATTCGTCCGAACGGGGTCCGCGTTCGAATCCCGGTGAGGCATGGATGTTGTGTTTGTCTTACGGCACTGGCTCTCTCCCTTCCCTGGAACCAGTGACCCTAAATTAGGGACGAGCGGCTGCTTATAGCCCATTGAGTTGCTCACGGTGGTCGTTAAAGCTCCAATAAAAAAAAAATATCTGTTGGATTGGAGAGTGAATATATTCAACGCATGGATTGGCCCGCAAGGTCCCCGGAGCTAAATTCAATGAAAAACGTGCGGGACCTTCTCGGGAGACGCTTGGCAGCACGTCACCAGCCGTCAGCAACGATTCCGCAGCTGTGATTAGCGCTACAAGAAGTATGAGCCGCGATGCCGCAACAACTCTTTGACAACCACGTTCTCAGCATGGACAGACGTTGTAAATCCTGCAGCGCAGTCAGGTGTGATCATATCCCCTACTAAAGATTGGATTTTTCTTTGCAGCCGCCTGTCACATGGACATTTCTGTCTTCTGGCCAGTTGCCCTCGAAGCTACCTTTTCAATAAAGTGCCTTTGTATCCTTTGGTTTCCTTGTTTGGACGTTTTTGCTCCCTTGTCCCATATTCTTACATCTTGGGGATGTTATGGTATGATTTGAGTCGATGTGGAGCATTTCTGCACGAAGTTACATTCGAAAAACCGTTTTGTCCTTAATTTTTGCACGCCAGTGTAGGAAAGAACAAATGGGATAGTCTGGAACAACTCAGCCGAAATTTGAATGCTTGTGATGGGAGTAAAGTCACCACACACAATATATTGAACTATGCGGAAAACAGGGTTCTGAAGTTTGAGCCAACTTTGATACCACATACAAAACTTGGTACACCGTTGAAAACTCTTCTAACTGGCATACGAGCATTGAAAGTAAGTCAAATGATTGGCAGAAAACCGTCTGCTACGTAGAATATCGTTTCCTGTTTTACTATATGAATCACGCAGTAGGTGTGCTTGCTTTTTCTGGAGAAATGTGGGCAGCAAGATGCGCCGTGGGATAAAAACAAGCATGTGCAGAAACTGTAATGCTTTGGGCAAGGTGTAACGTATACTCTAGATTCAGTTTCCTTTTGATTTTACTATCTCTTGTTATTTTATTTTCCTATGCAAATTATCTTCTCACTTAACGAGATGTTATTTCTCCCGCTGAAGTATATGTGGCAACGAGTGTAAGTCATGACGTGGTGGTATGCAGTATATATAGCCGCGCTCAACTATACCAAGCGAGCTTCGTTTTATGTGATAGGTTCTTCTTAATTATTGTTATGCGATTCTACGAAAGTTCGGATATTCAGTAGTAGTGTGATTTGTTGAGAGTGTGTTTGATAATACCAGGAGTTCTCCAATAAAAGGTTTAAAGTGAGTACATTTTCTCAGTTCATATTATTGTCAGATCTCTGTCTGGCTGTTAAGTCTCTTTCATTAAGTGTCTCCATTAAGTCCAGGGTATATTGTGTTTACCGCTCTAATAAGGAGCCTTCAAGGTACTAATGTACTAAAACCGAAGTTATAGTACTGATAGTCAAGATAATGAAGAAAGCTGAGTAAAAAGAAGTTCCATATTCAATGAATTTATTGCACGTGCGAGTCTTACCTAAACAAACTCTAGCACTTTGAAGATTAAGTACACTTTAGCTACGTCAAGTAACCTTCCAATAACCATAACGTGACTTAACGAAAACTTCCCTGCACTACACGTTCAGCGGAAATCTTTATTCATTATAATTGGCGCCCGAACATTTCTTGAACACGAGGTGTTGACAATTAGTGACTATGTCTTCATTACCTAAGAACCTATTTCAACCTGAATCAAGTTTTGGTGGAGGTGGGGTTATTTTCGATAATTTACAGGAAGCCTGTGGGTCTACCTTTGATGTCAATGATTTGCAAGTACCCAGGCATTCCTCACAATTTCGTCATTCACCAGCTTCATATCACTCTGAGTCAAGGGTCGTACCTGAGGTATTTCAATCCTCTCACGGAAGCAAAATGCTTGCACATTTCGTGCCACATGAGGGAACAATTACTTTCAATGGTTTGGAGGGGTCCTTGAAATTTCTCGAGGATTTGGAAGATCATTTCGACTTATACAATATTCCTCAAGATTGCAAAGTGCAAATAGCAGACACTTGCTTGAAAGACACCACTAAGACCTGGTATCGGCAGTGGAGAGTATCGAACCCGGATTCTCGTTATGAGAATTTCCGAGCGGAATTTTTGGACGTCTTTCCTTTCGGCCTCATTCGAGCTGGCCTTGCACAACAACTTTTTTCTCGTAAGCAAGGCCACAACGATAGCCCTGTTGCGTTTGCTTCAGAAACAACACGCTTGTATAAATTATGGGATCCACATGCCAGTCATGTCGACATGTTGGACACCCTATTGCAACAGCTCGATCCATTTCTACAGGATTTTCTTGAGGTCCGACACCCTGCTACAATTCATGAATGCCTGCGCCTCATACGAACGTATGAGGAGCGATACGGCAAAAATGGTCCAACTCAACATGCTCGGGTACCCCGGGAGGCTTATTACGAAAATTCTCAGCGGCATAATAGGCCTCATGACTTTCAACACGAGCCTACACAGGTGCAAGTCCAAGCATCATACGTCCCCCCGCATAGAAGAGTGGTACACCAACCGCTAGTTTCTAAGAATTTTCTGGGTACAGTACAAATGATCACAGTATGCTCGACCCCGTTCCCATCCGCAGAATTCGGAACGTTTTTATGCTCAGGGCAATAATGATTTTTCTGCCCATGCTGAGGGAAAGAAGGAATAGAAATGGAAGTTTCAACAGACATACGGAGTTCCCGCAGCAGTTTTCACGAAGTTTTCCTACGCGTGAAAACTTTCCCGATACTCGGCAGGGCCGAGGTTTCAGACCGCATGATAATACAACCAGGAATCCTTTAAACTTCCAAAGGACGTACTCCAAGGGTCGGTACTGCTTTCTGATACCAAACATTCGGACCCTAAAATAGTATTATTGACTGTCCAAACTCCTTAGTTGCCTGGTGTGTTATTGACAATTGAAGATATTATTGTCGAGACATAGTTCGACACTGGTTCTGAAATATCAGCCCTAAATACGAAGTTTTGCACTGAAAGTTTTCCTGCAATACACGTCCAGCCTGCGACGCAGTATTTGCGAGGTGCAAATAACGAAATCTTCAGTATCACAGGAACTGTCACATTATCTCTAGGGCTGGGAAAAGCTCGTTTTACGCATTCTTTCCTGCTCATAGATGACCTACCTGTTAAATGTCGAACGGGCATGGATTTTATCAATACTTTTAAAGTTACCCTGAATTTCGTGCAACATGTTATTTCCTTTCCGGAACCTGTCGAAGTGATTCCTACAGATCCAATAGACATAACGAATTTATTACTGAGTAACGAACTGAATGAGAGGCAACGAAACCAGCTTTCTCTCCTTTTGCATGAAAGACCTGGTTTATTTTCCGACCAACCTGGTTTCACACAGGTGGTTTATCACGTCATTGACAATGATGGTTCGAAACCGATAGCGACGAAACCTTACCCTTGTGCTCCCCATAAAAAACAGGAAATGCAACGTTAAATTTCAGAGATGATTAAACAGGGCATAATAAGTGAATCAACAAGCTCCTGGGCCGCACCTGCTTTTCTTGTTCCAAAGAAACAACCCAACGAATTTCGTTTCGTGACAGACTTCCGCAAGCTAATCCAAGTCACGAAAGCGATAAATTGTCCACCACCTATCATGTCGCATATTTTGCATGACCTGTCGTGAACTAAATGGATGTCAACCTTGGATTTGGCGAGTGAATATTGGCAGGTTGCGGTACATCCAGATTCCGTCGATAAAACAGGCTTTGTGACTCCTTTTGGGGCTTATGAATACCTGCGTATGCCCTTTGGACTAGCCTCTGCACCTGCTACTTTCCAAAAGCTTAAGGATATGGTTCTCAGACCTGTTATAGGTCCCCATGTGCATGTATATTTGGATGACATTATTATTACATCAGAGACTTTTGACGAGCACCTTTCTCTGCTCAAACAGGTGTTCCAACTCATATACAATGCTGGCTTGACGTTAAAACCTAGTAAATGCCAGATAGCGAGGGACGAGATTGTATATCTGGGGTTGAAAATCACTCCCCACGGCTTATTTACGGATGATGAAAAAATCAGGCCTATTGTTGACTTTCCACGGCCAAACACAGCCAAAGAACTATCACGCCTTCCTTTGAATGACCGGATGGTATCAGCAGTTCGTCCCCGCTTATGCTACAACCTGTGAGCCATTGTATGCTTTGAAACGTAAATACAAGAAGTTTGTTTGGACACCTGAGGCTAACGCTGCGTTTGAAGCACTAAAGTCTGCGTTGACTAAGCATCCTGTATTAGCTTTCCCAGATCATACTAAGGAATTTGATATTTACACTGACGCATCCGGAGTTGGTCTTGGTTGCGTTTTGTCACAAGCTGGGCATCCAATAGCTTTTACGTCCCGTACTTTAGCCAAAGCTGAACACAATTATTCAGCTACGGAACGCGAATGTCTTGCTGTAGTGTATGCTCTTGACAAATTTCAATGTTATCTCAACGAATTGACAGTTAATATAATTACGGATCATTCTGCCCTTCAGTATTTGAATTCTGCTAAGCACTTCTCTCAAAGACTTATGAAGTGGGCTCTTAAGTTACAGGAGAGCAATATCAAAATTTCGTACCAGCCAGGTCATAAGAATCAATTACCGGATGCTTTGTCTCGCGTCCCGATTAGTGGGGTTCCCACAGAAACTACTCCTGGATGTCAGCCTTTACTTTTAATAGCTGATATAACATCCAGAGAGCAGATAATGGCAGAATTAGTAAATGAACAAGATTTTGGGGATATCTATAATTTTTTGCTTGCGGGTTCACTCACTAAAAAGTGACCCTTCTCTGGCTGGGAGGTCACAGCATTTTGAAGTCATAGAGGGTCTTCTTTACTATACGAAATCTAGTATTACTAGGGCAGAGTTTCGCCCATGTATTCCGCGGACCCTTAGACTGGCCCTTTTAAACGAATTACATGACAAACCTATTGCAGGACATTTAGGTATTCGCAAGACCCGTTGTAAATTGCGGGATGTTGCCTATTGGCCTGGCATGTACCAAAGTGTGCTTGCATACGTTCAATCATGCCACTTGTGTCAGATTTATAACTACCGTAATGTAAGACCGGCCGGTCACTTGAAATCTAGTTCAAGTTCTCATGTTTTTGACATTATTTCAATAGATTTATTGGGACCTTATCCTTTATCTGTTAAAAAAAGCTCGTTACGTTTTAGTATTAACTGATAATTTCTCTAAATGGGTAGAAGTTTTTCCCATTAAAGCCGCTACGGCGGAAGTTATTTGTAATGTATTAATTAATGAAGTATTCTCTAGATATGGTGCACCTAATAAAGTAGTTTCGGATAATGGTCCCCAATTTATTTCTGACATTTTTGAAAGAATGTGTGCGAGACTACACATGAAGCATAAATTCATTTCTCCATATCATCCCCAGAGTAATCGCGCCGAACGAGTAAACCGCACGCTAGTTAAAAAGATTGCTACATTTGTCATGGATCATCACGAGCGGTGGGACGAACATCTTGAGCTTTTTTCGTTCGCCCTCCGCTCGTCTGTTCACGAATCTACTAAATTTACTCCCGCAGAACTTTTTTTAGGTCGAAAAATTAAGACCCCTTTTGAAAATTTAACGGGGTTTATCGACGAACTAAACCAGCGACCAACTCCGCAATCAGTACGAATCATGGCAGAGAAAGCTCGTGTTGCAATGATAGGAGAACAAGCGGCTCAAGCAAAATACTATAATACTAGGCGTAGGGAACCAGATCTTGTCGTTGGAGATCTAACTCTTGTGGAGACACACTGCCAGTCTTCTGTTTCTCATACTTTCGTAAAAAAATTTGCTCCCAGCTACGAAGGTCCATATCTGGTGGCAAATGTGCATGAAAAAAACATTATCCTTGAAAAACCGGACAAACAATTTCAATACGTACAAGTTGCTCAGTGTCGAAAGTATCATGAACGAAATATAGATTTTATAATAAATTCTACTCAACCTTCTGTTCCACAGACTCAAGTGTCTATATCACACGATCAACCTCCAGAAATTTTGGACGAACCGACAAACCTTTTTAAAGAATCTCTAGTGATTTTTTCTTCAACCTCACCTCCACAAGACTGGCTTCCAAGAACGCAACCTGACTCTACCATAAAACGAAGGCTCGAATCAAGTTCTTCAAATTCTAGTATCATTCCCTTTCTTCCAACCATTGCCGAGACTATTGCTGCACCATCCCCTAATAACTCTGCACCAACACAAGCTCCTACTTCCTTGAATACCTCGTCAGAGAGTATCCCTATAGGCAGAAATAAACATCGCCCTTCACGACCACTAACTTACAGCAGCGACTCAGAGTCATCACATATTTTTGATTTATCAGATATAGACAATAGTTTGACGATTCCTAAACGTCAGACACAAATTACAAACCGTCCAGCAACACCAAAAGCTGTTCGAAAACGCAACTTGTCTCCCCAATCTGCTTCGCCGCAACAGCGACGAAGGCAGAGATCCTTGCATCCGCCCGGGTTTCGTCCCTGGAACTTACGCTCAGGGCAAACAGGGCCGATTCCTGCTTCTACTGTCATGCCAAGAGGTAGAAAGCGAAAACAAACGATGTGGCCTGAGCCACGTCCCATCAAAGGAATGCTGGAAGGACAACACGGGCCCCAGCAGAAAGGGACAACATATGGAAAGCCTGGGGGAAACCCGTTCCTGTCAGATGCAGGGATTTCCTGAGCGACAGACTTCAGCCGTTCCTGACCGACGGACTTCAGCCGTTCCTGACCGTTCCTGTCAGACGCAGGGATTTCTTGACCGACAGACTTCAGCCGTTCCTGACCGACGGACTTCAGCCGTTCCTGACCGTTCCTGTCAGCCGCAGGGATTTCTTGACCGACAGACTACAAATGTTCCAGATCCATTCAAGTCTCAGAAAAGATCGGCGCCACCTGAATTTACCAGTCCGATTAGGCCTGGAAAACGTCATCGTACTAGGGTTTTTTATGCGTCCTCGAGATAAGTAAGTTCTCGAGGATAGGTTATTTCCTCATTCTGTTGTTTTTCCTGCACGACCAGTTGGCGAGTCAGAATTTTTTTTTTTCGTGTGGGCCTACGCATTCTTTTTGTGTATATATGTGGTTTTATATATATATATATATCTTCTTTGTCCGTGTACTAATCCAATTTTATATATATATATATGTGTTAGGGGTAAAATAGTGAAAATTGTTACTGTTAGGCAGCTACAGGCAATCTTCGCTGCTGATACAGTTGGGATGTCATCAACGATAATATGAGGAAGTAATATGAAATCAAAAAGGTGATTCCTGCTAGGCAGAATAAAAATAAGGTATACCGATGCAGGTTTGTTCTGTTCAAGTATAAAAAGTGTTTCCCGCTTCACAGACGACAATTGCTGCGGACACAGGTTTACTGAATTTGTTATACCAAGTTTGATGTTGTACATACTGCTAACACCAAAAAAAAAAGACGACGATAAACGTCAGTCAGCGAAATGTAAGACTACACTCAAAATTTGATAGGTTTTTTGAAAAAAAAATTAAGGGGTAGATGATGTAACGTATACTCTAGATTCAGTTTCCTTTTTATTTTACTATCTCTTGTTATTTTATTTTCCTATGCAAATTATCTTCTCACTTAACGAGATGTTATTTCTCCCGCTGAATGATATGAGGCAACGAGTGTAAGTCATGACGTGGTGGTATGCAGTATATATAGGCGCGCTCAACTATACCAAGGGAGCTTCGTTTTATGTGATAGGTTCTTCTTAATTATTGTTATGCGATTCTACGAAAGTTCGGATATTCAGTAGTAGTGTGATTTGTTGAGAGTGTGTTTGATAATACCAGGAGTTCTCCAATTAAAGGTTTAAAGTGAGTACGTTTTCTCAGTTCATATTATTGTCAGATCTCTGTCTGGCTGTTAAGTCTCTTTCATTAAGTGTCTCCATTAAGTCCAGGGTATATTGTGTTTACCGCTCTAATAAGGAGCCTTCAAGGTACTAATGTACTAAAACCGAAGTTATAGTACTGATAGTCAAGATAATGAGGAACGCTGAGTAAAAAGAAGTCCCATATTCAATGAATTTATTGCACGTGCGAGTCTTACCTAAACAAACTCTAGCACTTTGAAGATTAGGTACACTTTACCTACGTCAAGTAATCTTCCAATAACCATAACGTGACTTAACGAAAACTTCCCTGCAGTACACGTCCAGGCGTAAAACTTTATTCATTATAAAGGTTCTGCAGGGAAATCCATTTTTTCATTTTTTTTATTTGAAATTTAACTGTTTTGTATTGCATTCCATTAGCTATATAAACACCACCTCTGCCCAGGAAGAACCTATTATCGCAACGGTACTTCCCTTTATCAGTGCCATCTATCTGTAGGATAAAGCACAATGCAATACAGCTCGGATTATTCCAGAATGATTCGTTTGACATGAGGTAGTCTTCCAGGTATTGCCTTGGAATCGAAATTCTCCAGAAATCAATCCAATTGATCATTTGCAGTTTTGTGATGGAACAGCAAATCCAATCTGCCGCGACTCAGAAACCTAACATACGAGATTTAATGGATGTTCAAGTAACTTGTTGGTACCAGATACCACAAGATACCATACAATATCTGGTTGCGGATCTGCCTCGCCTGGTAAGATATGTTTTAAATGCGAACTTTTTCAAAATTGATTTTTTTTAATACGACTCAGAGCTTTATCAGAAAAACACAGTGTTCTAACGACTAGAGGGTTAATGTCCCATTGCGCTGCTTTGAATTTAATTCAATAAATTTGAAAATAGTATGTTCGAAATGTATGGGTTTGTATAATCGGAACTCTATAGTTGTCTCCGGACGCCACTTAAAAACACGCCGTCAGAACGTTCAGGGCTTAAATTCTATCTCTGATTCAAAAATTATTTTATTAGCAAATACGAGTCGCAAATTTTGCAAAAGTGAAAAAGGTAGCTAAACGGATGTCTAACAATGTTTTTCACTTGTTCAGAAAGCATAGGCAGACAACAATCTCATAAAGGATTGTCTTTTTCCGTCGTCGATGCTCAGCAGTAGTGATAAGATGTTACATATAATGGGATATTCCCTAGGTAATTAGTCGTCTCCTGCTTTGAAAAGTAATTTTCCATTCGTATAGTTCTGATTCAGACCCTTCAGACTGTCATTTGTTTCAATCGATGTAACATGGTTTGTCTGCTGTACGGTTCCCAACATGGGATGAAGTGCAAAAATGGGTTGACGATTTCATCCCTACATACAACGTAGTATTCTTCACGGCTGGAATTCGTCTGCTTTCCGACCGATGGCGGATGATGATAGATATTGATGGTTCATATTTTGATTCGTAAATGCATTGTTGTTTTCTCTCAAAGTACATGGTGCGTGGCCTTTAAAACGCTTTAAAACTCATTTTTGCACCTAATAATTATTCATCTAGCTTCAGGTGATGTAGATAATTATATTAAGATAACAAGTAATTTGTTAAATTTCTATGTTAGTTTAAACATTTTATGTTAGATATTTTAAGTTATGTTTTTCATATTTATATTGATCGTGCACGCATTCTTTGATTATTTTCCGTCGGGTTTTTTTAATACCAGAATTTATCGACATGCTTATCTTTCTTTTGCAACTGATTAACATGAAAAAGCGCAAATTCGATGTCTCGTGTAAAGAACTCATGGCTTGCAAGTGAACGGATGTTCCGAGAAACCCTACAGAAAATATTTACTAACATCTGAAACATTGTACTCCTCTAAACTGTCGCATGCAATTAATATTGAAGCTATGAATTAAAAACAAATTCTTAAAGCAAGACATCAAAAAGTTTTGATGCTAAATAGTTATTGCAAAAATGGCAGAGGAGCCAGAAATTGAAGTTAAAAGAGTTGTGTAAAGAAATAAAATTAAAGGAATAAATGTCTCAGTTCTTTCACTTAAATATACGTTCAAATACTTCACTGAAACGATATTTTAAGTTTTTAATTTTGCACCACTTGACATTACTAAGAAGCAATATCAGAAATTAAATGACTAATTCCTTGTATACCAGTGAGAGAGAGCACAATGTTACTAAGCTGTGTTTCTTCATAGCCCGTTTTTCAGGGCAGATACCTGAATTCTGGAAACAATAGGAATTCATACAAGTACTTGGCCCATAAAATGTCAACAACTAAAAATCAAATTTTTTCAGGTCAGTGGTCTAAATTGTGGAAACAATAAAACTAATACTACTTAACTTCTACTCATTACTTAATCTTAAAAAACGTTAAGACCTGAACATTTCTAAAACAAAACAATCAGCCTTAAAAAAGTACTAAACAAAAACTAAATTCATGCCTAAATGTGACAATATTTGAGCTCCTAATACAACTGTTGCGAAATATGTCAGACGAATAAAATAACAATTGAAGAGCCAGACATTCATACAAATAAAATAATATACCCTGAAATGTAATAATAAAAGCTCTCTTCGCAAATCAAATAAAATCAAATAAAATAAAAATCCCAGCCCTGTGCGGCCCTATTAAATTGTCCGTCTGACATAAGTCAAATAATTTATAAAAGAAGTACCGTGCAAGATAATAGCTTCTCTTCATCACTTAGCATAACCTTAAAGCAATGCATACTTTCTACAACACTTAGTTTTTTCATCATCTGTGACATTCCAACCCGTCCTTTAGGAAAATATTTTCTTTTCTTATATCAGGGGCGATTGGAGCTAGGGCCTCACGCCCTTCCTATTTGACTGGATTAATTAAAGTCATCATTTCAGGCGACTAAACGTTTTAAAGAGTTTTTGATTTTGCAATTTCTTTATTATACACTATCTACCAACAAGTTATTGGAAACCTGTGATAACAAAGGAAAACGAAGTTTATTCACCTTCAATAGTTGGTGGAGCCTCCAAGAGCGGCGATTACAGCTGCGACCCTCCGGGGTATACTCTCAACCAGGCGTTGTACGACGAATAGCGGTATTTTCTTCCACTCGGTTTGGAGAAGAAAGGTCAGTTCTTTCACCGATTTTGGACGGTGGGGGCACCCCTTTAGTCGACGCTCCAACTCGTCCCAAAAGTACTCGGTAGGGTTAAGGTCCGGGCTCTGCACAGGCCAGTCTATTCGATTAACCCCATTGTCACCTTACCAAACCATGGTGTACCTCGCAACATGACAGGTGGCATTTTCATCCTGAAAGTAACATGGGTCCACCCCGTAAAACTGCCAGAACGTAGGAAGTGCATGGCCATCCATAATGGTGCAGTGCGTTTTGACGTTGAGTTTACCAGGAATTGCGTCCAAGGGTCCCGTGCCATACCATGAGAAAAACCCCCATAGCATAATTTCACCGCCGCCGAACTTCACAGTTGGTACAATACATTCCGGCAGGAGGTTTTCTCCAGACAGACGACAAACCCAAACCCTGCCATCCGAACGGTAGAGGGTGAACCTTGATTCAACGCTCCCGAGAACCTGTTTCCATTGTTCAACGGTCCAGTGTCGACGTTCTTTGCAGCCCGTTAGCCGAGCAGCGCTATTGGACTTGGTGATCAAAGGCTTGTGAACGGCAGCACGTCCTTGGTAACCAAGCAGATGGGCTTCATTACGGATGGTATTCATAGAAAGAACACTCCCGGATGACTGTTGAAACTCCTCGCGGATGTGGCCCATCGATTTGGTGTGGTTTTTCCGAATTTCTCTGGCCAGCACCCGTCGGTTTCTAACTCCCAGTTTTGTGGGTCTGCCAGGTCGGTGGCACATTCCGACAGTCACCTGTAACCTTCCACTTGCCAATCACGTAGGCCACTATTGATTTTGGGTACTTCAACTCGCTATATATGTTACGTATGGATCGGCCGTTTCTGTAATACCCGACAATTACACCTTTCATGAAATCAGAGAGCTCCGAACTGCGTGGCATCTTGAATGCGAGTGGCTGCATTGTTGTTTCCCACACGATATTTAACGGCTGCGGTTGTGACGTGTATCAGGACCGCAGATATCGTCGATTGCAGGGGTGTCCAATTACTTGTTGGTAGATAGTGTTGAATGTAATCCTCTTTCACATTCATATGTGCCCTTCAGTAGTCAAGAGCACAGGATAAACTTGGAAGTTCTTTATTAAAAGCTTTTAACTTGATATCAGTTTCATCGTGCACCATCAGGGGGCACTTTACATAAAAACAGCTTTGGGAAAGGAATTAAACTATTTCGTTTGATTTCATTATGAAATTTCAGATAGGTGCCAGAAAAAATTTAAGTGCGGAATGATTTTGCATTTTCCCTAATTAAGGATTTAGAAAAATTAAAATAAACAGAAGTATTGAATAATTCATTTGAAGCGCATGTTCCCTAGAAAATTCCTTTACTGTGAGTTTCGCAGCATTCGGAAATCTGAAATATCAGACAGTTCCAGATTCAATATTAAAATCAGGGAGAAGGGTCATTTTATGAATACTCAAAATTTCGGTTGTTACTAGGGATGTATAGCACTTAAAATCGTTATATGATTCAAAGTTTTGCTAGATTATTGCTCTCTTAATGTTCTTTTAGGAACTACAAATTTTAGCAACCAAAAATTTAAATCATAGTTCTCAACATGAGTGTTTTTGCAAAACCTTTAAAATGCTAAACACATTTTTACTGTGCAAAACCTGTTGTCTAAGTTATAAAAAATGTCTATACAGTGTTGGTAAGTTTAGATAGATTACATCTATTTACAAGAACCTGCCCTCAGACTTTAAGATAGTGTATAATTGACAGACGAAGTTAAAGATGCCTTTGTGGTAGTTGTCTGTTGTCTGTTCCGTGCGAAAATGTAATACAGCCTGCTTCACGTCATCGTGCGTCTAGATCTTACACCCTTT
Source organism: Macrothele yani (assembly GCA_039090855.1). Lineage (NCBI taxonomy): Eukaryota > Metazoa > Arthropoda > Arachnida > Araneae > Macrothelidae > Macrothele > Macrothele yani. The sequence continues at coordinate 54,332,852 of CM077033.1, forward strand.
GGGTGTCTTCTTCTTCAGATTTAATAAGTGGAATTCGAAAGGGGATATATCTTGACTGCAAGTGGGGTTCTCAAGGAACTTCTACTTAAAGGCTTGCAATTTGTCCTTTAAGAAGTTGGCACCACGAGGGCGGTCGTTCTCGTGCATTAAGATTGTCCTTTCACTGAGGTTCTCGGTATGTTTATTCTTAATGGCACGACGCAAAAGATTAGGTACCTCGCAATGCCTACTGCATCTATACTGACAGCTGGCTTCTTGAACGCCACCAGAAATGGGCCTGCCACTGGAATGATATTACAATTTCATGGAAGCGTAACTGAAAGTAATAATCTCAATACAGGATAAGGCTTTCAACTCCGATTTCAGAAAAAGAGATATTACCATATCTACCAAATTTCTAAGAAATATACTATATTGAATTTAATCAAACTTATCAAGAAAAGAAATCGAAGTAATTTTCCAGTTTCGTTTTACCGTCAAAAATACGCTTCTCCATGAGATTTCAAGGTTGCTACCAATATCTGTTTCTGTTGTTTCGGAGAATAGTTTATAACTTTCCAGTTCCATTCTTCGAACTACTAGCTCAGTGTGTGACATTATTTTTTTAATCGCCATCCTTTTACTTGGTGTTGAAACCATTTGCATCACTGGCATGAGATTGCTTGAAATATTTGATAAGTTAACCAATGACTTATTCTTTTTCCCATTGTAGTGATTTGTTGTACGCATATTTATTCGAGAAAATCTAAAATGATAGTTAAAAAAGAAATCCTTTATTATTTATATGAGAAAAGTAACGGATAAACATGGTAATGGCGAATTTACAGTGTACGTTTCTTTTTTAAATGATTAATGCTTTTATTGGATGATTTATGCATTAGTTCGCAGTCTAAAATTATGAAATAAATATATATAAAAATATGTACTTATTTAGCTTAAATGGCAACCTAAATATTGAATGTGAAAGCATCCACAATTTGATTTCGCGGATTTCCTATTGGATAAGTGTTTGCCCAAACTCTTATGCCGTTCTATTGCACATTATCTTCACTAAATCGCAAGCCATTAATTTGCGTGTAATTAGTTATTGCCCTTTATTATCGGTAAACCACATGACAACAGAGTCTATATCATCCTTAGAACAATTTCCAAGATCTCTTGTTTGATAATGTTTAAAAATTTCAATCGTGTACATGCCAAATCTTCATTTTGCATTAGAAACGTTCTTTTTCCTATCATGCATTGCCTGAGAAAGCACATAATAATTAAGCACATTTTAATAGCTTCTGTCATTTCTTTTTAAATACAAGCCAACAAAGCTCAGAAATTATGTTTTTCTTTGCGCAGCCGGTTATCGCGTTTCGTTTGCATTCCTGCCGTAATTATTCAGAAAACTACGGAAATGTATAAAATGGTTATTTTCTGCTGGATTACGACATTGTTCATATTTCCCCTTTTCGTATGTGTGGCAACATTTCCCCTAGGTAACGGAAATGTTAATAATACCCCATATCTGTTGATAGTCCAGCGGACTACAAATTGAGATACGTAATTATTGTATAACGCTTTTTTACATTTCTAGGTATCAACATTTTTTACCAGTCGTTCGGGGACCAGATTATAAACGTGTCTCAATTCTGATGTTTCACTCAGACTAGCTAGTGAAATACAAGAAAATGTTGGAAATCTTAATCTGATACGTAAAAGTTAGCCGGTTAGCTGAAATGAGGACATCCAGACACTTAACACCAGATTTTAATAATTCGTGGAAACAAAAAATATGTTATTAAATATCATGTATTCCAAGTCATACACAAAGCCAGAACGCCTTAAATTGAATCTCAGTTCTTCCAGGTTATCATCAAGGAATTAATTCAAATCAACAGCTTTAGTTCCAACTCAAGATTTAGAGATATACCTTACTTCTGAAAGAAAATGAATCTTCCAAAAAATGAAAACAGATTCATTTGTTTTAGGACACACCTAGAAGTAATGTAATAGTGTCCACAGCGCTTGATTGTAAGGTCACTTTTACACATATTCGAAAATTATTTATTTCAGCAGAAGATTGAAAAATATTTTATAAGCATTAACAAATTAGACTTTTTCTAAAATCAAACAACACACTAGCACACAGAAATACACCAGATTCTTCAAGCTTCGACTTCAGTTTTTAATCACCAAGCAGCAAGCCAAGGCGTTGGATTCTCGAAATGTTCTATTATGTCCGAAAACTTATCGCCCTGCCGAATATTTTTAAAGTTAAAGAAAAACATCCTTGCAAAGGATTAAGCTAAATTAAGAAAAAAATCTATATGTTGCTGTTTACGCAAATCTGTCAACTTTAAGCTCAGTGTGGTTCGTGTAAAAATCAAATTTCGCAAAGAAACAAGCCACAAAACTAGTAATCAAATTAAATATTTTTCTTAATATCTGAGATCCCAAACTCTGAGGGCGCCTGTGAATGTTGGAAGTGGCTGTTACGAAGTTTCAAGGGTCCGAAATACGCTGGTTGGTAACCCGTGGACAGATATTAATTACAGAAGCAAAACAAGCTCCCAGTGGTTCCAGATAACAATTCTTGTTGAAAATCATATGACACGTACACACCAGACACGCGCAGTAGTTTCGCAAACTAATAAGCTTCTTCAAAGCTTATGTCTTTAGAAAGGCGAGTTTGAACATGCCCTGTGATGAGATAAGGGTTCTTCAAACGATGTGCAAGGCGTTTTCATATAATTACTTTTGCTGTACATAAAACTGAAGTGTTTCATCATGTATGATTTAAGAGGTTAAAGAGTAATTAATGCTGTCAAAGCACGATCAGATTCGTCTTACTATAGAGCACAAACACCATACCTCACAATCCCTATCTAAAAACGTATGCTATAAAAGGTCTTCATTTACAATTAAAAAGGGTGAGTGTAAAAGCTCTAGCGACCACTTTCGCGAACCACTATGGTCGTATCACCAGGATAAGGAGTAAAACCACTATGAAGCGGTACATGAATTATATAGTAACAGAGATGAGCACACGATTACAAATATGTAAATGAGATCAGTAAAATATATTAAATGTCAATCACTGATAAACTATTTACAAAATTACCCAAATAATTTTGAGGGTCCCTCGCTTGGATATTCCAACATGAGATCTCTCCAGGCACTAGGAACATAAATAGGTATATCCTCATTGCAGTACTTAGGTCCCAGTTTTATAATGTGAATCATCATCATCATCATCATCATTGTCAACCATTACCAATCCACTGCTGGATGAAGGTCTTCCCAAGTTTCCTCCACAACGGTCTGTCTTGTGCCAGTCTCCTCCATGTCACTCCTGCATACTTTTGAATTTCATCCACACATCTCCGATGTGGTCTTAGTCTGGGTCTTTTCCTGTCACTTGGAATTAAATCTAAAATTTCGGCGGTCCATCGATGGTCTGTCTTTCTGGCAGTATGTCCAGCCCATTGCCATTTCACGGATTTAACTCTGATCATGATGTCTTCCACTTTTGTCATTTTTCTGATCCATGACTTACACTTCTTATCTATCCTGGTTACACCAAGCATGCACCTCTCCATGCTGTTTTGAGTTATCTGCAGCCTTAGTATGCCTCTTTTAGTTAAGGTCCACGTCTCTGCACCATACGTAAGCACTGGAAGGATGCATTGATCAAACACTTTTCTTTTAGGACATAATGGCATATTGCTCTTGAAATGTATGCTGTATCTTCTAAAAGCTCTCCAGGCAAGTTTTGTATGCCGATTAATTTCTTCATCAATGTGACCCTCATTTGATATCTGCTGTCCAAGATAAACGTACGTGTCTGGTATCTCCAGCTTTTCTCCATCAATCAATAAATCTTCATTTCTTGTAAAAGCATTGAACATCAATTTTGTCTTCTGAAAGTTCATTTTAATCCCACTTCTTTATTCTTGTCAGCAAGTTTCTGGATCATACTCTGCAGCTCTGATTGGGTAAATGCAAAAATGACTATGTCATCAGACAAAGGAAGGTGGGTTAGATAATCTCCATTAATCTTTATCCCTTTGTTTTCCAAGTTCAGTGATTGAAAGACATTTTCCAATGTTGCATTAAAGAGCTTTGGAGATATGGTGTAACCTTGTCTCACTCACTTTCCAATTTTTATGTGTGTTGTATTTTCAAACAGCCGAATCTTTGCACTTGCATTTTCATAGATCTTATTAATAATATTAATGTGTGCAAATTCAATTTCACAAGATTTCAAATCCATTGTAACTGCTGATGGTTTCACCGAATCAAAGTCTTTTTCATAATCGGTAAAAGCCATGCACAATGGAAGTTCATATTCCCTCGCTCCTTCAATTAGTTCTCTCAGTACGTGGATATGATCTATTGTGCTGTAGCCACTACTGAATCCAGCTTGTTCTCCCGGTTGAGCAACGTCCAGTGTTACCTTCAAACGGTGTGAAAGAACTTTCCTGAAGATTTTATAAACCACTGATAGGAGACTGATAGGTCTGTAGTTCCTGAGATCCTCAATGTCACCTTTTTTATGTAGCAGGATCATTGTAGCGTTGTTCCAATCCTTAGGAATCTTCCCTTCATTAAGGCATCGAGCGAAAATTTGGACGAGTATTGTTTCGATTTTTCCACTTGCTTCTTGTATGATGTCTACAGTAATTCCATCTTCTCCTGGAGCTTTTCCCCTCTTCATGTTCTAGATTGCATGTGCAACTTCTGCTGGGAGGACTGGTAGAACTCTGGGACTGGTACCTTACATGATGTCTGGAGTACATGTATCATCCCTTTCATATAATTTGGAGTAGAAATCTTTCACTCTTGTCAAGATTTTGCCTCTATTTCTTGTTACAGAACCATCTTCTTTTCTTAGAGCCATAATCTGTTTTCTTCACTTACTGAGACGTCCCTTTGCTATCTTTAGGCTTTGGTTGTTTTCAATTGCTTTCCTCACTAGTTCACAGTTGAATTTCCTTACGTCTTCAGTGATACTTTTTCGTACTGTCTTGCATAGCTCTATATATTCCACTTTGGAAGTCACATCTTCTTTAGTTGTCCTCTTCTCTCTTCTTTTTCGCATCAACATTTTGGTTTTTCCTGATAATATACCCTCAGTAAAAAACGTAGAACTTTTTGTCGAGGCTGTTGATAGCATGTTTGCAAACAAAGCAAGCATGCAAACTTTTGCAGACACTTTCTTTTGGAGTAGGGCAAATGAAATCAAGTTCGGAAAAGGGTAACTGTTTCGGTGTCACATAATCTGGCTGTTATCCATAAACGATGTAACGAATTACATTCAACATCGGGCCGCCCCGGTGGCGCAGTGGTCTAAGGCAATGGCCTCTGATCATTCGTTCGAAATTGGTCCGGGTTCGAATCCCGGTGAGGCATGGATGTTGTGTTTGCCTTACGGCACTGGCTCTCTCCCTTCCCTGGAACCAGTGACCCTAAGTTAGGGACGGGCGACTGCTTATAGCCCATTGAGTTGCTCACGGTGGTCGTTAAACCTCCAATCAAAAAAAAAAAAAAAAAAAACAAATTCAACATCGCTTTGTATTTTCTAAAGTACTAAATTTTTTTTTTTTTTTGATTGGAGGTTTAACGACCACCGTTAGCAACTCAATGGGCTATAAGCAGTCGCCCGTCCCTAATTTAGAGTGACTATTTCCAGGGAAGGGAGATAACCAGTGCCGTAGGACAAACACAACATCCATGCCTGACCGGGATTCGAACCCGGTCCCCTTACGGACGAACGATCAGAGGCTAACGCCTTAGACCACTGCGCCACCGAGGCGGCGTACTAAAATTTGCCTGCTGTATACATGAAATAAGGGATTTTATGCTTTATACGTGAAATAAAAGACTCTTACGGCCTTTTTAAAGTCCTTTTAATTGAAAAAAAACTGAATAATTGAAGAACAATTTGGGAACAAACGTTACTGTAAAACATTTCGCGAATATTTTGCTGCTCACAGAATTTAAAATTGTTTAAAAAAATACATAGAAGCTGCAATATGCCAATATCACTGGACGAGCCTGCTTAAAATTCGGTATCATAACGAAATATGTGTTATCAAAGGAAAACATTACATGTTTTTAGCTGAATTAAACTCCCCAAATCTTCGAAGATGCTACAAGCATTTTCGTTTAGAAATCGATTGGTTTAGTGATATTGCACATTTATTGTAAAAATCGACAAGTAATTTTTGTAATATTTTGTTCCAAAAATTTGGGTACGCAACAGACAACGTAGTGGAAAATTCAATTTCAAATGTTGTTCAGCTGCATGTTGAACGATCAGGTACAGGAGCCCGCTACCGTCCGGTGGCACGAAATTCCTATTATCGTCAGATCTAGACCTCCTCTCCCTAACGGAGGCGATGAAGCGAGGTGGTGGAAGATCGTCTGGGAAGACGAGGTTCATTTTGAACTGCGTAGAGTTAGGGAACAACCATATCCGGCACTTTTTTTTATGATTCACAAATTTATCTTGCGATGCAAAAAGTTTCTTTACTCTCGCCAAAGTTTTTGGTTTGTTTGGGGTCACAGCAGCTTTTATAGTTGTCATATTCTTATTTAGAATTCTTCAAACTGCAACCGTTACCTTCTGTGTTACTAGCCGGAGGATTAAAGAGATGCCATACAATTTTGTATTTACACTACTGAAACAACATGCGTGTCATGATTCCATTATTTTAATACACAGTATTATTTTAATACACAGTCCCCTATTCATACCACATTGGCTAAATTTATAACTGGTGAAGTTCCGACATATTTCACTGAAGACAGAAATTAATTGCTACTTTCGAAGAGCATGTTCCTTCGTTCACATAAAAGTTTTTTAATGGTTAAAATTCTAAACAGATTACCAGTTTCTGAAATTTAACATTATTTTAACAAATATCGTCCTGAAAGCTGTGTGCTACACAAAAATCAGTACACAGTTATGGCAATCCAATAACAAATTTCGCGGTAAAATGTTAGTGAAAGAACACAGATGATGTATGTATTTTTATGACTGCATAATGCTAGATCTGACACTAAAAAATTATGCTTAAGGAATATTATCGTGTAAAAAGCTATTTAAAGTTCTTTAAAATCGATTTTCTCTGCCCCGTGCGATTTAAATTTAAGATATCCTTTAGCACCAACAGAAGAAAATTGTTCATACGTGGTGAAATAAATTGTACTTTAAACAGGATCGCGAATGTAACGTGAAACAATAAAAAACAGACACATGTTCTAATAAATAAATCCTGGTCATTGATGTAGCACAGAAAAAAAGCGAATGATTTTAATTTATGTTCTAGTAATCGCTCTATGAAATTATAGACTTTAAGAAGTAATGCAATTTTTTTCTGGAAATATCCAGGATTCTGAATTATAAAGAGGGACCATGTGCTAATATACTAGAACCACAAAGTAGTAAAAAAGAATTGTTGTGTATAACACCTTTATCAGTTCAATTAATTTGAGAGCATTCAGCCAATTTTTACAGAATTCACAATTTTTGATAAGTTATTTTATTTCCTTTTGTCTCCTGTATGTTATATTTGCACTCGTAGCCATTGCACGCATGTTTTTCCAATAATTAATCTATATCGCTGTAAAAAGATCACCACTCTTCAGTTCCTGTGAATTTTCGCATTTTTTCTGATGCAGTAAATCATGTTCTTAATTATTCTTATCCACGTTGCATATGCTAGAACTATGCTTACAAATATTGATTGGTGGCCTAAACTGAATAATTACTCTTTTAGTTGAAAACACTTTGTCGCGGTAAAACAGTTCAATCGCTAAACTGTAAGATTTATAGTCAGAAAAACAAGCTGTCAAAATATTAATTTTAAAAACCCATTACATTACAGTTAATATTGGGGCATATCGAGATTGTCATTCATAATAAACAGTCTTTGTGAAAAGCAAATGAAGGTACCGCATTTTGGTAACATCTATTGATACAGATTAGTTATATATACGTAACGTAAAGAGCTGAACCGAAATTCATTCACGCTTGATGGAACGGAAATTATATAATAATTGTTTCGTCGTGTAATACGAATATCGGTCAATACGTAACACACAAGCGCTTGTAAATCTCTAGTTTTCAAAGGTTAATCCATTAAATTTAGTGGGTAGCAACCTCGGAACATTGGCTTTAGGGATAAGTTACATAATGTACGATCCATTGACTTCACTACATTTCAGCCAACGTTGTTTTCATGTCAAGGACGCACGTTGGTAAAACTTCGGATGTTGATCATCACACCTCTTCCTGACACACGCAATGAGTTCTGCGTCACTCGGATATGCTTTCTCATGTAAATGTGCCTTCAGACGACCAAACAGATAAAAATCTGATGGGGCCAAGTCTGGGATGTACGGTGGTTGTGGCACCAGCTTCCAGCCCAGTGGAGTCACTTTATGCACGGTCATTTGTGCAGTGTGCGGTCTCACGCTTTTGTGATGCAGTTTGATGCCCTCGTGGGGCAAATGTGGTGTCTTAGTTCTAATGGTACACCTGAGCTTCTGCAAGGTTGAACAATAGCGCTCTTTGGTAATGGTTGTCCCACTTCCCAGAAAGTCGATGAAGATGACGCCCTGACGATCCCCCAAAAAGTGTGGTCATCAATTTTTTTGATGACCTTGAAAGTCGTGGCTTCATCTTCCGCGGTGATTACACATGCTTCAACTTCCCTGACGGACGTTTGCTCTGTGGATCATAACGGAACAGTCATGTTTCTTTTCCTGTTATCACACCATGAAGACATTGTGGAAAGTCACCGGCGACATATTCAAGAAGATTATCATACACCTCTTCCCGACTTATCTTCATCTCTTTTGTGAGGAGCCGTGGTACCCAAACAGCACAGGTTTTCCGGTATTCTAAGCGTTCTACCACTGTTAAAGCACTTCCCTTTGACATGGCAAGGCTGTCCATAATTTGGAAAGTGGTGATGCATCAGTTATTATGAATCAGTTTCTCAATGGCTTCCTCAGTTGCAGTGGTTGTCACATTGGTCGGTCTGGCGCATCGTGGTTTATATTGAATGGTAAAATCACCACTCTGGAACATCTGCAACCATCGCTGTACATCAGTGTGATCCATTGTTGTGCCACCAAACACTGGCAACAATTGTCTGCGGATCGATGTAGGTGAGCTCTCCCTAGATTTGTTGAGAAACTCTATTACGACCGTTGACGTAGTAGAGTGTCCATTTCACCATCCATTACGCTTCACCTGCAAAGAGAAGGAACAACTATTGATGCTGATTGGTAAGCAAATGGAACGAAGGCCCTACCCACTAACTTTCATGATTCTACCTTTGAAAACTGGGTAGTTACAAGCGCTTCTGCGTTACTTGTTGACCCACATTTGTAATATTTAAAACCTTGGCTTTTCTTTATCGTAGATAAAACTAAGTTAATTACCTAAAATTTCAGTTTTGAATTACTTATTTCCACTCGATGGTATTCAAAAATGTTCTCCGTTTACTGAATTTGAAGTTTGTGATTTTGTAACTGCATAACTTTAAGTGGAACTGAAAGATGAAATTGACAAGGCCAGTGATAATCGTTCGAATAAGATAACGCGTGTCTCAGTTTGAAGTGACCCCAGGCGAAGAAAAGAATACGCTTCAATGAGTGAGAACAATCGGTCATTTTGATGTGGAGACAGTACGTAGTCCTTATGGAACTTAAATCCCTTTGCAAGAAATAACGGCAACCTTTGTAAAAAATATACAAGAAAAAAACAACATTATCTTTTCTTTAGCCGTTTAAAAATTAGTATGATGACGTGGACCATGAACATCAAATAGAAGAAAATTACACAGTTGACGTGGACCATGAACATCAAATAGAAGTCATCGCTCTTTCCACGTTTATAAGTGAGTCACGGAGAAATGTGGCCGCTGTGGTGCAGTGGAATCATTTCCGGCGCGTAACTGGAAGCGCCTGGGTTCGATTCCCGGTGGCGGCCGATGGGAATTTTTCCGTGACTCACTTATAAACGTGGTAAGAGCGATGACTTCTATTTGATGTTCATGGTTCATGTCAACTGTGTGTTTATCATTCATTCGTCTTCTAGTTATTTGTTCAGTTACTGCTGTTAATATGAGGTAAATCCCCAGCATTTCTTTTGCGATTGGAGGCTTAACGACCACCGTGAGCAACTCAATGGGCTGTAGGCAGTCGCCCTTCCCTAATTTAGGGTCACTGGTTCCAGGGAAGGGAGAGAGCCATTGCCGTAAGAGAAACACAACATCCATGCCTGACCGGGATTCGAACCCGGACCCCTTTCAGACGAATGATCGGATGCCATCCCTTAGACCACAGCGCCACTGAGCATCCCCCAGCATTGTGCGGGGCTCCATAGAAGCAACCCTGCCATGTGGTTTGGCAGTTTGTAGTTTCTGAGTCTGGATAATTTCGAAGCGGCTGTGGTGCAGTTGAAGTATATCTGGCGCGTAACTGGAAGACCCTGGGTTCGATTTCCTGGTGGCAGCTGATGGGAATTTTTTCGTGACTCACTTATAAACTTGGAAAGAGCGATGACTTCTACTTGATAAATATTAGAATTCTTAAATTATTTTAATACAAATTGTTTGAAAAATAATGGACGTATTTCTACACCTTTGGGCAAGAAGGAAAACTATCAGTACAATACAGTTTCAATTATATAAACACAAATTCGGTAAATTTGTTGCAATTTAACTTGTGAAACGTTTGTATTTCTTGCAGACGCAATTATTGTTTTAGATAAATGAACCGTTTTCTGGCTAAATAAAATTACATTTTTGAGAACACATGTTGCAAACAATTTTCGTTCTCAGTGAATTGAAAGTTCCGTTGTCTTCATTTTTACGGTAAACTAGAACAGATAGCTAAGATCTTTATAATCAAGAATACATAATCGCTTCAATCTGTTATGGAAATATATCGAAACATTCGATTTTGTCAAAATCATTCCAATGAAAGGAGACCTCTCGAGAAAACTCTTATCCTTCTCGTATTCATCCTACACTATCTGGATCCGACGAGGGCATTAGAAAGACTAGGAAATATCAGCCAATCATTGCTGAAGTTGTCTTTTGCGAAATCGCTCATCCCATCCGGAGAACTGCTTGAGAGGTTCCGAAATGTTCCCGAAATACTTCGCGTATGACAGAATGATGTCTCACCTGAGGACCTACAAATCTTGGGTTATTTCTACTTTGGTAAACCATTTCAAAATATAATGTCGTGTTCCTGTTTCATTTACAACATGTATTCCTTAATTCGGGAAAAAAGGGGAAATCTATGTGCAAACAATAAAATTAAAAACCATTGCAGTGGTTATTTTCATTGAATTTCCGATTTGTCAAAACCAGATTGTGGCCCTTCCACATCTACTGAACAGAAATAGCAGTCGGTAGTGTGGTTTTGCTGTTTACGCCACATCATAGGAATGCCAAAACGACATGAGTGTTTCTTACCCTTAAACCACAAACGGAGATCTTCCTCGCACTTTCTGCACACCTTATGAGGAGCCCAGGCTTTGTCTTGATCCCCAAGTTTTCACTTGAAGTAAGCAAAATACACTTTCTTCACGAAATCACTTATGTTTCTTTGTTGACTTTTAACAGTGTATTCACCACAAATAAAACAAAAGTTGTCAGGAAAAATAACACAACCTCTTGGAGCCATAACATATAACTAAAAACACGAACACAGTCACGTTTGAATGCCAACTGTAAACTGAGTGTGGTTCCTCGCTGTTTGTATACACCTCATTGAGTACACACACTGACTCTCCGTACATCTCTAAGCAAACGCTTTTCCTGTGGTGAAGCAGATGGAAACTAGCCTTGCTCCCTTCAAAAAGACCAGTAAATTAACACGTAAAACATAGGTAAACACGAGAGCGGAAGATGTTATGTTGACACCTGCGCGTCTGCCGATCGTCTCTCTGTCTGTAGCTGGGCAGGTTAATCGGCTACACCTGCTTCTTCCTCTGGCTCGATAAAAAAATTCCAAAATGGCGCTGCATACAAATAAAAGAAAACAGCAAAAAGTTTATTATTTTCCTTTTTCCCGTTCTTAAAGATAGAAATTAATGCTTTCGAGGGATTCTCCAGGCACTTTTAACCTCGGATGTCCAGTAGTCAGCTATATAAGCTAATCAACATAACCAGAGCAACCTAGATCCTGAACGTATTTAGCATGTTGAAACATGATCAAATCTGAAAATATGCTTGTTTATACTCATTCCTTATACCCTAGAGAACGTGTATAAACATGCTCAACCCAGCCAGTAAGATTCCTCACTTTTCGCTATAAACAAATTAAATCGGTTGGGATATGATCAATCTCAGCTTCTTCACACCGCCAACACTACCCTTGCCCTGCCACACTTCCACTGCCGCCCCCACCCCATTCCGCTCATTTTCTCTTTGCATTTATTCTTGAGTCTCACTCTAATACATATTAAATGAAAGTAAGAAATTACTTTTGCATACGATTTTAGAGTCAAGAATAGGATACCAGATTTCGAGTTAAACGGGAGTTTCACTCTAAATGGAACTACAAACACACGTTTTGCAAGAAAATCTGACGTGATGGAATTTTTTGAGTGTTTTTCCCGGTTTCAGTGATTAAAAATCTATAAGAAAGAGTATAAAAATCCTGTGCAGTTTTTTGGTTGCTGACCTGTGTTATCAGTGTATGATGAATAAAACCCAGTTTTGGCCAGATACGTTGACGACATTTTCTTCGTCTGCACACATGGAAGACATAAACTTAATAATTCCTTCAATGCAATCAACGGAGCATAACGCAATATTATCTTCACTATGGAAGTAGAAGAAAATGGAAAGTTGGCTTTCCTGGATGTTTTATTGTTTAGAAATCTTAGCCATTCGTTTTGTATATTCAATTGTATGTAATCCTAGAGCTATATCTAACAATTCCGACCAGCTCTTCATATCCAAGGTATTGCAGAGCTGCTGTGTTAAGATCTTGGATGCGAAGGACTCTGACAGTATGCTCATCTGATCAGGAAATCACCAACATAATAAACGAAGGATTCTCAACAGGCTTTCATGAATGCGAACTTTGCGTTGTATTCCAAAATGTGAAATGAAGCATAATAAAATACACCACCAAGAAAGAAAGCATGAAATTTGCAGGCAGCATTTAGCATATTCCACAATTTTTATTATGTGTCATGAATGGACTGAGGAAGCATTGTGTTGAGGTACCATTGAAGTCACCAAAACTATTGGTAAGATTTAGCAACAGATAACAAGAAAACAGACGTATGCTGATGTATAGGCAATTGCATTAAAGATTTTGGATTCCTATAAAGTCATACATCGGAATGACGAAAAGTTGTTTATGTGTGCGACATAAAGAGCATGTAAGAGACATAAGAAAAGTAAGGGGAACAACTGTTTTAGCGAAGGTGGTAACTTACAACGCAGCGATCCCGATATTAAATGAAAGAAAAACAGTGGCCCAACCCACCACTTATAAGAGAACTGTGATCACAGAGTCCGTGGAAATAGTCACAAGCAGCGACGTATGCAATGATGGGGTATCCATGAGCTGCAAAGAGAGGTATGCTGTAGGGGTGTAGGCAATTGCATCACTATGGAACCTATTTTTATTAGAGGCTAGTAACTAATATGACATAATGTTAGATATTACTTTACGTTAGTATCGGACCATTAGATTACTTTATATCACTTCACGTGTTTGTAATGCATCTTATGTTTATGTTTAATATTCGTGCTATTATTTGATTTTTAAACTCCAAACGGAGCACTATTCTAGTGTAAGTTGTCCTTGATAAAGCCTCCCAATGGAAGTTTTGTTAAACACCAGTTCAGAGATCTGTATCACCTTGTCATCTATTTAATTGCATGCTGTTTTTTTTTAAATAAAAATTATTCTTAAAACAGAAATATTAGTACTGCAGGAGTTCTCCAAATCAATATGACAAACACAAAAATACGAACAACGCAAAATCACACAAGACAGCGTAATGGCAGATTTTTCCGACATACATACGAGGTCTGACAATTAAGTAATGTGACTGATTTTGTCGCGCGCGCTGTGGTAACGATGCAGTCTCGTACGTCACATATGCGTGACATTGGTTCTTCCCCCACCCGAAGTCCAAGGCGCAGCAACCTGAAAGGCTTCAGCGTGAAGTAGTTGCTTGGCCGGTGAAGTTGTGTGTGTTCTACTCGTGTGGAAAATGGACTTGCGGAATATTGCGCAGAGGTATGCCATTTTTTTGTGTGAAACTCGGTGAAAATGCAGCGGTAACGTACAGAAAACTGCAGCAGGCTTTCGGCAATGAGGTTTTGTCAATAGCATTACCTCACAGGCCTTCCGCTGGCACAAAATATTTTGTGAGGGCAGAACCAATGTGGAAGACAAACACCGGAGTGAGCGAACAATAGCAATACGGACAGTGGGCAACACAGCCCGGGTGAATGAGGTTATGCGACGTTATAGGCGCTTGGTGACGAGAGTTGGTTCTTCCATTACGATCCAGAGACAAAATGTCAAAGTTCGCAATGGCGCACGCCGACATCCGCAAGACCAAAGAAAGCTCGCACTGTCGTACGCCAATTTTTTGTCCGCCAAATGCATTGCAACACTACCGCATCCTCTTCATTCTCCCGACATGGCTCCCTGCGACTTCTGTTTATTCCCAAAACTGAAATCAGTTGTGAAAGGACGCCATTTTGACACAGCAGCAGGCGTCCAAAATGCTGTGACGGAGGCCTTGAACAGTGTCTCAGCTGATGAGTTCCACAGCTGCTACCTGCAATGGAAGCACCGCTGGAATAAGTGTGTGCAAGCTCAAGGGACCATCTTCGAAAATGATCTCATTGTAGTTGATTAAAAGTGTAACTCGTATTACTTAACTGTCAGACCCCGTATATCAATAACAGAGCAATACCCAATAGAAAAGGAAAGCCATCACCGCATGGCGACTAAGTATGAGCATGACTGCATTGCAGTTCAAAGGTGAAGCAGCAGGTAAAAAACATTTCGAAGGGATAATGGTAGGGTGATTACCCCGAACAACGATACAGATCGTAGAACTATCTCTCATTCCGTTTACATGTCTGTGAATGAGAGCTGGGGGCTACAAAAGTCACTCCTCCATCAAGGCCGTCGAAGTACGTAGATATTCTTCCGGAAGGGGGATGCTACCTTGCTTTTCTTCTTCCCAGAGCATCCCATACAGGCTCTGTTGGGTTCAGGTCCGGAGATCACGCTGGGCACTCTATTCTGCGAATACCCTAACTCTCCAACTTTTCGATGACTAGCTGAAACCTCGCAGGACGGGCGTTTTCCCCCTTAAGGGGAGTCTTAGAGTCAACAGATCCCCTGAAAAGCCTACGCAAGATTCTAGGATATCATCCCTGTAGTGTTCAGAAGTCATGGTACCTCCTGGAAAAATTTGCAGTGACGTGCATCCGCCCAATATGATGCTGGCGTACGCCAGAAATCATCCACGTTGTGGTAAAGAAATCACATCGTTGTATTAAAATGTGAGGGAAATGTGATTTAAAATTATATACACAAGAAAGATTTCATTTCCCCAATAACATGAAGATCCATTTAAAAACGTCACTAACGTTTCAAAAGAAGTGAGGAAAATTCTTTGAACTACTGAACGTTCTTGTTTTCCTATTTTTAACCCTATGTGGCACTAATGAAGTTTTTTATTTCTTCTACTTGATTATTTTCATGTTCACCAAAGAAAAAGTGACTGTATGATACTCATCAAATTTAAAAGCCAGTTAATACAAAACTTGCCTTTGTTCTCGCGAATATGTTGAAATGTCATTTTTCACGTGTATTCAAGTCACATTTAATAAAAAATGACTTGCTTTTAAATGGCTAAGAAATTTGATTTGATGCGTGGGATTGAAAGGAGTCGTGAAACTGAAATTATCGAGTTTATTCGATCTGTTGTTTTTATTTAAACTTCCACCTCAGACATGACATCGATATTTTCTTGTTGCTACGACATACAGTGAACCACGAGTAAGAACTTTTGAAAAAGAATTTGGAATTTCTCCCTCTCTATCTACTTGTGGATAATGTATTCCAGTGAAAAATACAAGCGTCAATTTCTCGGTTTTACTCAAATCATTCAAAATGCCAAAAGTTGAGCTTTATTTGTAATTTCAGCTGATTCGTCAGTTTGTAATGAAAAGTTACAATATTTGAGCCATTGTAATAAAATTGCTTCAACATCATTTCATATATCATCTATTCGTCTGATAGTATCGGAAATCGAAATTTTTCTTATCCCAATTTCAGCCTCTTCCTTCTAATCATTGCTTTGACCATAAATTCATATGAAAGCATGATGTAGTATTTGTATTTCAGAAACGGACGGGAAAATGAAATACATGAATACCCCAGCAAAGAATCGGTGAGGGTGCCTATCTTTTAGGTTACTTCCGGTACATGGCCGACATCTTTGATTTCGCCATATTTTATGAAGGTCAAACTTTTCAACAAGCCAATGGCATAGCTGACTTCCTTATGAATTTCAACAAGCCAACGGGCATAGCTGATTTCTTTATGAATATCAAGACGCCAACGGCATAGCTGACTTCCTTATGAATTTCAACAAGCCAACAGGCATAGCTGACTTCCTTATGAATTTCAACAAGCCAACAGGCATAGCTTTCTTCCCTATGAATTTCAACAAGCCAACGAGCATAGGAAACGGAAAGCGCCCTTCAGCGCCTACCTGCCTACTTGCTGCCATGCTTTCTATGACGAAAAGTGCTTGTTTGTGTGTACCCTATTCCCCCTTAAAATTTGTTCCATTAGTTTTGAAACACCTGTATTCACACTTGCTTGACCCTTTTCTTTTATTCTAGTGTAAATATTTGGTCTTTTAAAATTTTGCGGAACTCCGTATGGTAAAATCTCTTCTATGTTGTTTATATTTTGAGATGGTGGCCTTTATAATCTGAATTCGTTAGAATGCCCCTCCCTTCGAGCACTTCAGACAAGTTCAAATATTATAATTAGGCAGTTTTAAAGACATGATATTTCTAAATGCTATGGCATAAACTTATAAATAAGCTTTAAATATTATTAACCTTTTAAACGTTCATAAATAAAAAAGAGCAGTAATTTTTTTAAATAGGCACTGAGTGGTCCCTTTATTATGACCACCCTAAAGTTTTCAGCCAATGAGCTATGAGTACATGCTGTTGCCGTTAGAGGGCGAGGCTAGTATAAAAAGGGAAAGCTTAGTGCTTGCGACAGTAGTAGAAGTGATTTTTGGGTGACGAGATGGGTAAAAAATGCAATTTGACGGACTTCCTACGTGGGATGATTGTAAGAGCTCGGAGCCATAGAGCTAGTATCACCGAAACCGCCGCATTCGTGAAATGTTCCAGAGCAGGTGTTGTTAAAGGGTTTAAAGACTGGACTGTCATCCAAAAACTGGGTCACTACGTGTACCGTGTGGTCGTCATCGACTAAGCAAATATTTGTATCTCAAACCTCTCAGACGGGTATGCATAAGCAAGTTTGAAATGTTTTGTTCATTTGTATGAAACGTTACATATCTTGGCAACAACCAACGGTATCTTATTAAACAAATGACAATGAGATGCAAATTAATAAATGAAGAACAGCATGAAAAAAATGCCTGAAACAGTTCAATAAAAAAATTACGCCGTAATACGCATCCATCAAAATTCATTAAATGTTCCTTAAAAGGAATTTTATGTGTCTTCACTTTCAAAATTTGGAAAACCGAAATTGAAAAATAAGCACAGAAATAGGTTCCTTTGTCAATTTTACTTCTTTTCTGGTCAGGGTATAAAAAAGAATACGACACTACGTTATACCTTACTAACTTTCGAGCAAATCACTTACATTCTCTGTGTTTAGAGTTTCAAAGTATTTTGTCTTAAAATGCATTTCAGTTTCCTTTCTGAATATATTGGCACGCAAAATAAAAATGTCTTTTGAGGTAAAGAGTAAAGGTATTCCGTACTACATAGTATAAGGAAATAGAATTACGCTGTCTAAGTACGATATGTCAGGCACTCGATGTTCAAATTGTAAAGTTAAAAATACTTTATCTACAATTAAATGTCACGTAGGATAAAATACTTGAAGCAACGGCTTTCGAGGCCGCCTTCGGCCACATCATCAGATTTAGTGCCACAGTATACAGAGCAAGAAAGCAATAAAGGCACTGAGAAACAATTCCATGATGCAATAGCCACATAAGTCCTCTTTGCCAAACGTGGGCTGTGGAAATTCCTAAGTATTAGAAAAATTATGACGGATGCTCTTCTTCCCATGTGTGAAACACGGATTCGATGAATATCTTCCAGGGGCGTGGAAAAAACTAGGGTGTTCTATATTGCAACATGAATTATCAAAGTTAACGAAATGTAAGCTATCAGATAAAAGCAATGAATGCCTGACATGTAAGATTACAGATTAAAGTAATGCCAAATATGACCAAGGAAAACAAAGATTGGACTTTGAGAAAGAGAGGGAAACTGGAGAACAAAATATCATGAGCGGACCTTTGGTTGACAGAGACAAAGTTATCCTGCCACCATTACGTATTAAGCTAGACTTCATGAATCTCTGTAGGCGTTTAATAAAAAAAGTTTCCACTTACGCTATTTATCAACTAAATTCCCGGGTCAGAACACAGAAAACCAGAAAGCAGGAGCACTTTAAGGTGCCTAGATAAGACAGCTTATAAAAGATTCACCCTTCATAGATTAAATGAAAAAGTTGAGTCCTGTGCCTGGTCTTTCTTCTTTTGAGTTGTCAAAAGCTTTCAAGGCACACTTAAAGCAGACAACTACTCAAAATGATTACAGGACATGCCCTAAATCTTTAATAAGTTTTGCTGTTATATCAACAACCAAGTCCTTTCCCCCAACACGACGTATATCGCATTACAGAAAACATTGGTGATTTTAGATAAAAGCAAAGAAAAAGATTTCACCAAGACATAAAAACTACAGAAGAGAGATAATACGGAAGATGGGTTACCCAGGGGATGGACAATTACTGCTGGAAATTTTAGCGGGAATGTCCTGTGATACCGAACTCTAGAAAGTTCTATGAAAGAAGCTTCTCACATTTGAATGACTGATCATTCTGTACGTTTTTTGTTGAGATAAACTAATTAAATAATGTGTGGTTATTTTAACAGTATGAGATATCAATACGTCAATATTTATCAACATATTATCACCAATTGGAGATCACGATATTAAGGAAAACTTACTGTGAGAGGACGACTGGTTGAATCAATATATAAAGTGGATATGACGGATTTGTAAAACTATGAATGAAAGTGCAAGGCTGATGGCACTTTTTGGAATCAGCGCGCGAAATATATTCAAGACTATGTTTAACTTGTAAACAAGGCACAAAATGTGTTATGGGAAGTGTAATCAACAGTAATAAATTCGAAAAATAAGATTTATTATAAATAAATCCTTAGCTCTAAGGAAGAAATTTTAAGAGCACCCTCTCCTGTTGGCTCATCTGAACTTCTGTTCGGACGAGTTCTGTACATTTAATACTGATTCTAACTTTCGTTTGTGCCATTGAAAATGCCTTCTGAGGTGAGCAGGTGGGAGGTATGTTTTTCTTACATGTCTCTTGACAGACATGAATCTGATAACATGTTTAAACTTGTTAAAAGATGTTCTTTCATGCAATTTAATCTTTCGCTGGAATTTGGGAACAAATTCCAGACGAATGTTTCGATCTAATGAAATTTTATATTTCGCCTTCGCGGTAATTCTGTGTCCAACAGTTAAAATAGTTAAATAAGCGAGTTGCAACGAAACTCTGGAGAAATAGGTTTTCCATTCACATTCTTCTCAGGGAAAGGAAAAACATAAAGTGGCTTATAGAATTGGAGATCAAATGAAAACAAGATGGATTTACGATCTTTTACGGAATAGCTGCCCTAAACCGGCAGTAGAATACGTGCCTGAACTACAGCATAAGGATGCAGTTGCAAAAGTGTTTTACGGACAGATACATAGATTCAGTGAGACATAAAAGGGTGTTGACCTTGAGCAAAAGTTCTTCAAGTTTTGAAAACTGTAAAGAAAAAAAAGTTGTTTTTTTATATCTTTTATATTTGTGATTTTCTTTCCACGACTGAGATACGTATGCTAAAACAGATATTCTTTTCTGAGAAATTTATTCCGTTAATCTGCCACGTTTTGCATTTTTAATGTAACGAAATGTACATTTTTTGAAATGTGAGTGAAATAAATATTGTTTAATTCTTTCCAACCCAAAGCTCAAAATGGGTAAAGCTTTCATTCATTTTATGCTGTTCTGCTTGATGACGACCAATATTGTCTCCCATTTTTCACAACATTATGCCTCATGTGGATGATTTATATAACCATCTACAGAAAAATAGTAGTAACGCCGTGCAAATCAGGAAACTGGTTTAAGGTTTTCAAGAGTCAGTCGAGAAAATAAGATGTAATACGAACAAATTAAGAATGCAAGTCAAAAAAGCAGTGACAGAATCACCTTCGAAAAAAAAAAGGAATCCAGAAAATGTTTACTTTAGTAGAACTGTGACTGTTAAAGAAGTGTATGATGTGGCGACACCTCATCGTACAGTGGCTGTCGCAGAGCTGTTGGAGAGTGAAGATATACAACGCATGGATTGGCCCGCAAGGTACCCGGACCTAAATCCAATCGAACACGTGTGGGACCTTCTAGGGAGGCGCTTGGCAGCACGTCACCAGCAACCAGCAATGATTCCGCAGCTGCAATTGGCGCTACAAGAGGAATGGGCCGCGATGCCTCAACAGCTCCTTGATAACCTCGTCCTCAGCATGGACGGACGTTGTAAATCCTGCAACGCAGGCAGGGGTGATCATATCACCTACTAAATACTGGATTTTTCTTGGCAGCAGCCTGTCACATGGACGTTTCTGTCTTCTGTCCAGTTGTGCTCTAAGCTACCATTTCAATAAAGTGCCTTTGTATCCTTTGGATTCCTTGTTTGGACGCTTGGGCTCACTTGTCCCATATTCTTACATCTTGGGGATCTTATGGTATGATTTGAGTCGATGTGAATCACTTCTGCACGACGTTAAATTCGAAAAACCGTCTCGTGCTTAATTTTTGCACGCTAGTATATTTTCAGTCCAATTTTTCATTGTATTGTATAATACCATGCTTTGTATCTGTACAATTCGGTGGAATCTACTCATCTTTTCACTTTTTAGATGCACCTTAACCTCAATGTTATAATAGTAATCTTTGCAATCATTTACAATAGTTGCTCTAAATTCAGGTTTTCATTATAGCGAATTCAGAAAAACAGAATTATTATTGAATGACGCCTTGAAGTTCCAAGCTAGAAACCATGGATTCCAAGAATTCCAAATGCATGGGCACTCATGTATTAAAATCATTAGCAACACATCTGTGATACGAATTCATATATATACAAATGAGCATAAAAAGGCATAATTTAGGTGTACAATAAAAATGAGTCAGAAAACACATCAAGTTATTTAAGGCCGAACACGGTCGCGATACTATGCTGTGGGCGACATAGAACTATTGGACCACGCAGTTCGTCACTCTTCGAGCCGCCCAATTATTCGACCATGAATAAAGAAATCAAGATGTTCCCGATGGACATCTTCATCATCTCTAGCATACAACAAACACAATAGAACATCTTATGCACACCGCCCGGGGAATTCCCTTCAACTGATATCATTGGACTGGATGATAGCGTTTTGTTCTAATGTCACGCAAACCACAAGTAGTGCACCACATCTACGTATGTGTTGTTGCTCCTGTTCCGAGATACGGCCAGTTGTGTTTGGAAGCTGCTGCTATTTGCCGCATTATTTTGCATTTCCGATTTTGTCCTTCAGTGCTGCACACTACTGTATTTTATGAGACTCCCATTAAAAAATGCGTAAACCTAAGGTGTTGAATCTTTCATTCGAATAGGCTCGAACATAATGTGCTCCCTATCAGATTTCACAAGAGACTCTGGGATGCATTGTATTCTTACCGTTAATGGTATTGTCGTATCCACGAGGAAGACAGTTTTCACTTGTTTGTCAGTTGTGTTTTAGGGAAGAGAGTCTCTCAGGTGATCGCGTCTAGGGCGGGATTTGCTCCATAGGCGCTTTGCAAGTTATTCTCACGAACCCCATTCCGCAGTGAATTTCACACACAAAATTTATATTCGGTATTACATTTCAAAGTACTTTCCAGTGTGACAACACAGCAAAACCTGTGATAATAGAGTATATATGTAAACGAAAGCGTAATTTTGAGAATACATTATTCCAAAATATGCATCTTTGCGAATAAGGATCACCTAATGCTCTGTGGTGTCGAGCGATAAGCAAATCTGAAGCATCGTTATAATTTTGTTCTTTATTTAAATTGCTTTTAAATAAGTTTTTCTTATCATTTTGTAAAGATCACATTTTGATCTATACGTCTGCCTCAGAAATCTTGTTACTTGGTCCTGATTCCTAAATGATTTCCAGTTTTTTTTTTACCACATATATGCTATTTTTATAATTTAATTTCAATGATGAAGATAATGTATTAATTCATGTATTTTTTTTTCATTTTCGACAGAAATATCTGTAGTATTTTATTTTCTTAGCTATTTAAGAATCCTTCTTAGAATACCTTTTAAATCGTTATTAACAACACTGGTTTTTCACTTACAGAAAGGGTGAAAATACTCCAAATACTTGGCGACAGTTAATAAATAAATACGTCGCTCTTTCCACGTTCCAGAAACACACAGCATCCGAAAAATTGTTTTTCAGCCGCCGCTTTGGAAATGAACCGACATAACTCTCGATATCTAGCCGAACACGTTATATATACGCCACGGTGGCCAACAATTCACGGTGCAATGTGTATTTTTAAGTCAGCTTCTGTCATCATAAATCCGTAAGATGGGCTCAGTTACTGAGACGTCTCCATCTGGTGGGCATGAACGGCACTAGCTATACATATTATAGCAGTTAAAGCCAAAGAGCGAGATCCAAGGTGAAAATACTCCAAATACGTGGCGACAGTTAATAAATAAATACATCGCTCTTTCCACTTTCCAGAAACATACAGCATCCGAAAAATTGTTTTTCAGCTGCCGCTGTGGAAAACCACAAGCTTCTGTTTTGAAGTAATTCCACAGCGGCGGCTGAAAAACGTTTCAGTATGCCTGCTAAACCAGAAGCTTCTGTTTTGAAGTATTCCACAGCGGCGGCTGAAAAACAATATTTCGGATGCTGTGTGTTTCTGGAACGTGGAAAGAGTGATGTATTTATTTATTACACAAAGGGGTTCACGTCATACAGCTCGAAATATGAAGAGCGAACATGCAGTATTCATTATTCACGAAGAATGCACAGCAGGAAGAAAACCTAAATATTGAATTTGATGTTGTGCAAGAAAACCAAATTGAAGTTGAAGACATCGATGCATGATAACCTGAATGTTAATTACAATAACTTATAAACGTAATTTAATCCTTCAACATCTGGAATCAGACTTTATATTATCTTCCTTGTATGCTAGGTATAATACACGAAGCAGCCCAGCACCAGGGCATTGGGAGAAACCTCCACCCGGAAGACAGAAACAACAATTTAACATTATTTTCATAAATTTAAAGCATGCCCGCAAGTTTTTCGCAGATCTGCGTTAATCGTCCCTCTATCAGAAAGCATATATGTGACTCTATGCCAAACAGAGTTTATATTTAAGTGAAAGGTCGTACTGAACAACGGTCAGCAAGATGTCACAGAATTAATTGTTTCCTCTTAGACCTAGCATTCCAACCTCGAATAACACAGGTTTCGTACGTTTATTTTAGGAAAGTCAACACTTTCTTTGATGTTGTAACTATTAAATATGCATTATTACTATTAATCGATATTTCACTATCCTTAACATGCATAATATTAAGAGATAATATGATTACATCAGATCATATATTGAGAATTTCAGGAAGGGAATGTCTGACCCCAGGTCTTAAACAACCCTTAGAAATATAGACCTAGGAGATTTGGGCCAGAGTGTCCGACAGAAAAGTGACACGAATGAGGTAGAAAGGGGGAGGAAGACGCCCTTTTTCTTTTTACCGGGGGGGCCAATATCCGAGATCCGACAGCTTAACGTGCCCATCCGACGCCCGGCGGATATTTAGTGTTTCGAACGTTCTTACTTGCCTGGGATCGAACCTGAGGCCTCTGCATGGCAGTCACGAATGTTGGTCACTAGGTCATGCGCGTCCCAAGAGACAGTATGCAAAGGTAAGATTGAGCCTTTAAGGAACAGGAGAGTGTTGAACAGTTATTTACAGGAGATAATAACAAATTTATATTTACCTTGTTTCTTGTTTTACTCTTCACCGTCAACGAATTTTCGTAATTATTTATATCGAGTGGTTTGTCACACGACTGCAAACTTACCATAGAAGAGTTCAAACGTTATCAGAGGATAAATATTTATTTTTAGTTGTAAATTTTATTTCATATTTACGAACCGCGCAATCTTAGTCTTCAGTATGCCTGCTAAATCACAAGCTTCTGTTTTGAAGTAATTGCGCCCATATGCATATGAAGGCCGCTCGAAAACTAGTACCCGTTTTAGAATAAAGAAATAAACGATAAAATTTCGGAATAAAACTCTTTATTTGATATTTAAATATCTTAGGTTATTTTCCCAAGTAATCATCATTGTTGCTTTAGCACTTACCTTACCGTGTGGAGGTTTTATATTTCCTGGTCATACAGCTCCGTCGGCAGTACATTTAAAAACTTTGTAACTGCTGATTTTGGAGCTTCACCACTGGTACAGCGTTTTATCCCAAAAATATTTTAGTTTCGTTAAAACGCAACAGTAACTTGTGGAAAGATCTGGGCTGATGGTTTGATGTGCAGAAACTTCTCATTTGAAACTTTCAAGGAGTTGGTTTATATTTTTTATGGTGACGTGGGGTAGGGCGTTGTCGTGAAGGAAATTCAGATCACTAGCCAATAGGTCGCCCCTGCGATTCTTAAAGAGCTGTTGCATATACAGTGAGTGGCCACTTTATTATGACCATCCTCTCAGTACTTCTGTGGGCCACCTTTTGCCTTTAATACTGCGTGGATTATTCGTGGCATGGACTCCACGAGATGTTAATAGGCACTTTCGCTCTACAGCTTATGAATAAAAATAATTATGCCAGTAAAAATGCACTTCTACTAATGAATATATTAATCTTTGATTTGTTAGAAAATTCTTCAGCTTCACAATGCTGCATACAAGGAACATAAAGCTAAAGCACCTCGTGATGTAAATTACATTATCCTATATTATTCCCGTAAAAAGGCATTGCATTCGGTCCATGGCATCAAATATACTTGTATTAAAGACGGTTCCAAGAAGTGTGAAGTCTTTTATACAAGTATTCATGCGTCCAGAAAAGTGAGGGTAAATGTCATATAACCCTACTTCTAGGCATACGAGCAGTGAAATTCTCCCAGGAAGTCTACCTACCATGTTATTTTCGCATCCCACTCCTTTCAATATTCAAGTAAGGGATGGCTCACGTTAACAGAGCAAACATGGAAGTTTCTATTTGCAACTGAGTGAATGCTCGCATATAAAGAGTAAAAATTTACCAGTAATTGCCTCCAAAAAATTTAAACATTTTAAAAATTGCAAACAATTTTTCTAATAAATTACCGTAAGGTAAGATACCATATTCCTTAAGTGTTAAACATATATGTAATACATCAAAACATGATTTCTGAAAGTTTTTCACTACAAAATGCGTTTTATATTATTTATATTGTTGTCTAAGGATAAGAGCACCAAATGGTCATGAATTCATCAAGAAGTGCTTGTAAGAGAAAAGTAGCTTCTCTCAATAGGAGAAAGACAGAATTTTCTTTTCTATGCATATTAAACAAAATTAGTTGGAAAATAAATGCCTAAAATAGAGACTTTTTTACATCTTGAAAATTAGCTTTTCTCTGTGGATTTGACGAAATTTCTGAACGGGATAATTATTGCATTTTCACAGTATGATGATTTAGCAACCTTTTGAAGTCTTTTGAATCAAATAACCTTTCCTCTTCTATTCATTGCTAAAACTGAATTTAACTGAGCACATTAATAGAAACAGAATATTCGAGATGATTAATTTTATGAATCCAAACAGAGTGAAACTTTTTATGGCTGGAACCCATACCTGGTTCTCACCTGCCAAAACGGTTTGTTTTTTTGGTCACGGATGCTAGCACCCATAAATATAATGCATGAGAGATCATTATTTGGCGGCCACATAAAGCAGTTTTTGAAACGCATGTGAGATTGTTCCAGCATTTCGAAGTCGCGAATATATGGAACATATTGAAAATTCTTTTTTTTTTGGAAATTTCTAAAAAGATAACAAAAATGCATTGAGCATAAAACTTTGCAACGTCTGTAATTTGTCCTATGTCTATCGAGAGCCCTCATGTGACTGTAAATTGTGGGTAGTTCTTCGACTCAGTCTATCACGTTTTAATATTTTTTCAGAGACGCTAAATTTTTCTTTTAACTAATGTTCTGATGTTCGATTACTTATTGTCCAAAATGATAGCGTGAAGCTCAGGAAGCATTTCGTCCCACTCATCCTAACAAACGAAGCCTTCTTACATAGCTCCCGTGCAACTTGAGCACACTGATAGTGCGTTTCCGATCAAAAAATTAAACGTCACTGACGTGAGGAAAGAAAATGGATAGGATGGAGTTGAATTTGCCTTACGTCATAGCTAAAGGAGTGCTTCTATGGTGTTTGCCACCTTACTTTTCAGTTCCTCCAAGGTCACACGTCGTAAGAGCGTCCATACTTTCAAAATATAATAATTACACCTATGCTACCTAAGAAGAAAACAAGGTCATATAATTTGTGAGAATGGCGTGCCTCAAAATAATGAACCATGTCAAGCTTTCGCCTTCCAACGGGAGATTTTATCAAGGCGAACTAACATTAGAACAACAATCCATTTGAATTTTTAAACCTTATAAATACTGAAAACGAGACTCCTCTGACCACACAAACTGGTGCCACCCCACAAAGGTCCAGTTTTAATATTCCTAGCACCAGGGGAGGCGTAATGCCCGATGACGAGCAGTCAGCAGTGGTTCAGGTATGGGGAGTCGGTTTCACTAGCTCATGGTATGTGCAGCTTTCCGCGTACCATTTGTTCACTGAAGCAGCTTTGGCGACCGATATTTAACCTGAATGTATTGAGCGCCATTGTTGACAGGCGGGCGACTCTGGATCTGGAATCTCCCGATTTCCGTACGAGTATGCGAAGCCTAACACGGTTAGCATACTCGAATTTTGTTTCCAATTTCCGTTCTAATATGCTAACCATGTAACGGTTTGGATACACATCAAAAAGAAGTCATCGCTTTTTCCACGTCTTATACGTGAGTCACGGAAAAATTATCATCGGATGACACCGGGAATCGAACCAAGGTCTTCCAGTTACGTGCCGGATATGCTACCACTGCACCACAGCTGCCTCGAATTCCTCCAGACTCGCAAACGACCAACTGCCAAACCACACTGCAGTGCAGTGGTAGCATGTCTGGTGTGGTGCAGTGGTGGCTTGTCCCGCGCGTAACTGGAAAACCCTGGGTTCGATTCCCGGTGGCGGTCGATGAGAATTTTTCCGTGACTCGCTTGTAAAACGTGGAAAGAGCGATGTCTTGTGTTTCATGTTACTAATCCAGGTTAATTTTGTGTATTAATTATTAATTCGCTTCCTAGTTATTTTTTCAGTTGCTGCTTACCATCTCTGGTGAATCCCCAGCATTTTGCGGAACTCCAAGAAGCCATCTACCATGTGGTTTGGCAGTTACTCGTATCTGAGTCTGGAGAACTCGAGGCGGCTGTGGTGTAGTGGCAGCAGGTCAGGCGCGTAACTGGAAGACCCTGGGTTCGATTCCCGGTGACGGCCGATGATAAATTTTCCGTGACTCACTTATGAATGTGGATTAAGCGATGACTTTTGTTTGATGTTCCTAATCCATATTAATTGTGTGTATTAATTTGATACTCGTGTTCTGTTTATGATATCCTTTCGAAATGCTAACCGCGTAATAGTTTGAATTCTCGTGAAACGTGAGCATACTCGAATGGGAATCGGGAGATGAGAGTTCGATTCCCACTAGAGGGCGATGAAATTTTCAAGGTTTTCTGAGAGGTGTTACATGTATTATCAGTAAGTGTTACAAGCAAATTCAGAATTTATGTTCTGTTTGCTCTGGCGAACTTTGAGATATTAAAGAAAAAGTATGTTTAAGAATTGAAAAAAATCAAAAAAGTGACGACTAACAAAAACAAACAATAGAAGTGGCGTTTATCTCAGGAATGTGTTTTAAGTTTTATAGATTAAACGTGATGTATTTATTACAGACAAAAGACATAAATTTTAAAGATATCTACTGGTGTAGTTTTGCTTTTGGTATTTATTTAGAAAAAAGTATTATTCTAAAAAATAAAAATCTCGAAAACGTTGGTCCCTGCCAGTTCGGCTATAGTAAATTGAGAGCTTAATTGCTCTGAAATTGAAAAACAGGAACAAATTTTAAAAACTGAAGAGTTATGAAATGTTTCGGTAAAATTGTTTTATTGTTATAACATGGAAAAAAAATAAAACAGCCTCTTTGTCGCAAAAATTTTCTTTTTTTTTTTTTAACCCAAAATAAGGATTTCGTGAAACAAATGTACATCTAAATTTCTTTTGGGAAGGTTATCGCCTCACAATAATTGGAATGGCTACACTCAGCGACGAAAGTTTCAAAAACCCGGAGTTCACGACATCACACCGAATAATCAAAGCTGACACAGCATTATGCGTCCTTCTTTAAACATTATAAAACATCGTATCCTACAAATATTTTGTGTAATCAATGGGAAGATTAATATTAATTCGAACACAGAAGAAATGAAACAAATAATACATCGAAAAAGAAAACAATGAAAAAAAGATATGCAAGGGAACACAAACCGGTGCGTTTCCTGTGAATGCATTGCGTCAGTGCCAGATAATAAACATTGTCTGTACTTATGCGAATGCAAGATGATACGTATTTTAAGGGCCGTACATACGAGTGATTCATGATGGTTTTCAAGCCGTCTTCCTAAATAGAGAATTGTTTGCCATGCAGCCTCATGTCGTGTTAAGGGCAGATTTTAATTTTTTAAACGGAGAACTAATTAACATAAATAACAGGAATGTGTTCTACGTAGTCTACAGAATGTTGTTTTACTGTATCAACGCTTAGAAATACAGAATGATTAAACAGAAAGTAGACATGTGTAATTAAAAATCTCATAATAAATATCTGGAGCCAAAGTATAAATAAAAACATATTTTAAATGCACCCTAAATGTATATTCCGTTTTCCAGAAAATCGAGAGGGCCCATCTGAGCGACAAATCGGCCACAATCTTTGGCAAAGTGAGGATCTAGTTCTACTACATTGTTAAACTGATTACATACTTCTTTTTTTTTTTTGATTGGAGGTTTAACGACCACCGTGAGCAACTCAATGGGCCATAAGCAGTCGCCCGTCAGTAATTTAGGGTCACTGGTTCCAGGGAAGGGAGGGAATCAGTGCCGTAAGACAAACACAATCCATGCCTGACCGGGATTCGAACCCGGACCCCTTACGGACGAATGATCAGAGGCCAGCGCCTTAGACCACTGCGCCACCGAGGTGGCGATTACATACTTCAAACCGGTAATTACAATCTATTAATTCCATTGTAACTTTTTTTACAGATATCGACGTCACAACCTATGTTTTTATGGTTTCAAACATATCCATTCCGACTTTTAGCGTCCCTTCAATGCTGCAATGCTAATACATTATCGCCAGCAAAGCGTTCTGCCTTAGATGAAGTTGGTTATTTTCGGTTTATATTTCAGACGAAGTTGATTTTGAATATGTTTCAGACAAAACTGATTCTGAATATGAGCTATGGCACTATTCATTTGCGTGTATAAGTCCTCCACGAAATTTTGCCAATTTGCTGCAAAATACGGTAGCCTCTAACCGTGTAATTGCAGTTTTATCCATTATTTTCTTTCGTCTTAGTGGAATACTTCATAACCTTCCTGATGTATTACTTTACGCATTTCTGGCTCGATATGAATTACTTTATTTCAGGTTCGTATGAATTACTTATTTCAGTATGGATTATTTATCTTTAAGTAAAGATCATTTTATTTCCAGTTCAGTTTTTGTACATTGCGTGGGCCTATTCATGGACGATTCTACAACAACCAATGAATCTTCACTTTGAATAGTGAACGGTTTAGTCTCCTAGCTGTGAATGACCAGACAGTCGTTCATTGCTGCATTAAATTTCTTCACACGCGATTACAGTTTCCACATATTGGGGCCAAATTTCTACTTACAATAGTAAAAGTGTCTACTGGGCAAATATTGTTATTACTATCATTCAAAGAGATTGAGTGCCAGTAATTGAAATACTATTAAAACAAAAATTTGTGGAAAACATAAAGAAATGTTGCATACCCAAAAGCAAAATATTAAATATTATGCTTCAAAAAAGTAAAACATATTCCCTTTTACATATCACAAGTTAATAGGTACATTATGCTAAATAAGTTGTGAAGAATGTGTACGTAATGTCCGCTTAATATTAAAACTGTACGGTACCAAATTTAAACAATTCGGCTTCTTATGTGTAATTTCATGTGAACTAAGTCGAACAACATATTTCTTTACCACAATAAACATAGATTTCTACATTCACACGCTGCTCCTTCATTTTGTTACTTCTAAAGACAATCATGTATCCAGTAAACTAAAGCACACGATGATTGGAAACTTGTTATTTTTTAAGTTTTTAATTAAGATATTCCGTTATATTCGTTTTCTATATATACTTCATAGCAGACATCTATGATGATTAATGGCAGTGGCAGCCTTCGTAGCTTACTCTCTCACATGTTTCGGCCAATCAATTTCAGTTTCTTTTATTCTACATCATTAACATTATTACTTAGTATTCTCACATTACGAAAATTCTTACACAAATGTATTACAGATGCAAGGAAACGATTCCACGACAATGATGGTGCACAAGTAACGTTTTTTTTCCAGTGTCAGTACACAACCGTTTGGATGCCATTTGTTTCTTGGAGGACATCGAATCAGTATTTCATTTCACGCTATGTTTTGCTTAACATCTCAGCAAAGACCGAACAAATCACTTCCGTTTTTCTGCTCTTTAACGTCTCGACTTCCGGAACACTGCTAGAATAAACTTGGTCTTTCACATAATCCACAGGAAGAAGTCTAGAGGGGTTATGTTGGCGATGGAGGTGGCCATATCATGATACCGACGCGGCGAACACTTCTGTCCAAAAATGTTGAATTCAGGAATGCAAGAACCATTATTGATAAATGTGGTGTAGCACCATCTTGTTGAAATATAACCGAAAGTTGTAGTGCATGTAACTGAAGTGTTACAGAAAGTTCCAGCATGTGCTGGTACCCGTTAAAACATCACTATTGGCTCTGTAAAAAACAAGGTCTGAAGATTCTGTCATGCATCAGGCCTAACCATACGTTGACCTTCTGGATAGCCCTATCTTGTTCGATGTAATAATGGGGATTTTATGATCCCCAGATGCGCACATCGTGCCTATTGACTGTACCAGAGACGTGGAATGTGGGTTCACCTGAGAAACAGACACTGTGCAGATAATCACTATCATGAATTATGCGCTACAACATGTCCGTCGAAATGCAGCACGGCGAGGCTGGTCATAAGGCTAAAGAGCTTGAACGATCTGCACCTTAAAAGCATACAGATGTAGACGTTTTTGTAAAATACTGCGAAACGTGGCACGGGGAATAACAGTTTAGAGTGAAACACGACGAATGGGCTGCCTTGTGCTTCGCAGAAATGTCTCCTGACACCTGCAGCTGTCTCTTGTGTAACCGGTGGAGGGCCCGCTCGGGGAGATTGCCAACACTGCCCGCCGATTTAAACATTTCAGACTAAGATTTTATTCATTTTTGGCGCAGTGGTGATAGTCTGTACTCTTTTCTGAAATGAGACTGGACAGTAACCGCCGATTTGGTCTCGTGCAAACACAACGCGCTCGCCGCTTTGCTTTTTGCTTGCAGGAAGCCATTATCGATGAATGATCCCTTTATTTAGCAGTAGTGCTCAACGAACGAACAGAAAAAAAACTTTATGACTGGTGCTATATTATTGCACACCATTTGATTTTAACTAACGTAGATTTTCTATATTGATTTTTGTAACGTGTGAAAGACTTTGCGGGCATGGTACGTAAAAGTCATTAACACATTGTATATGTAAAATAGTCGTTACTTGAAATACTAAGTGACCTAGGCAAATATTTAAGACTTCGGCTCTTCTGTAAGCATCAGTAGTGTTCAGGAAAAATTAAGGTTCTTTCAGAGTTCGATAAAGGGCTTACAATGAGGTTCCTTCTGACTGCAGTTGTCATTTTAATAACAGCAGAGATGACTGGTTTCTCAAATACTGAAATCTACCTGGTCTTTAATTATTGACAAAATTATCAACAATGTTTGTGTAAAAGACGCAACTATTGTGCGACGACAATCTCTTAAGAACCATATCGCTGAAGACTTCTACGGAGAAACAGAGCTTTTAATGTGCAGAAATAGAAGGAAGTTTAAAATACTCAATTGAGTGAAGTGAGTATAACACATCTTTGGGTTTTAAATCATCTGAACTCCTTACGAATTACTGAAGACATACAGATATTCCACATTCCTTTCATTTCATTTGGGATAATAATAACAAAGCCGCAGTAATATACATTACAATTCTTACTAAGAAATTTTGCCTTACAGCTTTCTTTCATAGAATACGCACTTTACATTTATTTCAAATTCATTTCTATTACCGAAAAAGAAACTTTAAAAAATTGCACTAACGTATTGGTAAATTAGAAAAATGTCAAGTTGTAGGAGTGAAATGTCAAATAATAGTAATGAAATGGCAAACACAAGTGCATTTCAAAAGTTTGTTAACAAAAAATGCCTACCAAAGCTGCGCATACGGCAAAATTAAACAAGATTTTAAAACATTGAATTTGTACTGCGTCCATCATAATCTACTGTTTAGGCTAAATCTGGCGAATAATTAATCACTGGAAGCTACGTATGCTAAGTTTTTACAGATAACGAATTTCAAAGTGTAAGATTTTATAAAAAACTTATTTCCCCAAGAACTTACTGAAATATATATACAAACCCCTGATTTCACGCACTAATTGAAGTACCACACCTAAGAAGGGATTTAGATTATGATACAATTTAAAGAGTATGCTGCAATTGTTTTTTACTTTTCACAAAGATTTTATTTTAAGAGAATAAAGCACACCTCTAAACATAGAAATCGCCACTCCTTAAGAGAATACATGAAATCAGTGGAATTTTAAGGGATATATGACCCCGTTAAAGACTGGAATATAGATCCATAGAAGGACTTTGAAACTGGAGTATTGTTTGATTCAGATGTTGGTAAGTCATTCCTAGCACGTCGAAGAAATCATTCACCATAACATTCACGCACTACACCCAATTTCGGTTTACTTCGGTTCGACGGTGAAATCAAGATCAAAATAATTTTTTTCTGGTTCCCTGTTTGAAGCATTACAGTGCATCTAATTATCATCTCTGTTGTAATACTTTTACAACAAAGATTTGAATAACGCAATTTTGCTCAGGTGTGAGTCATCTTAGAAACCAATATGCACACACATACGTTATATGCAATTGTTCATCAAAAAAAATCTGTGTCCTTAAGCAGCAAATAAAATAAGTCCAAGGCAGTTGGCCATACAGCTAAGAATACACTACACCAATGGCGGTAAAAAATGTGCTTCCCATTACGCCTTTTGTACTTAGGCTGGTGATCAAAGGTTATTCTCACAGCTGCTGGAATTCATGGAAATTGCTGTTCTGAAACGAATTTTCCTAGCCTTCCTGGAGACCAAAACCTTTCCACCTGCGTCCTATTAGCGTGTTATGTACCGTTTTTATGTAATGCTTTTCAAAGAGAACGGCTTCCGGATTAAACATGGGGAGCATGATGTAGACGTTTCTCTTTTCTGAGGGTCCAATCTCACTCCGAAAGTTAAGCGAGTCAGTATTGCGAACAACCTCATGTTCCGAACCACAGAGAATTCATGGATTTTAGAAACAACAGAGAAACTGCAGTTTATTC
The DNA here is from genome assembly GCA_039090855.1 of Macrothele yani. Taxonomy (NCBI): domain Eukaryota; kingdom Metazoa; phylum Arthropoda; class Arachnida; order Araneae; family Macrothelidae; genus Macrothele; species Macrothele yani. The sequence continues at coordinate 54,367,224 of CM077033.1, forward strand.
AAGACGTACGTTAGGAACTTCTCTTTTGTTGTTTTCAACAAGGAATAATTTGTATATCAAGTTAGGAACAGTAATATCGTAAATTAGAAACACACACAGTTTTAATTTTTCATTTGAAATCGAATGAACAATTCAGGAAAAAATCATAGTTCTGTGCTATTTGCAACTAGTTAGAACGAACCAAAGCCAAAGTTTACTCTAAGACGTATAATGAATAAAGCTTTTAACTAAGCTAAGTATAATGCTTTATAATGCTTCTGCTACTGAATTATAATGAATTTAATACTTCTTCTAAATTGCTAAGCTAATTCAATGCTTGTACTAAGCTAATGCTTCTCTTAATGGTTGTTGTTTGTTAATTAAATTATGAATAAACTTTCCTGCTAGTAGTGTAGTAATAATAATGAACAAGCTTATAACTGGTAGTAATGTTGTAGTAGTAATTAAGATGAATAAAGTCTTATGCTGGTTGTTACTAACAACACTAAATGAACTAAATCTAACAGCCAGACAGAGATCTGACAAAAACTATGAACTGAGAAAAACGTACTTACAACAAATTCTTTTATTAGATAACTCTTGAATCATCCAACGCACACACACTAATCGTATCACAATAATGAAGAATCAACCTAATCACATAGAACGAAGCTCTCCCTATCCAACAACAAACGCTCTGGCTATACAACAACAAACGCTCTCCACATAAACAAACTCTCCTCACGTATCGTTGAACGCGCCTATTTATACTGGCTACCACCACGTCATGACTTACACTCATTGCCAGATCTCATTCAGCGGGTGAAATAACATCTCGTTCAGTAAGAAGATAATTTACTTAGAAAAATAAAATAACCAGAGATAGTAAAATGCAAAAGGAAAGTGAATATAGAGTATACGTTACATCATCTCCACCTTAATTTTTTTTTTCCAAAAAACCTATTAATTTTGGAGTGTAAGTCTTACACTTCGTTGATTGACGTTTATCGACCTCTTTTTTGTTGTTGTTTTTGTGGCAGCAGTATGTACAATCTCAAACTTGGCATGACAAAATCAAGAAATCTGTATTCGTCTGTGAAACACTTTGTATACTTGAACAAAACAAACCTGCATCGGCATACCTTCCTTTTATTCTGCCTAGCAGGAATCATTTTTTTAATTTCAAATTACGTTCTCATTATTCGTTGAATACACACCAACTGTATCAGCAGCGAAGATTGCCTGGAGCTGCCTAACAGTAACAATTTTATTATTTTACCAGTAAGCACATAGATACATATAAAAAAATTTGGATTAGTAGATGGACATAGAAGAAATATAAAAAAAACACATATATACACAAAAAAGAATGCATAGGCCCACACGAAAAAAGAAATTCTGACACGCCAACTGGTCGTGCAGGAAAAACAACAAACGGAGAAAAGAACCTGTCCACGAGAACTTACTTATCTCGAGGACGCATAAAAAACTCTAGTACGATAACGTTTTCCAGGCCTAATCGGACTGGTAAATTCAGGTGGCGTAGTGCGTTTCAAGGACTTGAATGGATCTGGAACATCGGTAGTCTGTCGGTCAAGAAATCCCGGCGGCTGACAGGAACAGTCAGGAACGGCTGACGTCCGTCGATCAGGAATGGCTGAAGTCTGTCGGTCCGGAAATCCCTGCGGCTGATAGGAACGGTCAGGAACGGCTGAAGTCTGTCGGTCCGGAAATCCCTGCGGCTGATAGGAACGGTCAGGAACGGCTGAAGTCTGTCGGTCCGGAAATCCCTGCGGCTGATAGGAACGGTCAGGAACGGCTGAAGTCTGGCGGTCCGGAAATCCCTGCGGCTGATAGGAACGGTCAGGAACGGCTGACGTCCGTCGGTCAGGAACGGCTGAAGTCTGGCGGACCGGAAATCCCTGCGGCTGGCAGGAACGAGCTCCCCAGGCCTTTGATATGTAGTCCCTTTGTGCTGGGGCCCGTGTTGTCCTTCCAGCATTCTTTTGGACGGACGTGGCTCCGGCCACATCGTTTGTTTTCGTTTTCGCCCTCGTGGCATGAGAGTAGCAGCAGGCATCGGCCCTGTTTGCCCTGAGCGTAGGTTCCAGGGGCGAAACCCGGGCGGATGCAAGGATCTCTGCCTTCGTCGCTGTTGCGGCGAAGCAGATTCGGGAGACAAGTTACGTTTTCGCCCAGCTTTTGGTGGTTCTGGACGGTTTGTAATTGGGATTTGACGTTTAGGACTAGTCAAATTATTGTTCATAACTGATAAATCAGAAATATCCGAAGCCTCTGAGTCGCTGCTGTAATTTAGTGCTCGTGCAGGGCGATGTTTATTTCTGCCTATAGGAATACTTTCTGACGAGGTATTCAAGGAAGTAGGAGCCTGTGTTGGTACAGAGTTATCAGGAAACGGCGCAGCAATAGTCTTGGCAATGGTTGGAGGGAAAGGAACGATACTAGTATTTGAAGACTCTTGATTCGAGCCTTCGTCTCATGGGAGAATCAGGTTGCGTGTTTGGAAACCCGTCTTGAGGAGGGGAGGGTGAAGAAAAAATCACTGGAGATTCTTCAAAAATGTTTGTTGGTTCGTCCAAAATTTCTGGAGGTTGATCGTGAGATATAGACTCTTGAGTCTGTGGAACAGAAGGTTGAGTATTGTTGATTATAAAATCGATATTTCGTTCCTGATACTTGCGACACTGAGCAACGTGTACGTATTGAAATTGATTGTCAGGTTTTTCAAGAACAATGTTATTTCCAAACACATTTGCTACCCGATATGGACCTTCGTAGCTGGGTGCAAATTTCTTCACTAAAGTATGAGAAACAGAAGACTGGAAGTGCGTTTCCACGAGAGTGAGATCTCCAACGACAAGATCTGGTTCCCTACGCCTAGTATTATAATATCTTGCTTGAGCCGCTTGCGCTCCTAGCATTGCAACACGAGCTTTTTCAGCCATGATTCGTACTGATTGCGGAGTTGGTCGCTGGTTTAGTTCGTGGATAATCCCCGTTAAATTTTCAAAAGGGGTTTTAATTTTGGGACCCAGAAAAAGTTCTGCAGGAGTAATTTTAGTAGATTCGTGAACAGACGAGCGGAGGGCGAACGAAAAAAGCTCCAGATGGTCATCCCATCGTTCATGATGATCCATGACAAAAGTAGCAATCATTTTCACTAACGGGCGGTTTACGCGTTCCGCAGGATTACTCTGGGGATGATATGGGGAAATGAATTTATGCTTAATGTGTAGTCTCGCACACATTCTTTCAGAAATTTCAGAAATAAATTGTGGACCATTATCCGAAACTACTTTATTAGGTGCACCATATCTAGAGAATACTTCATTAATTAATACATTACAAATAACTTCTGCCGTAGCGGGTTTAATGGGAAAAACTTCAACCCATTTAGAAAAATTATCAGTTAATACTAAAACGTAACGAGCTTTGTTTTTAACAGATAAAGGATAAGGTCCCAATAAATCTATTGAAATAATGTCAAACACATGAGAACTTGAACTAGCTTTCAAGTGACCGGCTGGTCTTACATTACGGTAATTATTTATCTGACACAGGTGACATGATTGAACGTATGCGAGCACACTTTGGTACATGCCAGGCCAATAGGCAACATCCCGCAATATACAACGGGTCTTGCGAATACCTAAATGGCCTGCAAGAGGTTTGTCATGAAATTCGTTTAAAAGGGCCATTCTAAGGGTTCGCGGAATACATGGGCGAAACTCTGCCCTAGAAGTCCTAGATTTCGTATAGTAAAGAAGACCCTCTATGACTTCAAAATGCTGTGACCTCCCAGCCAAAGAAGGATCACTTTGTAGGGGCGAACCCGCAAGCAAAAAAATTATAGATATCCCCAAAAGCTGGATCATTTATTAATTCTGCCATTATCTGCTCTCTGGATGTTATATCAGCTATTAGAAGTAAAGGCTGACATCCAGCAGTAGTTTCTGTGGGGACCCCACTAATCGGAATGCGAGACAATGCTACCGGTAATTGATTCTTATGACCTGGCTGATACGAAATTTTGATATTGCTCTCTTGTAACTTCAGAGCCCACTTCATAAGTCTTTGAGATAGGTGCTTAGCAGAATTTAAATACTGAAGGGCAGAATGATCCGTAATTATGTTAACTGTCAATTCGTTAAGGTAATATTGAAATTTGTTAAGAGCATGCACAACAGCAAGACATTCACGTTCCGTAGCTGAATAATTGCGTTCAGCTTTGGCTAAAGTACGAGACGCAAAAGCTATTGGATACCCAGCTTGTGACAAAACGCGACCAAGACCAACTCCGGATGCTTCAGTATAAATATCAAATTCCTTAGTATGATCCGGGAAAGCCAACACAGGATACTGCGTCAACGCAGACTTCAGTGTTTCGAATGCAGCGTTAGCCTCAGGTGTCCAAACAAACTTCTTGTATTTACGTTTTAAAGCGTACAATGGCTCACCGATTGTAGCATAAGCGGGGACGAACTGCTGATACCATCCGGTCATTCCCAGAAAGCGTGATAGTTCTTTTGCTGTTTTAGGCCGAGGAAAGTTAACAATAGGCCTAATTTTTTTTATTTTCCGTAAATAAGCCGTGGGGAGTGATTTTCAACCCCAGATATGCAATCTCGTCCCTCGCTATCTGGCATTTACTAGGTTTTAACGTCAAGCCAGCATTGTATATGAGTTGGAACACCTGTTTGAGCAGAGAAAGGTGCTCGTCAAAAGTCTCGGATGTAATAATAATGTCATCCAAATATACATGCACATGGGGACCCAGAACAGGTCTGAGAACCGTATCCATAAGCTTTTGGAAAGTAGCAGGTGCAGAAGCTAGTCCAAAGGGCATACGCATATATTCATAAGCCCCAAAAGGAGTCACAAAGCCTGTTTTATCGACAGAGTCCGGATGTACCGCCACCTGCCAATATCCACTCGCCAAATCCAAGGTTGACATCCATTTAGTTGACGACAGGTCATGTAAAATATGCGACATGAGAGGTAGTGGATAATTGATCGTTTTTGTGACTTGGTTGAGCTTGCGGAAATCTTTCACGAAACGAAATTCATTGGGTTGTTTCTTTGGAACCAAAAAGGCAGGTGCAGACCAGGCACTTGTTGATTCCCTTATTATGCCCTGTTTAATCATTTCAGAAATTTGATGTTGCATTTCCTGTTTCTTATAGGGAGCACAAGGGTAAGGCTTCGTCGCTATCGCTTTCGAACCCTCAGTGTCAATGACATGATAAACCACCTGCGTGAAACCAGGTTGATCAGAAAATAAACCAGGGCTTTCCTGCAAAAGTAGAGAAAGCTGGTTTCGTTGCCTCTTATTCAATTGGTAACTCAATAACAAACTCGTTATATCTATCGGAACCGTAGGAATCATTTCGACAGGTTTCGGAAAGGAAATAACATGTTGTATAAAATTCAGAGTTATTTGAAAAGTATTATTAAAGTCCATTCCCATTAGACATTTAACAGGTAGTTCGTCTATAAGCAGGAAAGAATGCGTAAAACGCGCCTTTCCCAGCCCTAGAGGTAATGTGACAGTTCCTGTGATACTGAAGATTTCGTTATTTTCACCTCGCAAATACTGCGTCGCAGGCTGAACGAGTATTTCAGGAAAATTGTCAGTGCAAAACTTCGTATTTAGGGCTGATATTTCAGAACCAGTGTCGAACTTTGTCTCGACAATAATATCTTCAATTGTCAAGAACACATCAGGCAACTGAGGAGTTTGAACAGTCACTAATACTGTTTTAGGGTCAGAATGCTTGGTATAAGGAAGCAGGACCGACCCTTAGTCTACTTCCTTTGGAAGTTTAAAGGATTCCTGGTTGGATTATCATGCGGTCTGAAACCTCGACCCTGCCGGGTATCGGGAAAATTTTCACGATGAGGAAAACTGCGTGAAAAGTGCTGCGGTAACTCCGCGTGTCTGTTGACATTTTCATATCTATTACTTCTTCCTTCAGCACGGGCAGAAAAATCATCATTGCCCTGAGCATGAAAACGTTCCGAATGCTGCGGTTTGGAACGGGGTCGAGCATACTGTGCATTTGTACGATATCCCGAAGATTGTTCAGAAACTCGCGGTTGGTTTGCCACTCTTCTGTTTTTTGGGACGTATGAAGCTTGGGTGTGCACTTGTGTATGCTCGCGTTGAAAGTTATTATGCCTATTATGCCGCTGAGGGTTTTCGTAATAAGCCTCGCGAGGTGCCCGAGCATGGTGAGTTGAACCATGTTTTCCATGTCGCTCTTCATACGTTCGTATGAGGCGAAGGCATTCATGAATTGTAGCAGGGTGTCGAACCTCAAGAAAATTTTGTAAAAATGGGTCGAGCTGCTGCAAGAGGGTATCCAACATGTCAACATGACTGGCAAGTGCATCCTATAAGTTATATAAGCGTGTTGTTTCCAACGCAAATGCAACAGGGCTATCGTTGGGTCTTTGCTGACGAGAAAAACGTTGTTGTGCAAGGCTAGCTCGACTGAATCCGAAAGGAAAGACCTCCAAAAATTCTGCTCGGAAATTCTCATAATGAGAATCCGGGTTCGACACTCTCCACTGCCGATACCAGGTCTTAGCGGTATCTTTCAAGCAAGTGCCTGCGATTTTTACTTTGCAGTCTTCAGGAATATTGTATAGATCAAAATGATCTTCCAAATCTTCGAGGAACTTTAAGGATCCCTCCAACCCATTGAAATGAATTGTTCCTGCATGCGGCACGAAATGGGCAAGCATTCTGCTTCGCTGAGAGGATTGAACTCCCTCAGGTACGACCCGCGACTCAGAGTAATAGGAAGCTGGTGCATTACGAAATTGTGAAGAATGCCTGGGTACGTGTAGATCATTCATATTAAGACCCACAGGCTTCTTGCAAATTGTCAAAAAAAACACCATCACCATCGAAACTTGCCTTAGGGTGAAAAATTGAAGTTGTCTCAGGTAGTGAAGACATGGGTAATAATTGTCAAGATCTCGTGTTCGAGAAAAGTTCGGGCGCCAATTATAATGAATAAAGCTTTTAACTAAGCTAAGTATAATGCTTTATAATGCTTCTGCTACTGAATTATAATGAATTCAATACTTCTTCTAAATTGCTAAGCTAATTCAATGCTTGTACTAAGCTAATGCTTCTTCTAATGGTTGTTGTTTGTTAATTAAATCATGAATAAACTTTCCTGCTAGTAGTGTAGTAATAATAATGAACAAGCTTATAACTGGTAGTAATGTTGTAGTAGTAATTAAGATGAATAAAGTCTTATGCTGGTTGTTACTAATAACACTAAATGAACTAAATCTAACAGCCAGACAGAGATCTGACAAAAACTATGAACTGAGAAAAACGTACTTACAACAAATTCTTTTATTAGATGACTCTTGAATCATCCAACGCACACACACTAATCGTATCACAATAATGAAGAATCAACCTAATCACATAGGACGAAGCTCTCCCTATCCAACAACAAACGCTCTGGCTATACAACAACAAACGCTCTCTGGCTATACAACAACAAACGCTCTCCTTCACATAAACCAACGCTCTCCTCACGTATCGTTGAACGCGCCTATTTATACTGGCTACCACCACGTCATGACTTACACTCATTGCCAGATCTCATTCAGCGGGTGAAATAACATCTCATTCAGTAAGAAGATAATTTACTTAGAAAAATAAAATAACCAGAGATAGTAAAAATCAAAAGGAAAGTGAATATAGAGTATACGTTACAGACGGACAGGGCAACTTCCGCAGATTCCGGGTCTCCGTGGTACTGCGGTGACGTCAGATGAAGGAAGATTTTTCACTCGGCAGCGGAATAAAGGCATTCCGGTTTAATTTGAAAATATTTGCTTCATCCTTGTGGCGCCTCATTCCCGTCAAGTACCTAATTTGGTTTAAATGAAAGTAGTGAGGTGTAATAATATAATTTTTGAAGAAAAGAGAAAAAAAGGATTCCTTTCTCAAAGTATGCATAGTGTGCTCATTAACTAATGAGACTAAATTTTACAGAACATCCTTGAATATAGGTTTCAAACGTGCTTATAGTTTTGACCGCTAGAGTGTGCTGTTTATAGCAGGGGCAAATTTCGAGTCTAGTGACGAGTAGATTTCGTGTGGTGATCGTTGAATTAACACTGTGTGGAGCATGTCAGAAATTACATAATGTATCGAGGAATGGGGACAAAATTTTACAGAAAATTAGGGAAAACTGCCACAGAAGTATACCAAGATATGGAAGGGTTTACAGTGATGATTCTATGAGCCTTACGCAGGAGCTCTACTGGATTTCAACTTTTAAAGATCGGAGGGAGTCCCTCGATGATGAACCAAGTACAGAATGTACAGGTTCTTCACGTAAAAAGAAAAATGTTGTGACTGCCAGAAAAATTTTGTCCATAAAAGGCGAATAACCACAAGTTTAATCGCGCTGAACAGGTACGACGTGTCATAAATGAATTGTGGTACAAAAACAATTAATTTATTTTACACGAAAATCCGCCCGTACATTGTGCTCTGCCCATGAAGCAGTTAATGGCCTCGAGGTCGATCTCTGTGATCGAATATCCACCCTATACTCACTAGGTTTGGATCATACAGAATTTTTGCGCTTCCCAAAAGTAAAGTGTGCCTTGAAAGAAAAGACCGTCAGCGACGTTGACGACATCCAACCAGGTTTGACCAACAGGCTGCAGAAGGTTCCGGTTCAAACTTCCACCGTGTCTTGCAACAGCTGTACGAAAATTTTCACCGTTGGGTACAGTTAGTGGGACATTATTTTGAATCCGTTAAGGTGACATTTCAAATTATGTTTGTTGTTTTGATATAATAATTTTAGTATCATTACTTAACGGGAATAATGTGTATGTGATAAAAAAGTCGAAAGACGGTTGTAGCATAGTAAAATATATTTATTTACTGACGTAGGAAGTATATATATTCGCAAAGCTTTCATCTCCAGTGGGAGGCTTTTTTAAAGAAATAGGTAAACATAAAATACCAATAAATGAACACCAGAAAATATAAGGATTTTACTATGCTATACGAGATTTTTTGAATGTTTACAATTTGATGTACTTTTGACTAATATTTGAGGTAGAATAATATATCTTATCACAGTTTTAATTTTGAAGTCATTAATACTTTGCACTCACTAGTTTTATTATCTTCAAAATCATCAAAAGGTTTATTTCTTACTTGTTTAGCAATTTACAAGAAAATTGTGCCTCTAAAAGAACTATGGCGAACTTCAACATTCCTTTATGAATGAAAACGGAAACTTCATTTTCAAATACATATGTGATCACTGCACTTGACTCAGATATACATATTATCCGGCGTTTTTGGGGCGGAAATGGATTACCGGCTTGATGTATGTCGTGTGACTAAGGGTGCACACATAGAACATCTGTAACTGTCTCTAAAAAGACTTGAAACATTCCCCTACAATTATGTTACAGGTAACATGAAATATCTCTCATTGTTCTTGTTTTATAGTGCGTTGAAACTGTGTACTTCTTTATGAATCACCCTGTGTAATAATAATGAAAAGTCCTTTTTACCGTAATATGGCTCCTGGAAAGGAACTATTCATTGTATGAATTGTTCATGAATATATAATAATAATGAAAAATTATTTGACTGTAATATGGGAAGTAAATTTCAAAACGGACATCTGATTTTAAGAAAAATAGTAACACGGTATTTCGGCGAGGTTTCTAGTTTCAACGTTAAAATGATTAACAGGAATCAATATTGTATCGAATTCTCAAGTAAAATCGCATTGTACTTTAAGTCCTTACAGGCAAAAAAATAAAAAAATATATAAAAAAGGAATTCGGAAGGCGGATCGTTAGAAATATAGAAAATTAGAGAAGGAAAGGTAAAGTTTACGTAACATAAGCACCCGTTATTTAAAGATTTAACAACCATGAGCCAAAGTCCTTGAGTCGCTCATAACTGTATAACATTCAGAAGAGTCATTTCCTTAATTTCTGTCCGCTTTCCACTCTTTACAGGTTAACAAAGGAAGAAGAATGAATACAAATTTTTAAGACGTGTATCTCTTTATTGGGTTAAATATGACCTGAAGGTTTAACCAAGCAATATCCAAAAACTTGAAATTTCGTCGTCCTGGAGCAGGAATCGAACCCACGGTCCTGCATAGCGCCCGAGTTCATTCATTGAAAAGAAATATTAGTCCTGAAACAACACCATACAAAATTCCGATTTTTAGAAATTTCCCAGAAGAAATCACTTCTTTCACAGAAGACGGATGCCATGTCACCCGAAACAAGAGGACGATTAGTAATGCGTCACCTTTCCGAAAATGCCTCGCATGCGGACATTCCCTTTACGGGAATTATTGATAATTTCATGTGTACATAACAATTCCGATATTAACAGTAGGAGAAAAAAAGTCCCTTCCTGCTAGCATTTATACGACGGAACTTCCGAAATACAGAAATAACAACCATGTATAAAGGACACTTTTCCCGTTACTCATTTATATGAGTCATTTGGAAATATAGTAAATATCATCATTTATACTAGTACTAATACTTCGGCCATAAAAGCTAGTGACAGTGAATAGTATACGACCCATCTTTCGCCATTAGATTACATTGCAATTAGAATTTGCTGAAAATTGAAAAGCCATCTCTACTGTCGAAGCCACTTCCTCAGCGCATGTTCCTTTGGAATGCTTCTCCTGTGAAATGGATTTATCTCGAAAGCATTGATAAACGCAGAGAGCTATTGGAGGTAGGGTGCGTACTCATGGTACGTTCCCTTACCTCCAACCGCCTGTTCTGTAAATCCTGTCTAGCAAAGGTTGGATATGGCAAAAGGGAGAATTACTCTCACGGCTTCCTTACCCAATTCTGGGTACTCTTTCGCCACACTGTTCCAAAACTGTGCGGATCACAGAAGGGAATGTCATTTTCAGTGTGGGGTCTGAAGAATTATCTGTTAACTGCTCAGCAATACTGAATGTTGATCTGCTATAAAAGTGTCTGTAAACTTATTCTGTGTATCTGTTTGTGGAGGAAATAATAAAAAGGTTATCGCTTGACTTTCTCTGGCTCAGTCCATTTTCAGACTGCAGAGGGAGCGAGATCTGCAGGAGGTCACGCAAAGTTGCCAAACAGCACTACAATATGGTACTCAGCTAAAGGGAGATCTTTCGCAATAAGAAAAAATATGTGTTTTCTTTAACATGCTTTCTTACAATTAATTATTTAAGATGTGTACATGTTCTGAAAATTTTCATGTTGCGTTTTACTATAAATTATAAGTTTTAGTTTTTCCTTACAGTCGCGACGCCTCGGACCAAGACCATCGAAATTCGGTACCTCTAAGTAAACCAATCACCAATGATTTCTAAATCTGTTGTTTGGCTAGAGGGTACAGGCTATCACGGTCACCGAATTGTCTAAAGCGATGGATTTCCTTCATTTACCCGAGATGAGACAGGGTCCGAATTCAGGTTGAGACATGGAAGGTGTTTACGATATTAGCTGTTTTTAAAAAATTCCTGGCGACTACTAATACCACATAGATCTTCTAACGCTCCTATTCCCCCAAACAAAATACAAAATGGACATCATAATAAAATCTATGTGTTTTACTTCCCCGCTCCCCTAACACAGGGAAGATGCTTTTAAAGAACCAAAAGAATCCACACCCTCCAAAAAAATCATTGGAGAAAAACTTAATATAAATATTTTGTTAAATAAATTACAAAAAACAGCAAAACTATTCCATTATTAATTTTAATTAAAAATTTTCGAGTAGTATAGTATTAATGTGGTGGATTACAAAATATGTAACATAATCCAGACTGAAATGGCCGAATTGTAGCACCAGTTTATTGTACAAGATTTTTGTGGTGAAAAGTTTAAAAAAGTGACTTCGAAGGGGCGGGTTCTTAGTTTGCTCTCTATGTAAAGCGTCACGGTGCTGTTTACTGCAGCTGCTCCTGTATATAATCGTGCATATTATTCCACTGAGCACAGCCACTGAAGTAACGGCATGTACACTAAAACATCAATATCCATTTGTCATATGGCATAAGAAATGAAACTCATTCTTTATTTAGGCCGTTTTTAATAAATAATATTTTGAGATCCGAAACGGGGTAAACATAAAATTCGCCTCTTGAATAATAAAATATTTATGCCAAACAAAAAGCACATGCTTTCAAGAATATTTCCAGGGCTTAATTTTTCACAATTAAAGCAACAAACGAATGTTTGCAATATAAGACCCTGCAAAGAAGCTTTGGCGGAATTAACGTGTACTATCCAGCTTTAAGGTAATTTCTTACGTAATTTGTTATACGCTAGTGTTTCTACACCAAATATATGATTTCTACTTCAAATTATATGAAAGGGATGATACATGTACTCCAGACGTCATGAAAGGAACCGGTACAACAGTTCTTCCAGCCCTCCTATCAGAAATTGCACGTGCAATCAAGAACATGCAGCTGGGAAAAGCTCCAGGAGAAGATCGAATTACTGTAGACATCATACAAGAAGCTAGTGAAGGAATTGAAACTGAACTCTGCGTCGTTTTGCAACGACGCATTTGGACGCCAGTTTGAGCAGCTCCTTTGAGTCTTACTCTGATGCGATTGGAATTGTGCAACTCTGAAATTAGGAATGTCTCGTTATTTCACTGTTGAAGTCGCCCCAGCAAGCAGTCAAAGTTTGAGTCGCCTATGCCTCTTGGATTTTAGGCCGCTGAAATTTGCAACACTGAACACTTTTGACATTAACAAGAACTTCGCTAGAGACCCGGACGAATCTCATGCCACTGACGCAAGAAAATTTGATAAAATGAATGTATCTTCACAGCAACATAGATTTTTATTCCTTTCTGTGAACAGAAGATTTAAACCTAATTTAAAAGCACATCAACTAAAGTTTTAGTGTCTGTTTTGCAACAAATTTCAAATTACTTTGTTATAAGACCAAGGAATCCTTTTAAAATACAAATGTAAAACCGAGTATTGAGATAACTGCATTTTGGTCTGGAAACTATGTATACCGAAGAGATCAAAACCCTTATAACCATCTGACAGCTGTGATGTTAGCCATTCTCCACATTCCGCCATTACATCTTTTACCAAAGAGAATGCTACAAGATTTATAAAGGCGTTTGGTATCTGGTACAAACACGTTACAAGCAGATATTTTAACTACGTATTTTAATTTACGTGGCTAAGCCACAGCAAATCAAATCCGATGTTCCTACCCAAAGCACAAATGTTTGATGGAATGGATATCTCAGGAAACTGGAGGCTACGACAATACCTGGAAGTCTTCCTCATGTTCCGCCACCCATTCTGAAATAATCAGAGCAATATGACATGGCGCGTTTTCCTGCTGAAAGAAGGCACTATTACATAGGACTACCGCTACCACGATGTACTGAAACGACGTTCCAGAACGTCGCCCTCTCGAAACATCAGCGCGTTCATCTGTTCTGGAAACGGAACCTCCTGCCATGTTGCTTCAATAAAAACACGTCTTTCAAAGTCGTTATGATTCTTTCATGATGCATTTATAACATCCACTATCTGTGATGCCAACGTGATTGGACCATAAACACAAGTACGTCGGGAGTCTACCTGCTTTCCAACCATAGTCGCTAACGGAACGTCTTAGAGACTGCCACGTCTGAAGCACTTAAGTTTGCCTTGAGCTTAGTGATTCCATTTTCTGTCTAATACCGGTATGTATATGTGTTCTGGACATTTCTCTTTGCTTTAGGAATGAAACTGCATGATAGATATTAGGAATGAAACTGCATGATAGAAATATGAATGAAACTGCATGATAGAAATTTTATGAAATGAAATAAACATTCCTGATCATGAATATAACGAAGTGCTGAAAATCTTTATTACATCTAAAATGCGTTTTCCTGTCTGCATGAACTACGTTCTACACATGTAGTGTTATACGTATACGTACTACCCAGCACTACTAGATATAATGAATAATTTTATTACCGAGTTAAGGGTGTAACGAAGTCTCTAAACGAGTCTAATTTGTTCAGTGTTTTTAAAATGCAGTACATTCAGCCTGCGGTGGAAATTTAAAATAAGTTGTGGACATACAAAATGACAAATATTGTGTTCACTTAACTGACTTAGTTTTCTTTAATTGGGGCCAAATAAAAGGCGTACGTTTATAAGAAAGCATAATCACAGAAGTTTTGAACACTAAAAATAGAATTTAATATAATTTATTTTTCGAATTTTAAACCGCAAGTATTTCTACTACAGTCACAATGAATGTGATACATATCAGTTATGTAATAGGTTGAAAATGCAGTACATTCAACTGTACAGTATTTATTAATTTATAGAAAGATATTTAATTTATTTTTAACAGGCCTAAATGGAAGATCGTACCTTGCATTTTTTTGTTTTGCTGTTCGTTATGCGTTATCTGAATCCTCCGTAGTTCTAGCTACCGTTAGAGTAGGGACACTTCAAATTCAAGATAAAGGTCGCCTTCAATAGATGGTTCGCAAATATATCCTGGAGTACAGGCTAGAAGAATTTGAGGACGATCTTGAGATGATGATTCCAAATAATTTTAAAACTTACATATTTACTTAGATATAAACTTAAGCCCAGTGGCAAAAACATCTCTGGGTACAGTAACTTCATACCTAAAACAATCAACTCGACCCAGTTTGAAGATAACTAGCATAATTTCTGAATTCCTTGCACAGTGGCTTGAGAATCTCTCCGTGATGTCGGCCGCACATCTAGGTTTCTTTCGAGAATGCAACGCGAGAGGTTTCCTCAAATCTCCTAGAGCGTGCAACAGGACGTACCTCGCACGTCCACCGAAGAGGAGTCCATATGACAGACTCCTTTTTACATATTTTTGTCTAATGACTACTGAATTGGGAATATATTGTAAGTTTACTACAATGGAAAAGATCAGCACAACAAAGTACGCAGCATTTTAGGAAAAAAGGTAGTAACCGTATCACAGACCAAGAAATGGGTGTATCATATACTGTATATATGTATTCAGAAGTAGTGTAATAAGTATATTTCGTCATTACATTACGAAATCACAAAAAAAATTATATTGTGCACCGAAAACAAATGCATCCTGATATAGACGAAATAAATTATTTCAAACACGTGCACAGTAGGTTTTAAGTCTGTGATTGTGTGAATCCTCGAAGCGAGTACCAGAGGTCTCAAAAGGGAACGTGAAATTCCACAGTGAAAATCCTCCAAATACGAAGACATCGCTCTTTCCAGTGAATAAACAAAGACATAGCTCTTTCCAGTGAATAAACAATAACATCGCTCTTTACACGTTTTAGTAACATACAGCAACCGAAAAATTTTTATTTGGTCACCATGGTGTAAGGCTATTGCTCTCGGCTAGATATCGAGAAACCTGGGATTCGATTCCCCAGCGGTGACCGAATAACAATTTTTCGGTTGCTGTGCGTGCTAAAACGTGGAAAGAGCGATGTCTTTGTGAAATTTCACGACAAGAAACATGCTAGCCGTGGTTGGGCTTACCTGTTAAAGAAAGCCTCAACATTTTCCATAGGATGTTGGATTTCTGTTATTCAAGGCTTACCATCAGTTTGTGAAGCCAAGGTCGACAAATTTTAAAGATATATTAGAAAAATGCTAAATTTTTAATGGGACAAGTATAGAACGAAGATGGGATGTCAATATATATATCCATACCAGGCAACACAACTGATAATCAAAATGGAAAAAGGCAAGTACTGAAAAATTCAGGAGCGAAAATAAACCAGCGAATCACAGTGATACCGGGACGCACACTGGAAAGTCACAGTTTGCAACCGTACGTTATACTGGAGCCAAAATAGTCCACGACAGCGAATAATTCTCGAGGGATATTGTGATTCAATGAAAAATCATCTTATAATAAACTGGTTTAAACCAGTACGGTTTGGTCGTACATAAGGTCTAGTAAAGCGTCGAGTGAAGTGATGATATACAGCGAAACCTCACCGATAACGTGAAAAGCCATACAAAGAAAAACAGGAGCGCTCTTGCGACAGTTCCTGGCAAAGATTTTACAATAACGATCCCTAGGCTTTTGAATCAAGCAGATATTTAGAGATCCCGAGATGGAACTCTGCACAGAACTGATTACTTCTGAAAATTATGGAGACACAACAACTAGCCTGAACCAATGGGAAACCCGCGGCGTGCAGTCCATAGAAGCATTGTAAGCAATGCTTGCCTTACTAGAAATGAATAATTGAAAGCTTTACAAAAATTAGATTAATTATTTTTTATTTAGAATGGCTATTAAAATTTAGACCCATGGCGTGATTGCTTCCGGAAATGCACCTCTTAAATAACTATTAAATAATTTCCGCCGTAGCTTTATTGAAATTTACTGCCATCGTCGTGCAAAGATCACGCTTCCTGCACGCCGAACGACCACATGACTAAGCTCACCGCTGCTGCTACGAGGGTTGTGCAATCAATACAGAAATTGCTTCGGATTCTTCTATTCGTTTCATGCTTCACAGCCGGCGCTCCAAACGGACGCGTGACTAAGCTCACCGCTGCTTGTATGAGGGCTATGCAAGCAACACAGCAGATGCTTCGGTTTAGTACATTCATTTCGTGAGTCACAGTCTGTTCTAAAGTGATTATTTCCAGTTTCTTCGCTATCGAACCAAGCAGTGAAATATATGTTCTTCAAACACTGTGTGCAATGATTTTCTGGATGTTTCCATGTGTAAGGTTTTCTGGATGTCTTCATGTAAGGCTTTCTGGATGTTTCCATGTAAAGTTTTCTGGATGTTTCCATGTAAGGTTTTCTTGATGTTTCCATGTAAGGTTTTCTTGATGTTTCCATGTAAGGTTTTCTGGATGTTTCCAGTCGCTGCTTATTGCTTAAAAGAGGGCGTAATTTTGGCCCACTTCGTATCCATTTTCTTACTTTACAAATGTGACCTATATTTCCGTTATGAAAGGATAATTAGTTGTGGTCGAATTTTCTTCTATTTCCTCTTAAGAGTCTTCCGTGAATATGGTTTCCGATAGTATTCAATGTTCCTAACGAAATCCTGTATCTATCACATATATAGAGATTTGCAATATCAATTCAGAAAGCGTGCCAACCGTTGCTATAAATCTCTGAGTTTAAGGCATTCAGGTGAATTTAGGCAAAAAGTCGTAGTGTCATTGACTACTCACACGAGGTCAAGATAAGCAGACAACTTAGATTAAATCTGCTATGTTTTTCACAAAAATGATGACCTCTGTTTAGGAAACATGTATTTATTAGGAACGTTTTTTTAAACGGCATGAAGAATGTTCGTGGCAGGAAAATATAAATTTTTAAGCTCAGGTTCGCTAATAAGAGATTCGACTATCGGAATGACTGATAACTATTGAATTAAATATCCGTTTCCTGTTTTATTTTGTTATCTGTGATATTAAGCAGGATGTGACAAATGGGAAAATACGTTTAATTACATTAATTTGCCATGCAGAATTTTAACGTTCTTGTAAATCGATATTCAACCCTAAGATCAACCATACAATCAATCTTAAAAATGGATAAGAATCTTTCAAATGAAATATTTGGTATTATTAACGCGTTCTTCGGTTTCCAGTTTCCTACATTAAATCTATTAACTATGCATTGGTGACAAGAACAATTTTAAAATATGCCTTCATACTCCTTGCGGGAAACTCTTTGTTTTCATTTTTCAAGCAGTAAAATTTATCTCAGACTGTATGAGAAAACAATAAACCAGAATCTTCCGAAAAGGCTAACTAAATAATAGTATCTATCATGCTGTAGTGCAGAAAATATATGGGTAGATAAAATATTCTTAGCGGGATACATAAAATTTGCTTCTTTCGTGGTGTACGTTTGCAGAAAATGTTGACACCTTTTTGTCTTTTTAATTTTCAAAGCTGTTAAAAAGGTACAATTCATTTCTTCTTGCTGATATCAGGTTTGATAGCCGTGAGTATAGCGATGTACATTTTTGGAAAATATTGTTCCCATGATTTAAAAAAAAAAGAAAAAAGCTAGCTTTAAAAAAAGGTACATTAAGTAATAACCCCTTGTCTTTTTTGAAATCTCAGAGGCATTTCATCATCATCATTGTCAACCATTATCAATCCACTTCTGGACGAAGGTATCCCCAAGTTTCTTCCATAACGGTCTGTTTTGTGCCAGTCTTCTCCAGGTTACTCGGGCATACTTCCAAATTTCATCCGCCCATCTCCCATGTGGTCATCTGGGTATTTTCGTGTCCCTTGGACTGCAGTCTAAAATTTGGGCTGTACATCCATGGTCTGTCCTTCTGGCAATATGTCCAGCGCATTGCCATTTCAGGGATTTTACTCTGATCATGATGTATTTCACTCTTGTAATTTTTCTGATCCACGAGTACTTCTTATCTCTCCTGGTTACGAAAAGCATACACCTCTCCATGTCTCTTGGAGTTGTCTGCAGCCTTTGTATGTCTCTGTTAGTTGAGGTCCAGGTCTCTGCACCATACGTAAGCACTGGAAGGATGCATTGATCAAACACTTTTCTTTTAAGACATAATGGCATATTGCTCCTGGAAATTATACTCTTTCTCCTAAAAGCTCTACAGCTAAGTTTTATACGCCGATCAATTTCGTCATCAATGTGCAACCTCACTTGATATCTTCTGTCGAAGATAAACGTCGGTACCAGTTATCTCCAGGTTTACTCCATCAATCGATAGATCTGCATTTATTATAAAATCATTGTATATCACTTTTGTCTTCTGAAAGTTCATTTTAATCCCACTTCTTCACTGCTGTCATCAAGTTCCTGGATCATACTCTGCAGCTCTGATGGGGTAGTGGTAAAAATGACTACGTCATCAGCAAAACGAAGGTGAGTTAGGTTTTCTCCATTAATATTTATCCCTTTGTTTTCCCAGTTCAGTGATTGAAAGACATTTTCCAAAGTGGGATTAAATAGTTTGGTAGATAAAGTGTTATCTTGTCTCACTCCATTTACAACTTTTATGGCTGCTGTATTCTCAAAAAGACGAATCTTTGCTCTTGCATTTTCATTGATGTTATTAATAATATTAAAATATGCATCTTCAATTCCGCTGGATTTCAAAGCCACTGTAACTGCTGATGGTTTCACCGAATCAGAGTCCTTTCTTTAATCGATAAAAGCCATGCATAACAGAAGTTTATATTTCCTCGCTCTTTCAATTAGTTCTCTCAGTACGTGGATATTATTTATAGTGCTGTAGTCACTCCTGAATCCAACTTGTTCCTTCGGTTGAGCCATGTCCAATGTCACTTTCAAGCGGTGTGAAATAACTTTAGTCAAGATTTTATAAACCACTCATAGGTGGCTGATAGTCCCGTAGTTCTTGAGATTCTCAATGTCACCTTTTCTAAGTAACAGGGTCATTGTAGCATTGTTCAAATCCGCAGAAATCTTCCCTTCATTAAGGCATTGCGTGAAAACTTGGACGAGTACAGTTTCAATTTATCCACTTGCTTCTTGTATGATGTCTACGGTAATTCCATCTTCTCCTGGAGCTTTTCCCTGTTTCATGTTCTTGATTGCATGTGCAACTTCTTCTGGGAGGACTGGAATAACTCTGGTACTGGCACCTTTCGTAATGTCTGGAGTTCATGTATCATCCCCTTCATATACAGTAGTTTGGAGTATATACACTGCTGGACAATTGCTAAGGACTGATCATAAACGGCTATATAGCGCGTAAAATAGTAAGTGTGGTTGGATGCCAAGTGAAATAAAATAATGTCAGAATGCCAGGACATTACAAGAAAGATAATTTATTGTGCTCTGAAATCCAGAAGGCTTTGGAACGTCTTCAAGGGAAAAACAGGCCATTTTGTGCAGAATACCTAAACGTGAAAAATGCAATTACCGTCCGCAGGCGTTCCGGCGTAAGATGTTAATACGGGATATGGCCACCATGGAGGGCGATGCAAGATTCCACACGTCGTGTCATGCTTTGCACAACATTATCAAGCAGCTGTTGTGGTAATTGATCCCATTCCTCTGTCAGTGCACGGATGAGGGTGTCCTTGTTTATTGGAGGGCATTGGCGACCAGCAAGACTCCTCCCCAAAGCATCCCACACATTTTCAATGGGATTCAGAACTGGAGAACGTGCTGACCATAAGAGGCGTTGAATATCCTCGCTCTCAAGACACTCCTGGACACCGACTATTCGATGACATGTTGCGTTGTCGTCCATGAAAATGAATCTATCACCGACAGCACCACGGAACATGCGAACATGCGGTAGCAGAACATCATTAATGTATCGTTGGCCAGTCATAGTACCAGTTGGAAGCACATAGAGGGACGTACGGCCATTGATCATGATGCCATACACTGCTGGACAATTGCTAAGGACTGATCATAAACGGCTATATAGACACTACATGACACTACATGTCGGATATCGGTCCCTTTCCTGTATGTTTGCTGGACAATATGCAGTACCACTGTCACGCCAGATCAGTTGTCTTCGACAATCAGACGATAGACTGTATCTACTCTCATCTGAGAAGAGGACAGCAGACCAGTTGTTATCAGCCCAATTGCGATGTTGATGGCACCATTGCAAACGGGCGGTACGTTGACGTCTGGACAATGGGATGCACACAACAGGACGGCGGGCGTATAGTCCTCCTTCATGCAAACGTCTGGCGACAGTTTTTCGGGAGATCCGTTTGCCAGTAGCAGCCATAAACTGATTTGCTACCTCACTAGCTGTGCTGCGCCGGTGTCTTTTTGTTGATAGCACTATGTACCGATCTTCTGCAGGTGTCGTACTGCGAACACGACCTCCCCCGTGACGTTTGCTACACTCTCCATTTGTTTGAAATGAATTCCAAAGACTTGAAACAACACTGTGGCTGACGTCGAACTCCTGGCAACATCTGTTATTTTTCGCCCTTCTTCAATCTTGCCAATAATGCGGCCACTCGTAAAAGCATCTAGGTGATGTCGGGAAGACATACTGAAAATTGCAAGTTCGTCAATTGATTCTTTCCCTTTCAACTTTGCGTTTGAACAACAACGGTCAATACGCGTCAAATCCTTTATATCTCTTATCAGCGATATGACGTCACGAACAAGTTGGGCAATCCAAAATTTGCATACGCACAACACGTCTTACTGTATCCCGCACTTATGCTAAGTTCCACATTTTCCTGCCTTCCATTTTATGGTTGCTATCGTTGCTATTGTCATCCGTCCTTAGCAGTTGTCCGGCAGTGTATCTTTCACTCTTGTTAAAATTTTGCCTCTATTTCTTGTTACAGAACCATCTTCTTTTCTCAGAGAAATAATCTGTTTTCTTTCCTTAATCAGATGTCATTGTGCTTTCTTCAGGCTTCGGTTGTTTTCAATTGCTTTCCGCACTAGTTCACAGTTAAATTTCCTTACGTCTTCAGTGATACTTTTTCGTACTGTCTTGCATAGCTCTATATATTGGAAGTACGTCAATATACAGAGCTATGGAAGTCACATCTCCTTTTGTTGCCCTTTTCTCTCTTCTTCTTTGCATCAGAATTTTGGCTTTTGCTGGTAAGTTCTTTGTATGCAACTTGTTCTTAGTATCAGCTCATTTTGTTGCTGTTTCCAAAAGTGCTTTGGTTAGTTTTCTATTAGCTTCAGAGATGTCCATTTCTTCCCATGTTAGACCTTCTTTAGCAGAGAATATGTTCCTCAGTTCCAATATGAAGGTATTATGAAGTTTTGTAAGGTTGGTCAGGCCAATACATTTTGCTTTATGAGCTTGCCACGCTCGAGTTTAGCGTTTAGATACATTTCACATCTTACTATTCTATGATCACTACCTATCTTGAACTTGTTCAACACACTGCAGTCTTCCATGACAAATTACTTGTTACACATAATAAAATCAATATCACTTCTCAATCCATTGGGGATGTCCATCTCCTTTGCTGCTTTTTCTTGAAAAAAGTTCATGGTGAAAACCCCTTCTGCTTCTGCAACTCTACGAGTATTTCTACGCTGGTTTCTGTTGCCGTGGGCAAATGTACCTACTGACGTTTTGTTCTGATGCTGTTGTCCTATTTTCGCTTTGAAATCTCCCAAAATCATCTTCAAGTGCTGCTTCCCTTTTTTATTTAGATGATGAATTTACTCATAAAATTATTCAATCTGTTCTTCAGGATGACATGTGATGAATGCATAAGCTTGAATAATCTGAGCCTGGTATCTTCTCGAGTGTTGGATAACACGTGGTGGAACTCTGTCAGAGGAACCTCCAACTTCTACAAATTTATCCTTCAGTTTATTGCTTATTATAAATCCAACACCACTAGTTCTGCCAGTATTTGTCCCACGATAATAGAAGAGTTCAATGAGAACTTCTCCTGTTCAGTTCAATGATATCTCCTGCTTTTCTCCTTAGCTCACTTAGTCCGACGATGTCCCACTTGAACCTTTGTAGTTCTTTTTTCAATTCAAGAAGCCTTGAATCAGATAATAGGGAGCGTCCATTGTAAGTAGCAAGGGTCAGCATAAAATGGCAGCCTAGTGCGGTAATCCGGTGATACTTAGCACCCTCTGCCTTCATGTCTCACTGGCCGCTGCCTTGGTCAGGTACATTCCAGCTGCCGCAGACTGAGGGACAAGATTTAAGTTGTGGAGGAATGTTGGAGTGGTTTTGCCATAACAAACCACGCTGACCAAGCGGGTTGGTGAGTGTGGAATAGCATTTCCTCTAATCCCGATGGAATAGCTATACCGCTATTGGCGGTCGTCAGAGCCCCTTTAGTGGGAACAGGATGCACCACGAGAAGGCGGGGTTGAAATTTGTCAAGGAGAGGCTGAAGTACGTTGCGCATCGCCTGACGTGTGTTTTAAATATCATAGGTTAAGAAGAAAAGATGAAAATAACGTATTTTTCGATCCCAAACTTGTTTGAAAACAAACTGTTAGTTAAACGTAATGTTTTGTTTTGCTTATTTATATGCAATGCACGAAAAAGTTCAGTGTTTAAAACTTTTTCAAGTAAGTTTCAGTAGCAACGTGAAACGGGCGGGAATGGAAATATTGCAATGTATTAATTCACAGACTTCATCGGAAATATAAATTTCATTAGAAAACATGAGGTTTTTATTTTTTTTGCTTAACCCCGTACTTTTCTATGTAACTATGTAAGGGAACTAGAAAGCTCTTTAAACTGATAACGTTTAACATGTGTCCGTTTTTTCGTTGAAACCGATGATTAGTTTTTAATTACGTTTTACTTAAAACTGCCATCTGATGCTGACCTTGGCAACGTACAATGGACGCTCCCTATCTTCTGATTCAAGGCTTCTTGAATTGGAAGAGGAACTACAAAGGATCAAGTGCGACATCGTGGGGCTAAGTGAGGTAAGGAGAAAAGGAGAAGATCTCATCGAACTGAAAAGTGGACATCTCTTCTACTATCGTGGGACAGATACTGGCAGAACTAGTGGTGTTGGATTTATAATAAACAAGAAATTGAAGGATAAAGTTGTAGAAGTTGAAAGTTCCTCTGACAGAGCTGCACGGCTTGTTATCCAACTCTCGAAAAAATACCAGGCTCAGATTATTCAAACTTATGCACCCACCACAAGTCATCCTGAAGAAGAAATTTATGAGGAAATTTGTCATCTAAATAATAAAGGTAAGCAGCACTTGAAAATAATTATGGGAGATTTCAATGCAAAAATAGGGCAACGGCAACAGAATGAAACTTCAGTAGGTAAATTCGGTCACGGCAAAAGAAACCAGCGTGGAAATATTCTCGTTGAGTTTGCAGAGGCAGAAGGGTTTTTCATCTTGAACTCCTTCTTCAAGAAAAAGCCACACAGGAAATGGACATGGAGACATCCAACTGGGACGACAAGTGAAATTGATTTTATTATGTGTAACAAAAAATTCGTCATAGAAGACTGCAGTGTGCTAAACAAGTTCAACACAGGTAGTGACCATAGATTGGTGAGATGTAAGATGCACCTCAACACTAAACTTGAACGTGGCACGCTCATAAGACAATCAAAATCTATTGACATAACCAACCTTAAAAAACACCATAATACCTTCAAGTTGGAACTGAAGAACAGGTTCTCTGCTTTAGAAGGCCTAACATCGGAAGAAGTGGACATCTCTGAAGTTAACAGAAAAGTAACCAAAGCTCTTATGGAAACAGCAACAAAATTAGCTGGGTCTAAGAACAAGTTGCATGTAAATAAATTATCAGGAAAAACGAAAATGTTGATGCAAAAAAGAAGAGAGATGAGGACAACTAAAGAAGATGTGACTTCCAAAGTGGAATATATAGAGCTATGCAAGACAGTACGAAAAAGTATCACTGAAGACGTAAGAAAATTCAACTGTGAACTAGTGAGGAAAGCAATTAAAAACAACCAAAGCCTAAAGATAGCAAAGGGACATCTCAGTAAGGGAAGAAAACAGATTATGGCACTGAGAAAAAAGATGGTTCTGTAACAAGAAATAGAGGCGAAATTTTGACAAGAGTGAAATATTTCTACTCCAAATTATATGAAAGGGATGATACATGCACTCCAGACATCATGAAAGATACCAGTACCAGAGTTCCTCTAGTCCTTCCAGCAGAAGTTGCACATGCAATCAAGAACATGAAGCGGGGAAAAGCTCCAGGAAAAGATGGAATTACTGTAGACATCATACAAGAAGCAAGTGGAGAAATCGAAACAGTACTCGCCCAAATTTTCACTCGATGCCTTAATGAAGGAAATATTCCAGAGGATTGGAACACCGCTACAATGATCCTGCTACATAAGAAAGGTGACATTGAGGATCTCGGAAACTACAGACCTATCAGCCTCCTATCAGTAGTTTATAAAATCTTCACTAAAGTTCTTTCACACCGCTTGAAGGAAACACTGGACATGGCTCAACCGAGAGAACAAGCTGGATTCAGAAGTGGCTACAGCACAATAGATCATATCCATGTGCTGAGAGAACTAATTGAAAGAGCGAGGGAATATGAACTTCCATTGTGCATGGCTTTTATCGATTATGAAAAAGCCTTTGATTTGGTGAAACCATCAGCAGTTACAATGGCTCTGAAAACCTGCGGTATTGAAGATGCATACATTAATATTATTAATAACATCTATGTAATTGCAAGTGCAAAGATTAGGCTGTTTGAAAATACAACACACATAAAAATTGGAAAGGGAGTGAGACAAGGTGACACCATATCTCCGAAGCTCTTTAATGCCACATTGGACGGTGTTTTTCAGTCACTGAGCTGGGAAAACAAGGGGATAAAGATTAATGGAGATTATCTAACCAACCTTCGTTTTGCTGATGACGTAGTCATTTTTGCAACTAGCCCATCAGAGCTACAGAGTATGATCCAGGAACTTGCTGACAAGAGTAAAGAAGTGGGATGAAAAATGAACTTTCAGAAGACAAAAGTGATGTTCAATGCTTTTACAAGAAATGAAGATTTATCGATTGATGGAGAAAAGCTGGAGATAACAGACACGTACGTTTATCTTGGACAGCAGATATCAAGTGAGGGTCACATTGATGAAGAAATTAATCGGCGTACAAAACTTGCCTGGAGAGCTTTTGGAAGAAACAGTATAATTTTCAAGAGCAATATGCCATTATGTCTTAAAAGAAAAGTGTTTGATCAATGCATCCTTCCAGTGCTTACGTATGGTGCAGAGACGTGGACCTTAACTAAAAGAGACATACAAAGGCTGCAGACAACTCAAAGAAGCATGGAGAGGTGCATGCTTGGTGTAACCAGGAGAGATAAGAAGAGGAACACGTGGATCCGAAAAATGACAAGAGTGGAAGACATCATGATCAGAGTTAAATCCCTGAAATGGCAATGGGCTGGACATACTGCCAGAAGAACAGACCATCGATGGACAGCCGAAATTTTAGATTATATTCCAAGGGACAGGAAAAGACCCAGAAGAAGACCTCATGGGAGATGGGTGGATGAAATTCGAAAGTATGCAGGGGTGACATGGAGGAGACTGGCACAAGACAGACCGTTGTGGAGGAAACTTGGGGAGACCTTCGTCCAGCAGTGGATTGATAATGGTTGACAATTATGATGATGATGATGATGACTAAAGGCCTCCACTGGAAGCAGAATAAAAGCAATCATGTTTCACCAAACTTTACGTATACGGGTCAGTATTTTATGTCATCTCTGTAGCTATCAGGATAATAATTATGATAATGATATTGTTTAATCTCCATATGTTAGCTTGGTTTATGAATGTACCAATTTAGGTCAAGATCTCAATTTTGATACCAACGAGTTAAAAATCTGGTAAAACCTACTAGTGAATTCTGAGAAATAGTATTATCTCTCTAAACCTGGTTACATTCACATTACGCTAGGTTTAATGAAGCGTCAGCAGTAGTGGATAGAACATTTGGGATTAGAGTCTTGGTGAATTAGAAAAGCTCCATATGTGATCGAGAATCAAGCATAAAAATATACTTGAGTGGCCAAATTATTATTCCAGGATTTCACATTTTCCGTTCGGATGACTGATTTGGTATAGTACTGTAACACCGTTCCAGCCCCACTACACCACTGGCAAGAAGGGCGTTTTTCCTCCCCTGGAAATCGGATCATACACTTTCTGTGCTTAGAAGGTACTCAAGATTTTCATGATAACGTTGATTCCGAGGACGTCGGCAAGGAGGTGCGACTGAGGACTCAAATCTACCCTGAAAATCGTCTTGTCAACCCAGTTCAAGATGTGCCATATTCTAACTTTTTTATCTTTAAAATGCAATGTGGAATTTGTCAAGGAATAATGATTCCCTTGCTTTTTGACGTAGAGCGTACGAAATCCCCCCCTAGAAAATGCGTTTTTCTTTTTCCTTCTGCGTAGAAATGTTATCAACATACATAGCATCCGTAAGGTCATGATAATACAATTGTTCTCCACACGTCCAAATCTTCAATTTAAGCCCTTTTTTAAAGTTAGTATGACCAAGGGAAAATGAAGAGCATAAATACGAATTCACTGAGGTCATTAATAATTGCTGTGCTGTTTGTTTGTGCTACGAAGCATTTGATTCTAACACGGAAAATGTAGACTGAAGCTATTCCAGTGCTTTTAAGGCTGCTCTTGGGCAATGAGGGAGCGGGATGACTGCTTTGGAAAAGATTATTGCGGTATAAGCTGGCTGGCTTGCAGGAAAGTAATTAATAAGGGGAAAGTATTGTCAGCGTGGTGGAATCATACTGACCTGAACTGTTGAGAGGATATCTGCAAGATAATCATATTAAATTGAACATTTTGCGTCAATCCTAATTCACGAAAACATTTGCTTTAAGATCTTTTCTCCTAGGCATGAAAATTTCTTTTAACCAGAGCGTTTTACTGGTGCTTGTGGCAGTGTCAGGTTTAATAGACGGAAATGTAATTCTTTAGGTTTTACCAATTTTATTAAAAATGGATGGACGGAACATTAGGAAAAAATGACTCCAAACTTTACATTCTTTTGCATTCCAACAAGTTCAAAAACTGCATGACAGTTCGAAAATTAATGAATTTGTATCCAGCGCGGGTAGGGGATATTGCACAAATAGCTTTGCAGCCTGTAGAAAAAGCAAAACAATTTCGAAGTCTAGCGATGTCCCTGATTGATTCTCATTGCGTTTGTTTCTGTAGAACTTCCAGTTGTGCATTTATAAGAAAAAAATATGAAAATCTTTGAAAATTTCCAGAAAAAAAGCGATTATTTACAGTAGAAAGTAATAATGAAAAATTAGATTACATGCTGGAGAACAGCATACATACGTACAATCATGAGCGTACTGATAGCCCCCTATTGAGAGGAAGGGGCTTTTAGACTAACAGGGCCTCTCCTCAGCCAAAATATTTTATAAATTTTATTACTATAACTTCATAGAAAAATAGTAAAAAAATAAAAGGGAATTTTAGACAGCAGCTTTGAATGAAGTGGTAAATTTTTTTTTCTTTTTTCGGAAACAAATGAAATGTTTAGAAATAATTTTTACGGTTTTAATGTATACAACCAGGACGACGCAAATGGAAAGCAGCTACTCAACAGGACTTGAAGCCCCTTATTCACGTACAGAGCAATAGTTCCTACACGTGTACGCAAGAGAACGTCAAAGAAATATAACTTCAATGAATGAAATTATATATTTGTATACGGTTGTTTGCACATAGCAATGCATCCTTCAGAATCGTGACATCATACAAGTATTAAGTGTGTTTCTTTATGTTTAAGAGTAAATAATTTAAGTAGTCTTACCTTTTTGGGGAGCCACAATTCTTATTCGTTACTTATTTATTTGCTTACTTATGCTCTGTACTTTCGTAATAATCCGAAAAAGTCATTAGACGCTGTCCTTCCGTAGCTGCAGATTTTGTGTGTGTGATTGTGATAAATTTTATTCTTTGAAGGAATGGAATTTGCATGATTCAATTAACTTTGATTAACTTTGTGCAGGTATTTTTACTGGTATAAAACCGAGACAAATGTTATAATTACAACGTGCACATTTATGTTACACCCGATAAAGTGTATTAGTTTTGGCTTCACAGAAAATATAAGTAGGTTCCAAAGAATTGAAATTATTAAAACACCCTTAAAACGTATTTAATAATATAGAATTTTAAAATTCCAATAACTTTTAAAATATTTGTGCTGCCGTATTGCTATCACAAGTGTTTTACTTGTACGGTAATAATATATAAGTAAAACACAGTAAAATATTTCAGCTGACGTGCTGTCATGCACGAATAATTTCTTTTGTCATGTACCGTCCCTTCATGCTCGATTGAGTTGGGGAGTGCCACGTCTCACTTGAAGCATATTATCTGGCCTCCACTACAAAGCAACGCTGTAGCAGTACGTTATAAAGTGTGACAAATCATTCTGATTTCCCGATGGCAACGATCATTCCCATGCATGGGAACGAGTACTTGTAGTACTCCGCTTTAGAAAACACTTCTTCATGTTTCCATCTTATTTGTCTTTCAGGAGGTTCACCACTGCGTTGTTAAGTAGGAAGTTTACAGTCTGTGCATGAAATAGTGGATCCACTTTGAGTGGAAGTATAACAAATCAGGGAGAAAGTCTGAAAACCATTGTTGAATATTTTACCCGTCTGGCAGGTGATAAGATCGTGTGCAGAAAAAAAGTGAAAACGTTGCTTCGGTGTGTTTTCTTATAAGAAAGTTGAATCGTACCTTAACTAAAAAAATAACTTTCTGCCCATAGTTCCGGGTAGATATGCATCGCATGCAGATGTTCAGTTCATCTGAAAATCCAGTCTTGAATCATATGCTGTGTTAAATCAGATCTTTTCCTTGTGAGCCGTGCAATATATGTTTAGTAGTTTGACTAATGAGAGTTTTACATAGTGGGTAAAGAAAGCGCCACGGAAAAGAGTGGGTATCTTCGAAGAGAAGTATGACAAATTAAACAACTGGTTTTATGCGTCTTATTGAAAGGACTAAACGTGGTTCTCAAATCATACTGGAAGTTTCAGTATAAGTGTAGAGCAGATACGAAACTTACGACTTTTAAGAAATTAAATAGATATAATAAGAATATAACGTTGTAGTCACAGAGTGATTTTTTATCCTACGCAAACAGTCCTTCTAACCTAGAACCGTGAGGCCTAACAGAAAAAGACTTGCAAATTTAAAGCGCTATGAATCTAAAGAAACGGATTAAAGTTTTAATAAAGGGCATTTCAAGTGAAACTTAAACGTAGAAAACAGAGTGTCTCCTTAATTATTCTAAAAATAAATTTTATATCAGAAATTATAACTTTAAGTTCTCAACGGTATTAGACCTCAAGGTTTGAATCCGTTAAAACCACTTACGTCCGTTTGTGAATATTAGTTTAAAAATTCAGAACACAGTCTGTACGGAGCAATACGTGCAGGGCATCACGCACATCTCTCGGTGAAACCTAGTGCATGTAATCTCACGCTGAAAAAATCACCTCCTTTGTTATCCAATTACTCTTATTCAGTTGCTCGTACTTCACTTTCCTAGATGAGTGTGTTATTTGTACACCACAACGTTTGTTTTATTAAGTGTACTTTGAGAATTTCGAAACCAAAAGTCGAATCATTTACGAATGAGAAGCAACCGATTGTTGAGCAACTCTTACGTGTAGTATCTCTTTTTCGCTCTGATGAATACTAAAGAAAAGGGTATTAAATAAAATGTTCTTGGGATTCCTCACAATTTTTAAGCTTCTGCTTTTTTATTTATAAATTAAAATATTTAAAATTATGAAAACAGGAGTAAAGTTGTCAATTGTCCAACGGTGGATATGTTAAAACCCGTGGCTACTTTGCTGGCGGCCTCTTGCAATAGGAGTCTCATTGATTAGTTGACACTTATGTCGAGTAAGTCGACCGTTATGCTTTGGGATAACGGGGGATGAAAGTTAAGTGATGAATGTTCAGTGGGGGAGGCAGTAACACCTATTAGAAAAGCTTTGTTTAATTTGTTGTTTCCTTGACGCCTTTTTTTTTTTTTTTTTTTTTTGATTGGAGGATTAACGACCACCGTGAGCAACTCAATGGACTATAAGCAGTCGCCCGTCCCTAATTTACGGTCACTGGTTCCAGGGAAGGGAGAGAGCCAGCGCCGTAAGACAAACACAACATCCATGCCTGACCGGGATTCGAACCCGGACCCCTTACGGACGAATGATCAGAGGCCAGCGCCTTAGACCACTGCGCCACTGGGGCGGCTTTTGACGCCTTCTACGTGATATTTGGTTTAATGAGGCCTTATGCAGTGCTGCGGGCGAAATTCTATCCTCAGAGCCGAAATCTTAATGCCAGTTTCACACAGGCTAAACAAATCCGTGGAAACAATAAATCTCCCTTCTTTCCTACCGCTGGTTTTCAAACTGACTACTTATTACCTATAGGAAACTTACTTTGATTCGTACTTTCAGCATACCTCAGAGCTATTCTCCACAATATATTCAAACAGCATATCTTTATCCACCATCTGCGTCCTAATTAATAACAGATTTTCCCCTCTCCTGTGCATTATGTTTCAATGACAAATGTATGAAACTAGCAGCTTTTCCTTTCTC
Source organism: Macrothele yani (assembly GCA_039090855.1). Classification (NCBI taxonomy): domain Eukaryota; kingdom Metazoa; phylum Arthropoda; class Arachnida; order Araneae; family Macrothelidae; genus Macrothele; species Macrothele yani. Next base: position 54,398,407 of record CM077033.1, read on the forward strand.
TCTCCCCATCTGTTTTATTGAGGGTGGTGCTTTTGAGAATTGAGGTAATCTTATTTGATGTGTCCAAGGGCAATTTTAACTGGTCACTGAAATGACCGTCCTACTTGCGTCTGTGCGAAGGTAGATATCCCTAAAATATTTTCCCCTGCCTCAACCCCGTATGTTCCTAGGCTAAATACTGTCTTAAAAAGAACTTTACCTATTACACAATGATACATTAATTCCCATCCCATCCAATCATGATTCACGGATGCAATGAAAGAATAAAACATATTTCTCTTCCGAAAATTTAGTAGAAAAAAAAGACGGAAAGGAAAGACTCAGTATATTAACATAAAAAAGAAGCCCTCGCGGTATTTAACTAATATGCTATTCGTAGCTCGTCCGAGCCCGAGATGTAACTGATATGGTATTCGTAGCTCATCCGAGTCCGAGATGAAATTGTTGATGCTGTTCGGCGTCCGCCCGAGCCAGAGCCGTCTTGGGCCGGGGCTCGAGCCTAGCCCGTCGTCTCTGTGTATATGTACGCGTAATACAAAAAAAGTATGTATGCATGGTAATTAAAATGTCTGTGTATATGTACGCATAATAAAAAAAATATTCATACAGAGTGATCGAAAAGTCTCTGTGTTTATGTGCGTGTAATACAAAAATATGTATACAGGGTGATAAAAATATATGTGTGTATTTACGCGTAATACAAAAAAGTATGTATACATTGTGACTGAAAAGTATCTGTGTATATGTACGTATAATACAAAAAATACAAACCTATACAGGGTGATCGAAAATTATTTGAATATGTACGCGTAATACAAAAAAATACGTGTAATGGTGATTGAAAAGTCTCTGTGCATATGTATGCGTAACAAAAAATATATGTACAGGATGATCGAAAAGTATATTTGTATATAAATATTGAAGATGACAATCCGATTTTTGGCGCAAATGTGACAAGGATGGAAAGTCAGATAATATCCGAAAACTTAAAAATTTTCATCGTCCTGGAGCGATACTCGATGAAAATTTTCAAGTTTTCTGATATTATGTGACTTACCATCCTTGTCACATTTACGCCAAAAATAGGATTGTCATCTTCAAAATTTGTAATATATGGCGTAATCCCGAATTTCTTTCATGATATATTTGTATATGTTCGTGTAATTCAAAAAATATGTACACAGGGTGATTAAAAAGCCTCGGTTTGTATTTACGCGTAATACAAGAAAAGTATGTATAGAGGGTGATTGAAAAGTCTCTGTGCATATGTACGCATAATACAAAAAATTCAAATCTATGCATAGTGATCGAAAAGTATCTGTGTGTATGTACGTGTAACACAACCCCCCCCAAAAAAAAGAAACATGGTGACCATGACCAGGATAATTATTGCACAGATAATTACCACTCTATTGTTAATATAAAGAGATGTTTAGGAATGGAACATAAATCCTTACATTTACATTCGACTTTTGCTATTTCCTTTTCCAGCCTTTCCTTCAGATGATGAAAAGATCTTAAATAGGGTTTTAATGCAATGAGCACCTGATGTTCTATTTCAGATCAATTGAAATTTTTAAATCATGAAAAACAAGTGAACAAAATATACAAATCAATTCAATCAGTTTCCAAAATAAGGTTTAAGTTAAAAAATAATTCTGAAAAAAGATTTATGAACATACAATTCAAAACAGTAATTTGAATCTGGTTGTAAAAAGACTCGAAATAAGACAAGAACAAGTAGATTACAGATTGGCCTTGCGGAAAGCATTCGCTTGCTGCTATGCTAGATTGTTTAAAAATCAAACAGGAAAGAGTATATTAATAAACATATTTTTGTGTATCTTACTGGAAACTTAAATTGAATCCAGTTTAAATATGGCTAACTTGAAGAAATTAAGCATAAGAACATTTTCAAGATAACCTACAATTTTGCAATGTGAAACAATATGTAAAACAAAAAAAGATGCAGTAATATTTAAATTTCAAAAAAAATTGAGGACAATTATTTTTTGAGCACGTGCAGGTACTCTTTGGAGAAAGTCACAGGTTAATTGAGAGAGATCGTATACCACAGCTCTTTGTAATATATTTTTTTCAGAATAAATTGCGGAAAATTATCTTATTTCTTGTGAAAGTGCAGATGTAGTCTCTAGAGAAGGTCGCACGTTGATGTGACAAGGAATCATAAACGCGGCACTCTAATCACTGTGTAGCCGAACAGGTTATTTTCTTGTTATCGCACCCTAAAGAAACGTGAGCTGAGGGAATGCACATCACAGTACAAATTTCTGGGTGAGAAGTCACCTCAAGTTTTTCAAGCATATATTCTATTTTGGTTTAATTATATGTTTAACGACCACATTGAAAAATTCGATGCGATACAAACAGTCGTCCGTTTCTAATTTAGTGCCGTTTCTTCCAGGAAGGGGAGAGAGCCAGTGCCAAAACAAAGCGACATCTATGCCTCACTGGGATTCTAAGCTGGACTAATTTTGGACGAACGATGATGAGCCAGTGCCACACCACTGGGGCGGCTTCCAGTAAATTCAAATTAATACTTTACAAAAACAAATTGTAGTTGTGCAATAACTTTTTTCATATGTACTATATATTTGAATAACCCACTTGCTTATTAATGAACATGAACTTTTTTATATTTAATATATTTTGCGTTACCCATTTTTTTGCTTAATAATGAAGTAAGCGTCTTTAATGACAAGAAACGTTGTGGATTATCCCTTCTCCGTCAGAGTGGATAGCGGTCACTTCGCCTGGAGAGCCGTGCATGATAAAGCATCTGTCTTAAATGCAGGCTGGATGCCAAAGTATCCAGTTATTACATAGCACCATTTCTATGCAAAACTCGCTCCAGCGTGGACGGTATACTGCGCAGACTTGGAGTGTCCGAGGTTGAAGACGTCCACTTGGCAAGGTGCAACTTTGCCTTATATGGCATGCAGAGGAAGGAAACAGATAAACGCTCTCTTTTGAAAAAGAATTGCAGGTAACAGCAATAACTAGAGGTATTTGTCCGAATGAGGGTAAGGAATCAGTGGACATAAACTCTGCCCAATATTGGCCCCTTCGTTTCAGGATGGAGATAGCAGTGTCGGTTAGAACGTCAAATAACTACCAGCACTGGCACCCTGGTTGGAGTTGGGATGGCAAACCATGTGGTGTATTTTGATAGTGTATATAAGAAATTACAATTGAAGTAATCCTGAACACCAGATTCGTTAGAACCTGTTCTCGAACTAGCGTGGAGGCGGTGCCTAGGAGGGCGTGTGCCGTGCTCGACCCATTTGCTCCAAAACCGACCAAAGGCCACTTCGCTCCGAAATAAACGCTTGGCGGTGCAGCTACTTGATCAACTGCGCACTCTCATCCCAATTTATGTCCTCTCTCAAACTCACTAAACAGCTCGTATTGTGGACTGATCCGACGTCGAAGTATCCTTCTAGTCAGTGGAGATTAATGCAACCCCAATCCGCTGTCTAATTTTCTCTGCTTGTGAGTTTTGCTCTTGATAAACCCTCCTCTATGCGCTATTTTCATGAGCTGTGGCGTGCCCCGATTTTGTCACTGGTCGTTATCTTTCATCTTTTGCATATTTTGCCCTGAAGTACTTGCACGCTGAGTTTCGTCAAGATCGAAAGACTTTCTGATGGTTCTTTGTTTGTTGCCACAGTATATTAAAATTCTCCACAGACTGTCGACGATATAGCGTCTACACGATTTCTGTCGAGCGCCTGTTGGACACCGGCAAAATGCGTGACCGTAAACTCATTTAATGATAACATATGCGATTGAATATTTGAGTGTCATTCTTCCTGAAGAAGTATCTAAAGTATAACGTCACCGTGGTTGGTAAGAATATTAAAGTAATTGTGCGTAATAGCTTTTCTTCTTTGTACTATAGCCATCTACTAGCTTATCTCCTAAACTAGTTGTGGTATACAACTAGCTTAACAAGATATATAGAATTGCCTAGAATTTCAACTGTGCCAACTTTAAATCACTTCTATAGTAAAGATGATTAATCGGAAAGTTTGCTAATTTTGTAATTCAGTCATGTTTTCACTATTATACAGGATTTGCTATCATTAACAAATATTGCGGAAAGCACAGATTCAACGTATAATGTAAGCAAACTAGAAGGAAACTCGAATAAATAATTACCTATTCCTTAAACTCATGAATAAATCGTTGAGTCCGTAAGTTATTTACTCCTGTTGAGAACAATGCAGCGCCACATAGTTTCGATAGTTTAGTGAATTTTAGGGATTTATCTCTCAATGGAATGAAAATCACTCTAGATTACGGTCGACGTAATATCCTACAAAACTTGAAATCATTCACAGACCGTAGAAACCAGATACTTCCTTCAAAATACATGTTTTGTAGTACTTTTATGGATTTCAGTAAATATAGAAATTAGGTGTTGCGAGCACCCTTGAATCCACGAGGACATGGTTGCGATAACATAATGTTACACATAGCCGAGTCTCATATTTGTTTGGAGCCTGGAAATCTGTTCCCTATGCTACAGAAAATTTTGAGGATTTTACATCATTATGAATTTTAAAAAATCTTTTCAACGAAGTGTTATATTCTATTCTAGTACCACAAAGTGAGCATATCTTGGGGCGGAGAGGACTAATGTTTTTTAATGTACACATATCTGTATTTCTTGTTACTTTCCTAAGCATTTCACAGCTGAAAAATGGAAAAGACTAGTAAATATCCTGGTGGATTTCTTTTTCCATGAATTTCAAAGAAAACATCTAAATTGTTTAAAAACATGGACTTGACATGACGTATGTGATATTGGCAGGACATTTTCAAATTGGAGTTTTCTGGTTTACGAAAGTAAATCAAACCTCCAACCAGACACGAACACGTAGAATTCACATATCATGATTTTTCGGCACCTACCGATGCATTATGAAATCTTACTTTTTTAAAGAAATGTTTTCAGGTTTATAAAATCGAAAGATTTAGAATCAATTTATACACTCGCTCTCTAATCAAAGTGTAGACGTTTTAAATTCAAATTTGAAAAAAAAATCAAAATTTTGATATTTGTTATTTTACACCTTTGAGTCGCTAGGCCGGCAGTAATTTTTGAAGAAAAAAATATAATTGAACAGTATTAATGGCATTCTATCTTGCACGATAATAGGTATAAGGTAAGGGAGGAACATAGGTTCCCAGCTAAAAAAACTTGACAGAAAATGACACTTGTTTCTGTTGTGTCTTGAACAACTTATAGTACCCTACGAGTGCTTTGTGTAAGTGGAAACACCGTGCTAGCCGGCCGCGTAGCAAAGCATATCCACTTTTTTTGTGAAGACATATTTAAGGGTAATCCTTATCACAACATGGTTAACAGATTAAAGTTTGGCAAAGTACACTTCTGCCAGATATTTGAATCGCAGAACATACTTTTTGCTCGTAATTTGAATAAAAAGATAATAATTTTAATTTGTTAACGTTTTCATGCCAGTATAGTTAGTTAACGCAGAGTTGGAAAGTTGTTCTACCTTCTTGGTAAACAAAACCGATTTTGTCAAAGCATATATGACAACCTGAAAATAGGCAGAGCAAGAAATGTCACCCATATTCTTTATATAAAAGCATTTCAATCTACATATATGATTTTTAGTAAGCTGAAAAGCACAAGATGGTTTGCATTTATCTGGTGTAGGTATCCCTTTACCTCACTCGATAATAGATGGCGCTACGTATGTTTTACAATTGTAATAATTTTTTGTATGGGTTTAGTGGCGTTTTAGGCTTTGCAATAAATAAAATTTAACACTGAAAACTTTTTATAACATTTTATTCCTCAAATACAAATGTTGTTTATGGATAAAACATTCAAAATTCTGATAATATGACTTCGTTTTCTTTATTTTGTTTCCTTCATTAACATTAAACTGCATCGTTCTTTTAAAAAGAAAATTAAGTGTTGATCAGCCATCTCTGAACATTCGAAAGTATGCAATAGAATATTTTTCTATTTCACATATAAATCGACAAAACCAGTTTCTTTTTTCTCCTGAAACAGAAATCATATCACATTTTTTGCACACAACACAGGAAAATGCTGTCTTGCGGTTTTTACAGTGTTGTTGTTGTGCGGTTTTTTACAGTGTTGTTGTTGTTAGTTGTGTACCAGCTACATTGGGTTTAGTAAGAATTTGCTGTGTTAGAAGGACTACGGAAATTCAACGAATATATGTTATATCTAAACAGCAATAGGATGGAAATGGTTAAAGAAGGAAGAATTACACTCAGTCACGGCCCTAGTACTGAGACTCCATAAATTTATTTTGATCCATTATCACTGTAAAAGGTCGTTTGAGATTATCTTACGCTTCTTCTAAAAGAAAATGAAAATGCTCATTTACTTTCAATAATATCCTGTTAAAGACTATATAAATGCACATTGCAGCTAAGTTCCAATATATTAGCACGGAGTTTATTAGTTTCCCTTCTCTTTTCGGTAAATAACCATGTGTGCCAATAGCAGATATCCCAAAAGACCTAAAGCTACCGAGTTTACATACATATGCTGCGAAAATTCGAATAAACTGATATGATACTTACGCTTAACACATTATTTGAAAGCATATCTTAAATAGAAAAAACATGCTTTAGGTGTTTGAAATTTCTTATTTTCATTGGCAATAAGGACTGCTGGTTAAAAGTAGTTGTGCCGTCATAAGTACGTATAAGATTTGTTCACTTTTTTATCCTTCTTTTTCATTACCGGAACACGTTTGAGTTTAATGTTTCTGTGCAATATGTGTTGTTCAAATATTCAGGAAATCTCGGAAAACAATGGCCCAGAATCTGTCTGAAGTATTTTTTTGTTAAACTCGGCCTACGTTTGCTGCCTACGCTGTACAGAAAATGCACCCTACATCTATCTCATAAATACTACTATAGTTAATATAAAATACTGAATGGCAGTTACCTACCAGTGCTTTTCCTTACTGCACGCATGATGTTTTCCTATTATTTCCTGTGGACGAACTATTCAAACTATTCTGTGTCCCGAAACTTTGACCTTCTCTTTCTGGGCCTACAGCTTCTCATCATACTTCTTGTTTACCATTTCCTGCTAAACTTTTAAGCATTTAGGGGCAGTAAAAAGCTTGAAAAGTAAATATCAAAGAGCAAGTTATCTCCTCATTTACAAAAAATAGGCAAAATTGTTTAAAAATGTAAAAATAACATGCGTCACATTAACAAAATGTTTTGCAACTGGAGTTTGTGATTTGAAACAGTACAAGTCAAACTTCAAACGAAAGCCTTTGAACAAGTAGGAAACGGATTTCATGTTCATTCAATACCTACGCACATGTTATATAATATGATTGATATTTTAACGACTTTCAAATCTGTAAAACTGCAACCTATGTCACCGATTTCTAAACACGAGTTCCAATGAAAAGAAGCACTTTAAATTTAAATTCAAAGAAAACAGAAACGGAAACACTCAATTTTGTGACATTAATTATTGTCTATAAAACGCAAGGTTTCCATTAATGTCTCAATAAAAATATTATTAATATTTAAAATAGTTGTAATTCCTTTAATTATGTACCTCCACTATTAGCGTGTAATGAAAGAACAGAAAGGTTACCACGAAAAAAGAGACAGACGGTTACGGATTGCCCTTTAGAAAGGGACACGGTATTATAAATTCACATACATATAATATGTCATAAGCTGTTCTCTGTGATTCAGAGGTTAGTTTCAAGAAGAGATACAAACTACAAGATAAAATTTTATCTGATTATTTATTTACTGTTGTATTAAAATTTTCCATTTACAGCAATCTTGACACACAACTCGGGCTTCACTGACATCCATCACATGACGTACACAAGACCTTCTATACTTCAAAGTCATAATCTTTTTCTCATACAGACACTCCTTAATCTGATCCTCCCATGATTTCCTTGGCCTTCTTCTGCCTTTCTTTCCTGCCACTTGGGCTAAAAAATTCTTAGTAAGCATCTCATCACTCATTCTTTAAACATGGTAAAACCACCGAAGCATAGTAGTCACCACCTCTCTAACAACATTTTGCTTCACTTTACACAACTGCAACACATCTTCATTCCTCACACAATTGGAACGAGTTTAGCCACAAACCTTCCTGAAATAACGCTTTTCTCCAGCACACAAACGACTCCTATTTTTCCTCTGTGGTACGACGGTTTCACTGCCATACATCGGAGTAGGAACAATTACACTTTGATACGCAGTCATGCGAGATGCTACTGAGAACCCATCATTCCTGTGAAAACCTCCCAGAGTAGCTATTGATTTCAATGAAGAATTCACTCTCCTACTAATTTCAGCATAATTTTTTTTCTCTATGTCAAACATGCTTCCTTAATACCACAAACTCATTCATCTGGTCAATTGTGTCATTTAAATTTCCATTACATTCAGTACGAAACGCTCCTCGCTCAAAAAGCATAACTTTGGTTTTTCCTTATTTATACTCAGTTTGAATTCCATGCAAACTTCGTACTTCCGGCGCAACATCTCAGCAGTTATGCCATCAAATCCCAGTGCCTTATCATTCTGAAGATATTTTAGAGCTTTACACGCCTCTTCTGTTGAGATCCCTCCTGGAATTATAAATTAAGATACATTATAAAAAGCTATGTTTGTTTCCCTGAAGAAGAACATTGGGTTTGACATGAATTCTTGGGAACAAAGGTAGGTTTGCATACTTGTCAGAAATGCATCACAAGTGCTTGTCAATATCTGTACGTAACAAGTGCAACACGATAAAATAATTGTTGCCACAAAATACCACCTGCGAAAAATATATTGAGCACACCGCCAAGATAACAACCTCAACGGGGTTATATTAAAGGGGTGATGTCGAACAGCCTTTCAATGCTCTAATTAAAAATATTCCGCGCATACATAAAATTTATTCTGAAACAATAGTTCGAATGTAAATAAAAATGTATCTAACGAACTGCTTTTCGACATTTGTTCAGCTTCTGTATGCATTAATGTGTAATATGATAGTTGCTCCGAGCATTCCACGTTCGACTAAACTCGAACGTACACACTAAAGTTTGATTCTTGTGGTAAACATACTTTAATGAAAACATCTGCATGAATTCCACATTTTGGCTTTCATCATTAGTACCCATGACAGCAAATATTCCCACGGTCAGATGCTCGCTAAACCAAACGAATACAAAGCCCCATGTTTTCCTTCGTCTTGCACATTGGAAGCAACTTAACACCGTTTCCTGGTTTATTGCTTCCAAGGCTTCATGTGCCAAATGAATAGCGGGTAAAATATCTACCACATGTGGTTCATTATTTTCCATGCTAATGATGCGCTTTATTCGCATTTTTCAGTTGTTTCTCTTGAAGCTGTGAGTCATAACGTCTTCTGTGGTGGATTCGTTCTGGAGAATGAGTCGTTCGACTACCTCACTAAAAGCAAGAATTAATATGAGAAATTTATTAAATTCAAGAATAAAAAGGCGAAAAGAAAAGGTTGGGGATATCTTAAATTTATTTTAAGGATTGAAGATTCCACCTCAAATGTGCAAGACATTACTAGAGGCAAAGTAAAGTAATTTTGTTATTTGAATGCACTGGGCAACAGCAAATTTGTCTCACAAGTTTCAATGGGTGTTCTAAGTATAATTTCTTATGCGGAATCCAAATACGAAATTGATTTTTGCTGTAATACTTACTTTCTTAGTTCATATTTTCGTCTTATTAACGTAATCCCAATGTGAGTCAACTAACCACATGATTGAGCATATCATGACGAAAAAATATGAATATATCTCTGATACAACATGCAAAGTTATATCTTCCGTAAATGAACCACGTTTA